>JAJMKP010000009.1:0-169406 GCA_030569295.1 Taiozyma yuanshanica
CATTAATGCTCGCTCTTCAAGTATCTGGTCCCCCCGCCCCGTTCACAACTTGCGATCCGGTCCGTCTGCTCAATACGGAGACTTGCCAAATTGGGAAAGATCTGAACCAGATAATAACAGAGACCGGTTGATAGATGTAGGCCCAATATCAACTTGAGCGTCGCATTCTACTCTCTATATCAAAGGAATGTCTGCGTTAGATCTCAATAATGACCCAAGAAGGGTTTGACGTTGACGCTGGAGATTTTGGAATTAGATCTTGCGGAAAAGTCAAGAGGTCTAAGGCTGAGATACATGCCAAAACGCACACCTTCCGAAAGCTGAATACTGATCTATCGTAATCTCTTTGGTATGCTATGTGACGAAGATAACAAAAAAAAGATGGATAGAAGAAGGGATCCAAACTTGATGGTCTCTTCATTTTCAATCCCAATCGATGAGTTCGAAACTAGAGAATCTCGAAACTTAAAAGTTTAACCCTATTGTTATAAACTTCTGACTGCAAGCCTCTTTCACATCAAAGCTAGGCGCTCTCCAGATGAAAGCTGAAAGAAGCTGAAAGAAGCTGAAAGCGCCCGCCATTACCAACGCCTGTGCAGAGATTTTCGAATCTCTATTGGTGTCGATGAATTAAAGTGATGACTACAGTTTCGATTGTTTTTGTTTTCCCGTAAATTCATTGTAAGTCAACTTCTTCACAAAGGATATGACTACTTAAATCCTTCTTTTTGTGGGTGAGAAAGTCAACTTCCTCTTCGTGTCTGCTCTTTCTTCATTCTGGTCTTCTCGATATCTGTATCTTGTATATCTCTATCTCTACATCTCAGAGAGCTGGTGCAATTGTAGAGCCGTGTTAAAGGAAATGCACCACTACTGGAACTGTAACACTTCAGATTCACACTATGTCATATCGTTATTTATCATCCTGAAACCCTGTTCTCTGTTTTACACACTTGCGACCCAGGAGTAAGTATCAGACCATACTAAAAATCTTGTTTTACTTTTCTTTGTCTCTTGTCCGTATATCTCGCAAACGCGCGCGTTCTTTGTTTATCAACTCATGCGCTATGTCCACAACTAAGACGTTTAAAAAAGAGAGGACAAACGAAGCATGTGGAGTCTTGACTCTTGCCCATTTCGCAGCAGTGATTACTCGTGCCCACTAATCTTTGATATCTGAGATTTCCTGTAATATTTTGAGAGAAACAACAAAGTATAGACAAGAATCATGTTGAGTCGGTGGTTTTATTTCTTTTCCATCCCTCGAGCCAACCATTCCACGACGTGAGATTCAAAAAAAAAAAAAAACTAAACTTTAACTTTAAGTGGTTTGTTTACAAAACACGCTTCTCTTTGAGATTTGGCGTCTTTCATGTTTTCTTCTATGTTTGTTTCTGCCCCCTTTCGACAACCCCTCGTGCAATCTTTGTTTCCTTCTCAGAGGCCTTGGTCTTGGGATCTTTCACCTTTTCTGCAAGCACAAAAAAAATAATTACGCCCACGAGACACCAAAAACAAAATCTCTCCAATTTTTTTCGCGTCAGGGAAAAAGGGCAAAGTGATACCTGAGGCACGTCATGAAAGCGGCTAAAATCGAAACAAAATATAAACAATTCAATGCATGTTAGAGAACCCCCTGATCCGACAGAAAAAACTTGCTTCCTCTTTCATCTGTACTCCTTATCCATTAAGACTTAGGTATATTGGTACTGATGAGGTTAATATTCATGAACCTTATATCAGACGTATATGACTGAAAGCACAAGAATGTTCAGCACTGCAAAGAACGTGGCAACCGACTTTTTCGCACATCCTGATTCGCTGCTAGTTACTTGTATGAAATCTGTTCTGTCATGGGCTGAATGCCTTGATCCACATGAGTGGAAGATTAGCAGTTCGCTAAGAGCTCGCAAGTCAAGAGGAATACACCTTCCGGAAAGAAAAGAACCTTTGTAGTAGTTCATGGTCGACACTGTGCACTGATATGGTTATTTCCTTCTTCGTTCTTTCTAGAGCTATAATGTTACTCAAGGTCTTTGGCCTCAACATGAACTCTGTTTATATATTAAAAGCTGTTGAACGAGCTACGGGCAGATGATTTTAGCATCAGGGTGCGCTTCAGGACCCCATTCCATTCTAATATTTAGAGCTTGGCTAATATCCTTGGTGTATATGTAGAACTTTTACTTCGTTTTCTTTCACAGTAGGATCTCTTTGATAGTTGAGCATTACAGTTAGATGGTACAACCGTTAGTCATGAAGCTCATCCAGGATCTGTTTTTATTTGTACTCTAAATATCATCAAATTAAGTGATCACTTGAATATTTATGACTAATGAAACACTATGGTACATACATTACATATGAAATTAGGTATAATTAAATGACTACACTATTAATTATTGAAGTCGATCATATTATTATATATACAATACTATAATATTAATTTTAATAATAAAATACTCTATTTTCTTAGTTTGATTTTCTCATTATAAAAGTAGAGATTCTTAATTTTTAAAATCTTTAAAAAAACCCAATAAAATGCCGAGGGGATCCTTTTAGAGAAGGTAAAAAGTACTCATGACGTCATCATTACATAATGGAAAACTTGGAGCAATGAAACCGGTTAAAGTTTAGTTTTAGATCACAGTTAATTCGAACAAGATTTAGTCTGTGCTTAAATTCGGTATTCAGAATCAGCAGTGGCACGAGTTATTGTTCTATCATTGAATATCGCTATTAGAACTTGTCTTAAAATAACTGTTGTTCCCTTTACGTTGAGAATTCATTGACAGCAACCTTGGACGACGGAAAAAAAAAACAAAAAAAAACACCAGCCAAAACACACATAACACATCACACAGCACAGAAATAGACTTAAGATTGTTCTTCTACAACCTAACAAAACTGAGACGGTTCTTACTCCACGATCACACATACCTAATTCTACCTTGGTCCTTCCTTCTTCTCCCTCAACTTTATTCGATTCCCTTTTTTGTTTTTCTGTATTATTTTTCAAGGGTGCTGCTGGCCATATAGAGGATGTCACAAGAAGAATTTGTGAGAACCCAAATATTTGGGACTGTGTTTGAGATCACCAGTCGTTATACCGACTTGAATCCTGTTGGTATGGGTGCTTTTGGTCTTGTCTGCTCTGCGAAGGATAAATTTACTGATCAAAATGTCGCCATTAAGAAGATTATGAAGCCTTTCTCCACCCCAGTGTTGGCTAAGAGAACTTATAGAGAATTGAAGTTGTTAAAGCATCTAAGACATGAGAATTTGATCACGTTGGAGGATATCTTTCTTTCCCCATTAGAGGATATCTATTTTGTTACCGAATTACAAGGTACCGATTTACATAGATTATTAACCTCTAGACCACTAGAAAAGCAGTTCATTCAATATTTCTTATATCAAATCCTACGTGGGTTAAAATATGTCCATAGTGCAGGTGTTATTCATAGAGATTTAAAGCCTTCCAACATTCTTATAAACGAGAATTGTGACTTGAAAATTTGTGATTTTGGTTTAGCTAGAATTCAAGATCCTCAAATGACGGGGTATGTTTCTACTAGATATTACAGAGCACCAGAAATCATGTTGACATGGCAGAAGTACGATGTTGAGGTTGATATTTGGTCAGCTGCCTGTATATTTGCTGAGATGATTGAAGGTAAACCTTTATTCCCTGGTAAAGATCATGTTCATCAGTTTTCTATAATAACAGGACTGTTGGGTACTCCTCCAGATGACGTCATTGATACAATTGCCTCAGAAAATACACTAAGATTTGTCAGATCACTACCTAAGAGAGAACCTGTGCCACTGAGCGAAAGATTCAAAGGTGTTGAACCAGAAGCTATTGATTTATTAGAAAAGATGTTAGTTTTTGACCCAACAAAGAGAATCACTGCAGCCGAAGTCTTGGAACATCCATATTTAGCACCATATCACGATCCTACTGATGAGCCAGTTGCTGGTGAGAAATTCGATTGGAGTTTCAATGATGCTGATCTACCTATTGACACTTGGAGAGTTATGATGTATTCTGAAATCCTGGATTTCCACCAGGTTGAAAATAACATTAACTAGAATAAAGAATAATAATAATAAACTAAAGAATGTTTAAATTAGCGAATTTCTGTTTAGCAGACTACATTTTGAATTGTACTAATAAATCACAAAATATCCAATTCTCTAATAAAACAATTTTTTTCTCCTTGATAAAGAAGCTTATTCCTGACCAGAGTTCACCAATGAATAGAAGAGGCCCTCTTTATTTTTCAATAAATTCTCAGGAGAATCAAACTCTTTCACTTCACCTTTATCCAACACAATGATCTTATCACTATCCATGATAGTATTTAATCTATGAGCAATAGTCAAGATCGTACGATCTTTGAACTCAGATCTGATGGTTTCTTGTAACACTTTGTCAGTCTCGACATCAACAGCAGCTGTGGCTTCATCCAAGACCAAGATCTTTGATGGAATTAATAGAGCTCTAGTTAAGCACATCAATTGTCTTTGACCTACTGATAGATTAGACCCGCCTTCACTTAATCCAACATTCAAACCTTCGTTTTTATCACCACTCATAGCAATGACATGATCTTTCAAGTGTGACAGTTCTAAGGCTCTCCAGATTTCTTCGTCAGTGTATCTATTCGTAGGATCAATGTTTTCTCTGATTGTACCTTCAAATACTTGCGAGTCTTGTGGAATAATAGATAAATGATGTCTCAAATCTGAAAGACCAAGGGTATTTGTTGGTATACCATCAATGACAATTTCACCGCTTGAAGCTTCAATTATTCTATATAATGCTAATGTCAATGATGACTTACCAGCACCGGTTCTCCCAACGATTCCAATCTTCTCTTGTGGGTTGATTGTCAAGTCAATGTTCTTCAACACCAGGTCCAAGCCTTTTCTGTATCTAGTTGAATAATTTTTGAACTTAATCTCACCTTTAGAAGGCCACGTGATTGGTGGTCTTGGTTCCAATATTTCAGCTGCTTCAGATTCCAATTCACTGTACTCCTTAACACGTTCCACAGCAACAATGTTAGTTTCAACTTCCACTGTCATTCTAACGATCCAATTCAAAGCTTGTGTGATTGATAAAGAATAAGAAACACTTAAACCAACAGTACCAGCTGAAATGGAGCCATATCTTAAAGTCAAGATAGTCAAACCAGAAGCAGCCAAGATGATGATGGAACCCAAGAATTCTAATCTGACAGCTAGCCAACGATTAGCATTGACGCTTGGAAAATAAGCACTCATGTTGTTATCAACTCTTGATTGATTGATGTGTTCAAACCTTTCAATCTGTTTAAATCCACGAATAGTAGAAGTACCACCAAGTGATTCTTGAAAATGAGCATAGATTGGAGATCTTGTTAATGAATCCAATCTTCTTAATTCTCTTGAAGTTCTCATGTAGTATTTTTGATAGTACGAATAAACGACCAAGACAGGGATGATGATTAAAACAAACTGCCAAGTCGAAAAGATGATAACCAAGACAGTTAGGCCAACTTTAACACTATTCACTAGAAACTGTGAAAAAGTTCTAGCTAAGACTTCATCAATCTTATAGATATCATTGGAAAATCTGTTCAAAATACGACCTATTGGAGTGGATTCAAAGAATTGCATAGGAGCTCTTAAGACACTATTAACCATATTGTTATGCAATTTCTTAGACCCTTCGATGGAACAAAATTGCCATAGGATGATAGCTTGTAAGAAGACAGCAAATGAGCCACCAACACCTAGTAGAGCATAAATACCCAAGTAGAACGCAGCATATGGATTAGCACCTAATCTAGTGTTGATTTCAGACCAATGTTTCAACCAATAACTTGAAATAACGTTCAGCAGTTGCGGAACACACACGAAACATAAGAAGACAGCAACGTATTTTGGATTACAGGCCTTAGCGTACTCCAAATAGACACTCCATTTGACTTTACCTTGTTCACGACCTTCTCTTTGGCCTTCCTTTTCATCATCATCAAATCTGATGGTTCTCAAAGTGGAAATAGAAGCTCTTCTAAGAGAGTGAGCATCACTATTAGAAGTCAAATCGTTTTCAGAAGTTTCTTCAGATGAAATCAAGTCATCAACATCGATTTCTTCTTCTTTGACCTCTTCTTTTTCTTCTTTCTTAGCAGAGCCATATTCTTCAATCAATTGATACAATCCAGATTCTGGGTTCTTTCTAACATCTTCAAAGCAACCATTTTCGGTAATAACACCATCAACCAATAACGAAATGTTATCAGCAATCGATAAAACAGAAATCTTGTTAGTCGTTAAAATTTTGGTCTTTGTAGATAACAAACCATTTGGACCCAAGACATGATCAACCAAATGCTTACCAACGTGTTCATCAACAGCAGCTAATGGGTCATCTAATAAGTAAATATCCGCCCGAGCATAAACGGCTCTAGCTAAAGAGATTCTAGCTTTTTGACCACCAGATAAAGAAATACCTTTTTCACCAACTAAAGTTTGATCACCATTGGCTAAAACTTTGAAATCAACAGTCAACGCACAAGCTTTAATGGTCTTATCGTAGAAAGCAGGATCATATTTATGACCAAAGAGAATGTTATCCTTGACAGTACCATTCATGATCCATGGCAATTGAGAAACATAAGCGATATTACCAGCAATAGTCACAGAACCATCGATCCTGTATAGGTCACCCAAAATGCTCTGAATTAAAGCGGATTTACCAGCACCAACTTTACCAACAATACAACTTAATTCACCTTTTCTAGCAGTGAAGTTAACATTTGCGAGAGCAACTTTGTAAGTTGGATGTCTTTGCCATAAGAAGGTACCTCTCTTAACAGAAACTGAGATATCACCTTTGTTCTTGACCTTTTCAATGAATTGAACAGCATCAGTTTGTAATTCTTCAGAGGTTAAGAAGGATGTTAATCTACCAATGGCAACTTGAGCCTCAACTAATGAAGTAATAGCCATTGGTAGGACAGCTAATGGGAAAGATAGCAAGTTGAACAATGACAAGGCAGGGAAGATCAAGTCAGTGGTTAAAGGTTTCTTTTCCCACCAGATATAGACAGCAAAAGTTGAACAAGAGACCATAAATGGTGCAATATTGAACTGGAACGAAGTTAAAGCTTGAACCAAGGACATTTTTCTCAAATTCTTCAACTCTTTTTCATTTCTCACGTGGTTAAGTTTAGACTTGTATGGGTCTTCCCAGCCGTATAATTTCAAAGATTTAATGTTATTCAAGATTTCTGAAATCACTCTGGTTCTCTCATCCTTGTTCTTCATTTGGATTTTCTGTAACTTCTTCATGTATCTCATGATGATTGAATTTAAAGGAATGAAAACAGTCATTACAATGACACCAATCCACATAGAATTACCCAACAAGTTGTATAACGAGAATAAACATAAGAAAATTTGGAAAGGACCGGACCAGATAAAAGTACCAAAGTTTGTAACTTCTTGTAATCTTTGTGTATCAACAGACATCAAGTTCACAATGTCACCCGTAGCTCTTTGACTTCTTTCTTCGCTTGAGAGCTTCAATGATTTCTTATAGATGGTAGCTGTTAATGAGGACTTGATGTTCATACCAACGTTGAATAAATTCCAAAAATATTGATGTAAGAAAGCAGTTTGAGCGATTGAGATAGAAAACATAGCTAAAACAATCATGAAACCTTTGGTGATTGGCTCAGGATCCTCAGAATTATAGGTGTTGACAAATTGAATCAAGTATTTCAACATGTTAGGTTGAGAGAATTGTAGAACATCTTGCAACGCTTTGAAGAACCCACCAATAAGGATTTCCTTACCAAAAGTTTCAAAGATGGTTAACCCTAATGATGGAGTATCAGTTGCTTCTAGTCTCTTTTCCCAATTTTTCTCAAATTGTTCAGATCTGAATTTTGATTTAAATTCATTCGATAATGGTGGTAAATCGTCTTCTGTTAAGAATTGATTATATCCACGCTTCATCAAAGGGGTCATCCAAGAGAAGGTGATCAGTGAAAAAAAATCGGCATAATCGTATGGATTCTCGTCTTCGGATAATGGTTGATAAGTCTGTGGTTTCCGTGGTAACCAACTGACCAATAGAGTGAACAGTGAGGCAAATAATTGGAAGACGGTTAAAACATACAAATCATGATCAGTTTTTGCTCTCCATTGGAAGTTCAATAGTTTCACAGCATGGAAAGTAGTGTTGGCTAGCCAATAGAAAAGGATGGATGATGTCGTGACTTTGGAATAGAAATAATCATTGACTGATAATGGCAAACCAACTAAAGCTAGAGCAAAAGTTTGTAGAATTGGTTGAACTAATTTCCAATCGGTCTTGACCTCGGCTGAGTTATTCACGTGAACAGTAGTGACGATTGACAATGCAATGGATAGAAGAAGCAGGATGACTCTAGAGTAATAGATCCAGTTCTTTCTAAACTTGGTGACTTTATCAGCATTTGACCTTATATGATAAAGCGCCTTTGAGCCAAAAATTAACAGAAACAAATTTATAGCAGTGAAGAGGACACCATTGATGAAGCATTGTGTTAAATCTGCATATTTATCGGAAACAGGACCCCAACCTTCCTTATCATGACACCAGTACCCACAGTTTATGACTGTACCAACGAGCACAGTATTTGTTTCACTGGGCGCATTGTCCGGAATTAGAGCATGTTGACGAAACATGAACGAACTCATCTTCCTTTGATTCTTTCTTTGATTGGGGATAGAGAAAGACGTGATTGTTAACGTGCTGAAATGGATGGAAACTGTGTTCAATTCATTGGTGCAATTTTTTTTTTCTACGAAATTTCGATATCAATGTGTGTCTCCTACCACAAGATTAATAAGCAATGGAAAATCTTGCAATTGAAGAGCCAATTTAAGCTAATAAAAAGGGTCAAACTAAAGAGATAATTGGAAAAGCATAGATTAGTCTTGAAAGGTACTGGATTTGAAGTGGAATTTTATAAAAAGAGAACTTTCTATCTTGTGAATTCATTTTTTTCAATTTAAGAAACTGGATTGCAGATAAGGTGGAAATAGTGGTTTTAAAGGATATAATGGAGTTAGGAGGAGATAAGAATGTAAAAAGATGGTTTGTTGGGGGAAGTAAGGAAGGATAGCCCGATGAAGGAGACAGAAAGAAGGATCATAGAAGTCTCCCAGTTGCTTATGAAATCATCACACTTCTTCATTGGCCACACTCACTTTTCTCTCTTTCTCCACACTAAAAGCATTTTCTTATAAGCCCCGAAAGGTACAATACCCGCGAAGACGCTCGACATTTGATTTCGAGACTTCATAACACACAAACAACCAAAGTATTGGAATCGACATCAATAATAGATACACAAGCACAGACACAGATAAAAAGAGGATGTACACACATCAAATACACAACAAGAATATTGTGAAGAATGTGAGGGTGGAGGTTGTGTATGAAAATAGCCCTGTGTTTGCCGATGAGGAGGTTTCTGCCATCATCCGATTCAGGCATCTTGGTGATGATATCGTATCGGACAGCACCAGAGCTACGAATCTCGAGACGAATGGTGATATTCCTCGAAATGATGCTCAAGTAGAGGAGCAGGATAATTCTGGTGGGTGGTTTGGTAAGAGGTTATCGATGCAATTGACAAACACGGCAAGATCATTGTTCTTGGAAGACTTGGATAAGAAAGATGTGATCCCAGAGAGAAATAAACCCGTAGAGTTACTATCTGGTTACGTCCAAATATCTGGAACTTTTACATATGATCCAGAGGTTATTGATCATGAAAAGATTGATTCCTTTAGAGAAAAAACTGCCATCTCTGGTAAGATTGGTGGATTACAAGGCTTTGAAATCTCCAAGAATCAGGATCAAGGGTTTTTATCACATATAACATCCGGGATCGGTGGACTATTGAACTCTCCAGTGAATGAAATTTCCAAGAGTGATATAAGGCCCCGTAATAACGATAACATTGTACCTTTCTTTTCCACTTCACAGTCATTGTTATTCAGCGATCTAACTCTAAAATCTGGAGAATTACAAACTTTTTACTTCAAGTGCAAGATACCAAAAGTGATACCGCCAAGTTATCATGGCAAAAGTCTCCATATCAACTATCAGTTAATCATTGGTTCCACTAAGGAGATCACAGCCACAGGTCCTAAACTCTCAACGTTACACTTTCCTTTAAGAGTTTCGAATTATTTCAATCAGGATGGTTATCAGCCTGTGACTAATCTTGAGAGATTCATATTATTGCCATCTGAAAATATAGTAAATGAACAATTTGAACTAACTGGTAACAGAAGAAGGTCAAGCTTCAAGAGTATAAAAGGGCTGGTACTGAAAACTGATAATTCAAGTAAAAAAGCGGAATTCATAAAGAAAATGAAAGAGTATTCTAATAATGATGAAAGTGACTTCAAAGTTTATTTCAAGACCCCAAGGGCAAAAGAGATGATTAGTAACTACACAGAGATATTACAGAATACAACCGCATTGCCAGATCAACCTAAATCAATCAAAATTGATGACATTCATCATGAATTACAGATTCAAAAACTTCAAACACAATTTATGATCAATAGAAATAGTCAACATATAACTACTTTAACATTCTCCAAGGCATTTTATAAAGTTGGTGAACTGATCAAACTTTCACTTGACTTAGCACCTCAAAAGGAACCAGAAGGAAACATAGAAACAGAATTGAAGCCAGAGCTGAAACCGACGGGGGTTTTAATCTCATTGGAATCGTTAGAGCTAATCAATCCAAAGTATGCCGTGGATGAGAATGAAAAGCCAAAGACGGTCACGCATTATAAAGAGTCATTCACCGTTTTCTCCAAGGAATCATTGCTAGTCAATATTCCAATCCCACTACACTCGACCAATCAGTTCAAGACCAACTTATTAGAGGTCAAATGGTCCGCGAGCTTAAGGTTTATCCTTTCAAGCGATATTGGATTACAAGCAGTTCATTCCGATAACGCTGGTGATTTAATATTTGCCAAAGAGAACATCAATGGTGTGGAATTTAGCTGCAGAATACCTATCACAGTGCTTCCATCAGATCTAGAGATTGGTGGTATCCCTGTATAAGTTAAATAGAGCTTACAATGAGGAAAAGAACAACTTTAGTGCATAAATTCATTAATTAGTTATTATTGTTATTATTATTATCTTTATCCTTCTTCTTGTACCAATTCCAAAGTTTGGGATGCTTCTTCTGTTTATCATCTATATTCTCTTTAGCCTGTTCCCTTTGTTCCTTAAACAAACCTTCAAATTTCTTTGTGTTTTCTTTTGTAAAGAGTTGGAATTTCTCACTTAAGGATTTGTTTTCCTCGCTATAGATATGATGAGGTTCGAAAACATCAAATATATGATCATCGGTATACTCATGGAACAATTTATAGTTCACTGTTCGTCTCCAATAATTAATAAATGCCATATTGAAATGCTTGGCTTGATTTTCATAGTGCACAATTGAGTAATCGTTTTGTTCATGTGTTAAATAATCGTCATACTTTACACAAGATAACAAACTTGTAAAGTAATCCTCAAACTGCCAACGGATATAGTCATCAGATCCTAGAAAATTGGAATAGTTCTCTGTATTGTTCGTTAAATTAGCATTATTAGTGAGGTTGTTGATCCATTTCTTGTCATATGATGATAGCGATAGTGGGTGTATCAAATCTGTGTTGATGATCTCTATTGTCTTGGTGTCTATATTGATCAAAACATCACATAGTTTGCTTTTCTGGTTCAATAGCAGGGCATTAGAAGTCCCAATTGTGTAATATGGGATGTTTTTCAGTTCTTCAAACTGTTGTAATGGTGAATATGGTGAAAAGATCCCACCAGAGCCGAAGATTTGTAAAGGTAATCCAGCAAAACTTAACACTGAATTTCTATTACTTGACTGGAAAGATGTAGTGGTCTTCAAATTTTGTGCATATGAGCAAAGTTCTGGGGCTGAACAGTCTTGTAAGTTATTAATGAGATTGGGGATCAGACTTATGAAGGAATACTCAGTTTGACAAAGTAACGTTGGATTAGAACTAAAGAAGGCAATTTTCTTCTCCAGTAGCATTGCCTTAATGATAGTTAAGGTTTCCTTTTTAAAAGTTTTGATTAACTGATTAACAGATAACCCAGCATAAAAATCATTTTCATCAACGACATTTGAAGTATCGTTATAAATTGCCTTTATATTCTGATACAAAACGTCCACAATCATTCTATCACTGAAATTCTTTTGTTCAAAGAAGGATTTTGTGACAATGCTCAATTTCTCTTTAATCTGACCATACAACGGCTGTCTCATTATCACCACAATTGATTTTTGCACCGATGATCTCGTGACATCTTTATCCTTCTCTAACAATTCATCACTCCGTATCTGCCTAGCACATGATATAGCAAACAACGTTGTGTTTTGATACTTTAGCGTGAAATATGTCATAGTTTCTTCATAGGAGTGGGCACCATCAGGAAGAGCTTGGAATGGTAAATAAGGCCATAGTTGGATACATTGTTCCCTTGTGAGTTCATCGTTTAAAATGGAATATTCAACCTCTGGACCTCTCAAGTGATGGAAATTGACTATTACTATACCAAAGAGAAGCTCATTTGTAGAACAGTTGATGATGGAGTATTTTTTACTCGTTGTTCTTTGATAGGAAGCCCTTCTAGCCTTCTGTTTCGATGATTCTGGTGCCTTTTGCTTTGAAATTTGCTCAGGAATCACTGCTAACTCTGATTTGTCATTTGCCCATGGGTTCTGATCTTCTTCCGGTATCAGAGACATCGTTGTATGGCCTTTTCAAGTCCCAGTACTCAACTTCTCTTCTAGTGCGTTCCCTCTTATTTTTTTTTCCTTAACATTTTCCTACAGATATAAAATAGAAAATTACGTAATTGAAATGAATTAACCACTAAATAAAGAAAAGATATTCAATTGCCCAATGAGAGCTGATGGGAGACACAGCTTCACAATTCCTTTAAGACTGAGTCAGCAGAGCTTACGGTAACCTCACCAACGGACTTTTCCTGGCCCAAATAACTAACTTTCCCATCCTTCACAATTAAGGCGAAACGAGATGAGGTCTCTCCCAATGGTGGAACTTCCGTAGTAGTTAGCCCCAATGCCTTGATGAACTTTAGGTCAAGATCAGAGGCAAAGACAATTTGGTCAAGTTTGTCAGAAACACCGAAAGATTTTGCCCAGGCCTTTTGAGTGAACAAATTATCCTTGTTAATAACAATGATTTTAGCTCCTTTGGCATGGAATCTGTTTAATTGTTCAATGTAGGAAGGCAAATGCTTTTCTGAACATGGAGGAGAGAAAGCTGCTGGAAGACCAATGATAACATAAGTACCACTGGAAAATTTTGAAGTGGAAAAAGTGGAAGGTTCACCGTCCTTAATGTATTGTAGGTCGTAGTTTGGTAATGTGTCACCTTTGGAGATAGTCATTATTGCTTTGTATAATAATATTTGATTATGAATATAACAATACTAGTAGGCAAGAAGTTCAAAGCGAAATGCTCCCCTTTAAATACCCTTGAATAGGGGATCTGATGGATTCGGGAGATTGCTTTCCCCAACATAGTTGCTGTTCAGTTCCAATAAGAGAGCTAAATTATATAATTGTGCGCGAAATAGGCTATATTAGGCGCTCATATTGAGTTTATCACCACAGTATCTAGTGATTATACAATCGATGGCTACGTTAGATATACATAGGTATCATAAACATCATAAATGCCTTGGGTTAATACTTTTTTAGATGCTATTTACATAATAAATGATTCAGAGTGGTAGTCAATTCTCACTGTTGAATCTTTGATAACTTCACCAACTGCATCACTGATACCATCAGTGAAACTTGAAGGACCACTACTGACAAATGTTGTTGAATATTTCAGATCGTTTTCAGTGACCAAGTACTTCAAGTTTGGTCTCTTACCTAGGAAATTAATTTGTAGATTATCTTCTTCAATATTTTTACCTTCTTCACCCACAATATAAATTTTAACTTGAACATCATTATTAAACAAGAATTCCATATCCTCTTCAAACAGCTTGTAATAATCATAAGTTCTCACTACCCAAATAAATGTCACTTGTTGCTGAAAGCCATCCTTCTTAATCAAGTTTCTCTCAACTATATCAACAGCTTGGGAATACAATGGGGTAAACCCAACGCCAGCACCAATGAAAACATATTGTTCGTGAGTATTCAATGGGATTCTATGACCATATGGGCCTTCGGTTAAAACTTCAACAATACTGGTATTCTTCGCCTTATCAGCCAAGTAAGAATGGATCTTCTTTGTGATGCCTTTATGACTCTTGAAAACCATAGAATAACAGTTCATTTCATTATGTCTCTTTGATTTCATAATGGAGAAAGGATGTGATTGGAAGAATCTTAATTTCAAATTCAAGAAATAAATATAGTAATAACCACCAGGGATATAATAATCATGGGATTCCAGAGGTTTAGTGACGACAACTCTAACAAGATCCTCATTAAGTCTTGTTATCTTGGCCATTCTAGCACCGCCATTCCATAAGATACTAAAGAATCTTAATCCACGATCATAACCCCAGATAACAATACAGCCATAAACCCAGCCCATCCAGCCAAGAGTATAACAATGATACCACATTGAAACGATGAACATGACTCCAAATGCCTGATGAAAGAATAAAAACACTTCATAAGCCAATTTTCTGAATGAATAGAATGCAAAGAACATCATGACAAATAATATAGTGGTACCGCCAATTCCCCATTTCCAGTAGGCATCCATTGCCCATGCGGAGTAGTCACCTTCCGTGATAGTATACCCTGTCCAGACTGCTGAATGAATCAAACCTTGGATGGACATACCAATAGCGGACCATTTATGGTAGAACATGTATGTAGAGATTGATGAGTTTGTTAGCTTGATGAATGGGTTATTTCTAATACCAAAGAAGAAAGTAGGTGGCATTAAAGCGAATGATCCAAGGGCTGTTCTGTAACCGATAAGATCCATCAATTGGTAATAACGTGTGTTCATGTAGATGTTTGGTAATTGGATTGTGTAACCGGTGCAAGATTGTAAGATCATATAAATAATGAAGAAGAATAGGACAATGCCCTCAGTTTTGCTAGGAAATTGGATTGGGAAGAACCAAAGGATTTTATAGAATGATTTAGGTAAGAGGTTTCCCTGTGTTAAATGGAATCTTATTCTATTAATTGTATTGGATGTGAATTTTGATCTATTATGATTGATGTATTTAAAGATGAAATGTCTGCAAATATTGGTTATGAAGCCAACCAAGATGACAAAAGTCCAAAAGAAGATATACCCCCATTGATAAGCTTGAGACCGTATCACATGGGCATAAATATGATTAATACTGCCTTTTGAGAATTCAAATTCAGTCTCATTGACCTGTAACGGAGTAAAAGTTTGATGTTTCTTGTTATATGGACCAGCTTCAACCAAATATTGGGTGGCATTCTTCTGCAACTGTTTTAGCACATCTACGGGATAATCGATTCTACCCTTGTTAATACAGCGACTTCTAACATGTCTATAAGCATGATCAATGTAGCCTCTTGTATCATTAATACCTTGACTCTCAAAACAATTGGTGATTGAACCAATCCAGTCGATGTTATAACAACGACATTTATAAGCTTTAGCACCGTTTGAAGTAGAATTACAACCCCAATCGTATGACTTCATGTAGTAAATACATTGTGTTGCCAGCTTACTATCGATGATGACTAAACTTGCAGCACACTGTATGAATAGCAACACCGACAAAAGCTTCATGGTTATTTAAGTTTCACGTTTCTTGATTTGGGTGGTAATAACTGTACACACATTTCCAGTTGAAGGATTCCTTAAAAAGCGGATCGGACCCTTTTTTAAATCTCCTTTTTGAACCCTTTTAGAAAAGATTTTTTTTTTTCTTGCACTATACATCGATTAATCTCTTGTCAGCCCTTTTTTTGCCCGAAATATTTGCTCAGATGCATATTCTACCAAAAGTAGATCCTGGATTTTAAACGGTCAGGATTCATGCTGCTCTTTTGACAAAGAGAAGATTAAAATATCGTGGCTTCTGAGCAAATAAAAGTTTGTCTGAAATTTCTTGGTTGATTCGGCAGGTTTTTTCATTGGGAGCTTTTAGTGAGAGTATGTTCAACAGTAAAAAGAACTGAATTAATTAGTTTCAATTGACGACTACTGTAAAGGTTCATGGGCATCGGTGCAGTTTCAACTAGTAAACGGTCACAACGAAACTATTGTGTGAGTTCCTTCTAGGACTTACAATTTTAAAAGACTTTAACGTGTATGGAAAACAAACAAATGAAAATAGTAATAAAAGATGTTTAACTTTCATCTCTAAATTTTTTCGGAGATCTTTTAGATAAAAATTAATCAGAAATGGAAAAACGGTTTTCGCGGATATTTTTTTAAAAATTTAAGGCGAAAAGTTTATGTGACAACCTTCGTTAATTGTCAACTAGTTAAAATTATATGGATTTAATATATCCCTAAAAGCATCATGAAAGTTGTTGCCTTAGTCTCAGGTGGTAAAGATTCTTGCTTTAATATCCTACACTGCTTAGCGAATGGTCATGAAATAATTGCACTTGCAAATCTAAAGCCTGCAGTTGATACTGTTCAAGAACTTGATAGTTTTATGTTTCAAACTGTGGGTCATGATATCTTGAATTATTATTCTGAATGTATTGATCTTCCCATGTACCGTGGTCTTATTCATGGAACTTCCAAAAATCAACTATTAGACTATTCAAAGACTGAATCTGATGAGATTGAGGATCTTTATCAATTGTTGGTAGACGTAAAAGAAAGACATCCGGACCTTGAAGCCGTGTCAGTTGGTGCAATATTATCATCATACCAACGCACCAGGGTGGAAAACGTTTGTCAAAGACTCGGATTGACATCCCTGGCGTATCTATGGCAACGTAATCAATTGGAGTTAATGACAGAGATGGTACGCAGTTCAATGGATGCAATATTGATAAAAGTTGCAGCTATTGGGTTGAATGAGAATCATTTAGGTAAGACTTTAAAAGAAATGTATCCCATAATGCTCAGTCTTAACCAAAAATTCGAGGTACATATCTGCGGAGAAGGTGGTGAATTTGAATCGTTGGTTCTTGATGCTCCTTTCTTTGTTAAAAAACTAGAGATTGTGAAGAGTGAGAGGATTGTAGGAAATGATGGCGTTGCTTATTTAAAACCAATAGTGAGAGTCGTTGAGAAATCGGGGAAGGATGTCGAATATCATAATATCAAGAGTCATGATGTGGATTGGTCCAAATTTTTATCATCAAGAAATTTAATAACTGAAAAATTCCAAGATCTTTATGAATCATTACCTCATATTGATGAAACTGAAACTATTTATCCTTCAAAAGAAAAAAATTCATTTAAAAGCTCTCCAATCGCTTCAGTTAAACAAATCAAGAATAAACTATTCATTTCCAACCTTACCAGTAGGAAACCCACAGTGGATCTACAAGTTCAAGACGTATTTGAACAATTGATCTCAATTTTATCACAATATTCAATAGATACCACGCATATTCAGCATTCAACATTATTAGTTGCCTCAATGTCCAATTTCCAAAGAATCAATTCCATTTATGCTAAGAATTTCACAAAGCCATTACCACCATCTCGTGTTTGTGTTGAAACTTTATTACCTAAGGGTATTTATCTCCAACTATCAGTTGTTACCTTGGTCAATTCTAGTGCCAAAAAAGGGTTACACGTCCAAGGTAGAAGTTATTGGGCGCCAGCTAACATTGGACCTTATTCTCAAGTTATTATTGATGAAAATTTAGTCGGTTCATTGAGTGGGCAAATTCCGTTGATCCCAGAATCCATGGAATTATCTAAGAAATCACCTAGTTTTAATACTGTTTTATCATTACAACATTTTGACAGTGTTAAAGAAGTCGTTGGTTGTGTTAATCAATTATCTACGGTTGCCTATGTCAAATCAGAATCTCTGGTTTCAACAGTGGTCAAAGCATGGGAAGGATATAGTGCTTTAGATTCAACAATTAATCCCTTTGAATGTTTAATTATTGTTCAAGTAACTGAATTACCAAGAGGTGCTAATGTTGAATGGGGTGGATTATCGTACAAGAAACTAACCAATCTATATGAAGAAGATGATGATGAAGAAGATGAATGCTATAATGATATTGTTGAGGAACTCGATGAAACTTTAAGTCTTCAAGAATCATTGATCATCAGAGGTAATAATAAGGATTATATTTGTACATTAGCCTTAACCACGCAAGAGTTTCAAAAGTTTAAATTTAGTAATTCTAATCATTATACCATCTATACAAAGCCAGAGAACGTTGTTAATATTAAGGAGTCATCATCCATTGATTTTATCCCAATTCTAAACACTTGGAATTATAGAGGTGAATTAAAAGATTATTGTTTAGTTGTCAGATAAATCCAACCACCGTTCGCTGAATATCACGTGATCAAGCATGAGGGCTCTTCACTTTGGTCTTACGAGCCCTTAAACATCCCTACACCACAAAGTTTCCCAACTAAACTTTTTATTCTTTTTTTTAATCAAATTCTTTTTTTTTTTTTATTTATTTGGGGAAAAGTTTCAATTTTGATTCGCGAATTTTTAACCCGCGAAAATTCGCGCATTTTTTTTTCCTTTTTTGTTTCACGAATTTCTGAACTTTTTTTTTTTTTGTTAAAGGACACACAAACGACTCAAATAACTGAAAAATTGAAATCAACTTCCTCTTAGAAAGAACTTCTTTGATAGATTGTGCTGGTATATAATAAAAGAAGGTTATTAGATATATCTATATCTATATCTATATCTATATCTATATCTACATATATTCATATAACACCTTTTTATATCCAAAGAATACTTTCACAAGAATAATATATATTTTATAAAGAAGAGATGTCTGCCACTCAAGCCCCAAAATGGTATCCAGCTGAAGATGCTCCAGTTCCAAAAAGAACCAGAAAGACTGCTCGTCCACAAAAACTTAGATCTTCATTAGTTCCAGGTACTGTTTTAATCTTATTAGCTGGTCGTTTCAGAGGTAAGAGAGTTGTTTATTTAAACCATCTAGAAGATAACACATTATTAGTTTCAGGTCCTTTCAAAGTTAATGGTGTTCCATTACGTCGTGTTAATGCTAGATATGTCATTGCCACTTCGACCAAAATTGATGTTTCTTCAATTGATGTCTCAAAATTCAACGTTAAATATTTTGCTAGAGAAAAATCATCAAAGAATGTTAAATCAGAAGGTGAGTTCTTTGGTGAATCAGTTAAGAAAGAAATTAAAGAAGAAAGAGTTGTTGATCAAAAAAATGTCGATAAAGCCCTATTAACTGAGATTAAGAAAACCCCATTATTAAAAGAATATCTAGCTTCAACATTTTCCTTAAAATCCGGTGATAAACCACATTTGTTGAAATTCTAGAAAGTTGGTTTATTGATGAGAAGTGCAAGTGCAAGTGCGTGGTTGTGGTTGTTTAGGTTTTCTTCTTCGTTGTTGCTGTTGTTGTCGTCGTTGTCGTATGGTTTTTAGTTCTTCCAATTGATATAAAGTCGGAAGCTTAAAAGGTATTAATGGTTATTTATGTACAAATAGGTTATTTTCCTTTTTTTTTTTTTTTTATTATTTTTCAAATCAGATTTAAAAGAAAAGAAAGTGTCAAAAGGAAATCTTTTAAATAAAAGAAAAAAAAAGAAAGAATTGATTTAAAGTGTAGTTATTTCAATTGGTTTATTATTAGTGTATCAAACATTTCTCCATATTTTTTGTTTAGTGATGGAGGGTTTTGATAATTTTACTGTTGGTTATTTTTATCTATTGGATCTTACTGTGTCTCTTACCGAAAAAGTGGAATATATATATATATATAGAATAACAACCTTGCGTTTAAGTCACTTTCAAGACTTATTCGATTGGCTTATTCTATTTGCTTTAAATTGAATCATTACCAAATAGTGAATAAAGTTATAAAACTTATGAGGCTGTTTCATATAACATTGTTAACACTGATTATAACAATTTCATTTGCCCATAATACACAACATGAAGAGACTCAGTTTGGGGAAAAAATTCCTAATGGGATAACTTGGGAACAATGGCATATGAAACAAGAACATCAACTTGATGATTATGATCCAGAAGTGTTTTTCAGATTACATGATTTGAAATCAAAAGGGTATTTGGATTCCACTGATATTTTGGAGATTTATGGGTTAGGTAGAGATGAAATTGTGGGAAAAGGTGATGGATTAGGTTCACATGATGATAGTGAAATTATTTCTAAAGAGATTAAATCTGAGATAATTTCCAAAATTTTAAAATTAATAGATGGTAACAGTGATGATAAGATAACTAAGGAGGAATTTTTAAAATTTGCACAAAAAGGTGGGCAATTTCCTGATTTAAACGTTGGTGTTGGTCATCATGGTGATTTTGAACATGAATATGAAGTTCATCATTGGAATAAATATCATAAAGATAATGATCCAGATATTAAAATTGTTCATAAGGAGGATATTGAACATGAGTTGTTACATCATGAACATGAGATTGAACATGAAGATTTATCATCAGGTTCAAAATTTAAGAATGATGATGAATTGGAATTACAGATCAATTTACAAAACGTTCCAAATAAGTTCAGAGTTTAACTGAATTGGATAATACTTATAACTTTTAGTAATAGTACTTATCTTATCAATTATATTAAACAGCGTATATAAACCACATCATTTAATATTAAAGATAACACCAATGCTGAAATCCCCAAAACAATATATTTTAAAAATGAATAACCGCCCCATAAATTAACAATAAAAAAACCAAAAACAAATCATATCGAATGTATAAATGTATAAATCAAACTTTTTCTTCATCAGTTTTGTATAAATGTATTTTGCATAAATGTATCAAATCAAACTTTTTCTTCATCAGTTTTGTATAAATGTATTTTGCATAAATGTATCAAATCAAACTTTTTCTTCATCAGTTTTGTATAAATGTATTTTGCATAAATGTATTTTGCATAAATGTATCATATATCTATCTTTTAAATGCATTTTTAATCATATCATAATATTCAATCACTATTGATTTTTTAACATTTTCAGCTTCACCTTTAATCTTCTTTTCAGCTTCATCAAGAATTTTTTCAGCTTCTGTTAAAATTTTATCAGTTTCTTTTACAATTCCAATTTTCACTTTATCAATTGAATCATCAATTTTGGTAACAATTTTAGAAACATCATCAACACTTGATTTCCATTGATTATCAACCATTTGTAAAACCAAATCAAAACCTTTTTTACCCTTTTTAGCATTCTCGCCAAATCTTTGAACACTCCAATCCTCAATTTGATTACATATTCTTTGGAATGTTGCATAAGCTGTGATTTGAGCTTCTTGATAAAACATTGTTTTATTTAATGGATCTTTAATATCGGGACTATAAGTGACCAATTCATATACTTTTAACAAATTACTCATTGTTAAATTGACACTTCTTAAAGTTAATGTATTCTTATTTAAATCAACGACTGAAACTTCCCGAACATAAGAAACTTCTTTCCCACCAACAATACATAATAACCATTTTGGAATTGATTGTTTACAAGTGATTAATCTTTCCGTTGTCAAAATTTTATGAGATGAATCTAATTCTCTTCTTAAAACATCAACAGCAATAACATGAGTTGAAACTTCATTGGGATATTTCTTCCAATTAGCAGCAGTAACTTGATCCCAAGGATAATGGAATTCACAAGTATTTGAAAAGATTTTCATTTGTTGAAAAACACTATGATAGATTGATTGATAAATAAATAAATTTTCTTCCTTTATAAAATATATTTCACACTCGGAGGGGGTTTCAATCTTTTTATCGGTGTCCTTTTATCTACCTTTGATACTTTTAATGCTCTTCTTTTGTTTCTTTCTCTTTCTCTTTAACTTTCACTTTCTCGCTTTCTCTTTCTCTTTCTCAGTTTTTATATTGGCAAAAAAAAGCGCGGAAAAATGGACAAAAAGGACAAAAAGGAAAAAAAGGAAAAATTTTGTGGCAAAAAAGTTCACGGAATTTCCCGGGGAAAAGGTGGTTTGATTGTTACCATGGTAACCATGTAATCATGATTGTCACCATGGTAATCATGTAATCATGTAATCATGTAATCATTGTAACCATTGTAACCATTGTAACCATTGTAACCATGGTAACAATAAAAATAAGCGAGATTCATTTATTCATTGATATTATACATTCATTGATATTATACATTCATTGATATTATACATTCATTGATATTATACATTCATTGATTACTGACATCATACATTCATTATTATTACATTATACATCCATTGATTACTGACATCATACATTATTTAGTCCAATTCATCAGTAGTAATACCATGAAGATTAAACCTATAATAAACACAAACATCCCACATTTAATTCATACAAAACTCAAACTATTATAAAATTCTTCCCGAGTTTCTTCAATGATATCAGCTTTTATTATCTCAGCACCAAATGTTTCAGTAACATATTTTAATTTAAAAAGCACAGATTTACAAAGTCCATTAAATTCAGTACATGAACCTAACATTAAATCTTGATCATCTAATGATTGAAAAATTAACCCATTTAAATGACTAAAATTTGATAAAAATTTCTCCATTCTTAAACGAGTATTATTGAAATAAATTATTCTTTTATTAATGATTTTTAATTCATTATAATTTTGATTTTTAATTTGAATTATTAATTCTCTTGGTTCTTTATCAATATCAAATGGTCGTTGATAAAAAAATGAACAATTATCCAATGAGGCAAATTTATAATCCAAATATTCTAAATCAATTATAATCATTTCATTTTGAACAAAAGGATCATAAAAAATTTGATATTCAATCAAATATTTTTGAATAATCCCCATAAATCTATAATATCTTGCCTCTTTGATCAATGATCTTCTATGTTCTTTTGATTTAATATTAATTTCAACACCTTGTAACAACAAGATCAATTCTTTTAATAATTTACAAGACCGTTGTAATTGTGGAGCAGCTTGTGGGGGTGGTCTTATCCAATTTCTATGGGTTATAATTTGAGTTATATCAGAATATAAAGCATGATTGGCAATTGAAAAAAAATTGGGGAAATTCCCCTTTGAATTTAACAATTTTTTACTAATCTTTAATGATTCCCCTTCGATTAATGTATAATAATAATCATGAGTCTCTGTTAAATTTTTCAATAATTTTGGTAAATTATAATATAAAGCATCGTTAAAAAGTCTTGTAAAGATATCAGCATTGGAAATTTCTAAATGATAACCTTGTAAATGAAGTTGAATATATTTAAATATTTCAGCAGATCTATCAATTTTTAAAATTTCATGTTCATTTGATGAATTTAAAAAAAAATTGGTGAAATATGATGGGGAATCTGATGATAACGAAGCTCCTGAGATTTGAAATCTTTCATTCCCAATTTGAAGTGAGAATAATTTATGATGTGGTAAGATATCTTTTATTGTTGGATCAAAAGTTTGATTGACAGACATTTTGGTGGACTTTTGATGTGTATGTCTATTTATTTTATGATGTTTTCCTTTGTTTAAGTGGGTTTTTGTTGATGTTTTTTCTCTATTAATAATAACATATATTACATAGTAATATAGTAACATAATAACATAATAACATAGTAATATAATAACATAGTAATATAATAATATACTAATGTAGTAACATAGTAATGTAGTAACATAGTAATGTAGTAACATAGTAATATAATAACACAATAACACAATGATATATTAAAAGGGTTATTATATTAGGCTACAGGCATGACGACTAAAACAAATCATTTAAAGATCAAGTAAAAAAATATCATACTTATCATAATCTAGCCAAGGCAGCTTCACTACTAGAAACAGTGACATCTTTAGCTGGTTCCTTTTCAGCATAGATGACTTTCCCATCATCAATAATGATCGTATAACGAGCAGTTAAAACCCCTAATTCACCAGCATCAATTGTCCAACCAATTGATTTAGAAAAATTTGCTTGAGGATCACTGGCGAATTCAATTGGTGGCTTTTGACCTAATAATTTGCCCCAAGCTGATGTGACAAAGGCTGAATCTTTGGTAATAACAAAGACTTTATCAACACCTTTTGCAATAAATTCATCAGCTTTAGAAATATAACCAGGAATATGTGATAAAGTACAAGTTGGAGTAAAGGCACCTGGTGCTGAAGTTATAACAATTTTCTTACCTTTTAAATTCTCTTTTGTTAATTTGAATTGAATTGGGATCTTACATGATAATTTATCCTTTTGATCATCTTCATCATAAGGAACGTAATTGAAATGGAATCCTTCTGGGAATGGTTTGTTGAGTAATTCAGACATTCTTTGTTTACTATTATTATTTATCTATAATATAGTGTAATCTTGAATTGATTAAAGAAATTTCTAATGGTTTTATATTAAAGGGTTGATTACAAATTAAGGATAAGTTTGCTTTTTATATAATATTTAACCCACACTTTTATCCCATCCAATGCAACCCCAAAAATGGATCAAACACAACAAACAGAACTAAAAGAAGAAATAATCTTTTCTTCTCCTATCCAATCCATAATAGAAATCAATTCAGAATCAAATGAAACTAATACTAATTCACTAATAGAAATCCCATTAGAATCGGCTCAATTGGTCAGTTTTAGATTGGAGTCCGCTCAGAGGAATAACAATGTGTTGATCAATCAAGAAAGCTTTAATGTTGATGTGATGGACCTTGTGGACCCAAGTAGTGATCAGGAGGAGGAGTTGTATTGCACCGCTAGAGAGAAAGATTTGTTCACGGTTCCATTTAAAGGATCGGTTGATGTTCATGGTGGTGTTGGATTCGAAGCTAAAGTTATACCATTGGAGAAACAGTTTGAAGAGATTAGTGATAGTGAAGATGAGAATGATGTTAGTATCATAGAGATCACAAGGACAAGTTATTTACAAGTTAGGTCATCACAGCGGACACAACAGACACAACAGACACAGACACAGACGCAAACGCAGACACAACAGACACAGACACAGGGATTTGACCCATTCGAAGATGATTTACCAGAACTCCCTGATGTTATACCTGACCAAAACTCATCATTAGACTCAGATAATGGATTCCCACTTATTCAACAATCATCCCCAGAACTTTTAATCTCTAAAGAACTTTCAAGTTCTTTACCACAATCTCCAGAAGTATTAGAAGAATCGATAATCCCCAGTAGTTCACAAATTGATAGCGATGGTAATGATCCCTTTGCACAATTGAACATGAATGAACTGAGACAAAAAACTATCCAATATGGTCTGAAGCCTTCTAATTCTAAACGAAAGATGGTTAAAAATTTATCCATAATCCATCAACAATTATCCAAATCTACAAAAGAGATCCTTTCACAAAGTCAAAATATTAAACAAAGTCAAGCTCTTATAACAACTGACATTTATCACAAGATGAATAACAAACTGACAGAGAGTTTAAAATTAAAAATTGCAACTTTCCAACCAATACACAAGAGTGATATATCAAATTTGATCGATGATGAGACTATTTTGAAGAATTGGTGTGATTGGAATAGTATATCATTAATAGATGACAATACATAACATCTAGATCAATCATTTATATCAATCATATATATCATTTATAAAAAGGAAGAAAACCGTATCGTTAAATTATATTGTGAATAAGCACAGGTCTCTTGCGATCATAATTTAGCAATTACATTAGCCTTCTTTGTAGCGACCCTTAGGATATTTGTCCATTTGGCAGCATTTTTGAAGTCCAAATCTTCAACAGCTTCAGTGATCCCAGGTAAAGACTGACCTGCATAACCTGTATATCTACCACTAGCAAAGACAATATGTTTAAACCATTCTCTACCATTTAAACCACCATGGTGTAATAAAAATGCCCTTTTCTCAAAATTTTGTAATAATGAGTTATATTTCTTTGCTTTTTTATTAAAGATGAATCTCTTGATTGGATTATGTGATTTTGAAACGTTTTCATCCCATTCTGTTTGTAAAGAGACTAATTTAGCATCTAAAACGGCAGCATTATCAATTAATTGATCTAACTCTGATGATGTACTATTAACTAATGAGGAAAATTTTGAGAGTTCTCGATGTTCAAAATATGAACAACGTGTTGATGAATCCAAAAAGTTTTCATATTCATAATCATCAACGTCATTGCCATTATCATACCACTCTTTAGGAAAATTTTCTTTCAAAGAATCGAAATAATGCTTCAATTCAATGGCATAAGTTGTTGAATTAAATGAAGTTAAAATTTTTGTTTCACTCAATTTCAAAACAATCAACCCAATATATTGAGCCAATGTATTATGGAACACAAACCCAGGATCAGCAAATTTAGAAATCCAGTGGAATGAATCATAATTTGAATGATAATGATAAACAGAATCACCTTTACCAGTTGTGAAACCAACATCAAATGATGAAATACCTAAATGTTCGAAAAAAGAAGTATAATCAGAACCAGAACCCAAGATTGAAATCTTTGATTCTGATACAAATTGTTCTTTTAAAGTTTTATTTGAACCTGGGTAATTAACCTCATCAGCAACATTTAAAAGGAATTCGTTTAAGATTGGAGATGAAGCTAAATGTAAATGTGTACCTGTAACGGCAGCATCTAAATTGATATAACTAATAACGGATTTTTGTAAAAATTTAGCATATTTTTCAGCAAACTCAGTTGATCCTAATAATCCATATTCTTCACCATCCCAAGATGCTAAAAGAATAGAGTAACGAGGCTTATAACCAACTTTAAACAATTCATTAAGGGCTCTTGCTATTTCTAATAAGGTAGCACTCCCAGAATTTGGATCACCTGCACCACCTTTGATCCAAGCATCACGATGATTACCGATAATAATGACTTTATCCTTTTCTTCACCTTCAATCAACCCATAAACGTTATAAATGTCTTCAAATGAATAAGTATTGTTGTTAAAAATGTTTAGTTGTACTCCAGGGGCAGGACCTGTTGAATAATCAAATTTAGAAATTCCACCTTTGAAACCTAGTTGTTTACCATGACCATTTAATTTTGACAAGATAGGGATAACTTCTTTATATGAGATTGGTAACGATGGGATCTGTGGGATTGTTGTTAAATTAGCAAGGGCTTCCGGTGACTTATCAGTAAATCTTGTTGGATCACCTGGTAATGATGATAAGAATTGAACAGAACCACGTTGGATTGAAGAAGGATTTCTTCCTGGACCTTTTGGATATGGGGTGTCTTCTTCATCCAAATCATCATGATCATCAGCTGGATCAGAATAAATTAAAACACCAATGGCACCTAAATCTTGAGCAAACTTAACTTTTAAACCTCTGAAAATAGCACCATATCTAACAATGACGATTTTCCCCTTTACAGAAACACCTGAATCTGTTAAATTTTGGAAATCTTCTCTAGTACCATAATTAGCAAAGACATATTCCTCAGTGACATTCCCATTGGCGGAATATCCATGGAATGCTGGAACCAAATCATCCCCAATCGTAGTTGGATCCTCGGGTAATTTATCTTCAACTAAGGTTGGTTTGTAAGTTGACTTGCCATCAACAAACAATTCCAAGTTTGAACCTGTAGGTCTATTCAAATAGACGTTATAACTTTCAATCTTTGAATCAAACCCATATTCTTTAAACTTGTCCGATGTGAATTCAACCAATTCATAACCTTGACCTGCTAAATGAATTGTGGAAGTGTATTTTTCTGACCAATTCCCAGCCAAATTTGAATTTTGCAAAACTTTCAAGTATTGTTTTGACAAAGTTTCAAGGTTGTTGCCCTTATAGTTATAATCATCATTATAAGACGTAATATGAAGATGGTATAAAATCAGGATGGAACCAGCCAATAAATTGAGCCATATAAAACTAGATCTCTTTAAAGGAGCCTTCTCCTTCTCATAAGTTGGTAAAGAGACCATACTTTTTGTGTTCGTTCTTGCCACCCAATTGATGTTTATTTGAAGGTTGTAATTGCTACAATTTTTTGTTGTTTTTCTCCCTTCGCCTTCATTATTGTCCATAATAGGATAATTAGCCTGCTTCGACTTTTATTGCTATTGTGAACAGCCATCGGTTTGATTGGCTGGAAGCAGTAATTATGTTAACAATGAGCATCTTTAAAGTCTATTCCAGGTGGAACAACTTAGTAAATGGAGTTCACAGGGAGAAAATGAATCAATAAACTACAGGTTCCGTTTATTGATAGGTGATGCAGGTACCTATCGATATCTCCGGGTTATCTCCGCCACTATGAAATGAGTGGATCTTGAGATTTTTGAAAGGAATTCACATTGGACCCAAGATTGGGATGGGAAGCTTGAGGTTGTGAGATGAAACCCCCCATTATGATCCTGATTAGGTATATTAACTATGACGAATGTCCGTTATGGTCATCAACTGTTTCAAAGTTCTGACATGTAACTAATCTATGCTTTCTTCTTCCACCGATTACCCAATTCGTCCATCAATGGGTTGTATTTGACACAACTTCAAATCAAGAATTCATGCAAGCTATCAAACAAAATGAAACAAAAACCTCATAGATGGTTGTTTCATGTTAAATGGTACCCTCAAATCAATGTCTATATAAACGTCTAACGATCCCAAGATCTTCCACACCAAAGTTGAGCTATCATCATCATCGAAGAGATAACAATAATTTCATCACTGAAAAACTTCCAATACAAAGATGCAATTCAAGGCTACTATCATCGCTGCTATTTTAGCTCTTTCATCATCCCAAGTCTGTGCTGCCCCAATAAACGCTACTGCTTCTACTGCTACGGTTACTAATGCGTCATCTTCATCTGATACCTCCATTTCTTCTGATAATTCAACTGAAGAATCAGCTATCGCCTTACCATTCTCACCAAATGCTATAATTTCCACTGTTGAATTAGGTGATGATGTTGCTCCAATTGTCCTTGACGACTCTGTTTTCTTTGTCAACACTACGAAGATTGAAGCTGAATTAGGTACTGAACACCCAAGAGGGTTGCAAAAAAGAGAAGCTGATGCTTGGAAATGGCACTATTATTTACAAGGCCAACCTTGGAAAAGACAAGAAGCTCCAGCTGCTTTAAAGAAACGTTCTGCTCATGCTTGGAGTTGGCATCACTACTTACAAGGTCAACCATGGTAATGCAGCCAATTGATTTTGTGAGTTTTTGATCCAATACTTTTTGGATACGTCCCATATTTAAAAAAAAAAAAAACGGTAATAGGACGTTACAATTGCAATATTTATACTATTGTAGTAAAGCCGTGGACGTGAGCTCCACTTTTATAGGAATTATCAATTATCCGCCTATAAGATGCTTTCTTCTTGCCAAAACATGCGGTGTTTCAACATCAATATCCAAGAGCATAAATATTGATAGCCGATTATCTATTGTGGTTGTAAAAACATGATATCTTTACGTGAAAACTAATACATAACACGAACCAACTAGTAAATTCTAATGAGCGAACATGTGAGGTTCATGGTTTATACACCAGTATTAATCGCAGGAGTTAAGCTCCACAGAAGCACTCAATATGTCATGCTGAAAGTATACATGAAGAAACTTATATAGAAAAAAAAACCCAGATCTCTTTTAAATAGAACTACAGACTACCACCAGTTGAACGCCTCTCGAGATTAAATTACCAAGAACCAGCAACTATCAGAAAACTGAAACTTCGAAGCCAATTTCCTATTTCTAGAAACAGCCTTGGACGCGTCAAAAAAATTAGTCCGAATAAAATAACCAGTGATTGATCTTGGTTCTTTGAAAAAAATATTTTGAGACTTGGGTATACGTCAAACTTGAGATAAAAATTAAGCGTGCAGCTAAGACACAAGGACACCCACTAATTTCGTGAATTTAAATATTGAGTTGGAAATTTGGATGAACGAAGACCGATGATTGTTTCAAATCTGGAAAAGATCCACAGAAAGCAGGAACTGAAACGCACAATTACAGTGAAGATCCCCCAAGAGAGAGAAGTAGATCGAGATCAACGTTTTTCTATTCCTAAAGCGGACACTTTTAAGGTTTTTAACCGAAGCTTCGCTAAGTTTGGTTTATGCATAACTTTGCGTCAAAGTATTTTTTCCACACGAGAAAGACACTTAAACACGTCGTTCAAGTTTTGACCAGGTTTCAACCAGCCATTTTAAGAGACAATCAAAAGGGAAAGTTGGAAATGAATTACGTCCCTGATTTATATACTTCTGAATAATAAGAATATCAAAGGGTGAGGGTGCTTTGGTTCGATTAGGTATGCAGAATTACACTCTGAACATCCTTATTTAAAAATTTGGTCAAAGTTTAAGAAATCACGCGTTTCTCATTTGTGGTATATTTGAAAAATAGCATAGCTTACATAGCTTGTATTAAAATTAAACGGTGAACTTGAAAAATTTTAAACCACCGATATATATATATATATATATATATACTACTGGTCAATGTTAAGGGAATACAGGTTTAGTTAATTCCTAAAGTTAAATGATCAATGATCAAATTAGAACAAAACATTCCCTATATCTTCCAGCTTACTTCGATGATTTTGGCGGTCTGTTTGATTTAATCCTCTCCAATATGCAGACTTTTGCATAAAAATCTTGCCTTTGCATATGTACTATTATTGTGTACACATTTTTTTCCCCTTTCCAAGATTAGAAACAGTTTTGGAACTAATAAGAAAATTAGTATGATTCCATTGGATATTGATTGGGGACTAATAATCCCTCCTCCTGACCTCCAATCCATAATTTTGTAGTCCCATCTTTTGCTATAAAAAAAGATCTTATCGAATCTCAAATCTAATATTCAAAAAATTCGCCCAATTTTGTACCTGTTGCTGGTAATTCATAGCTGACAACCCCAGTTATTTTAGGAATTCCATCGATTCACATCATATACTGCAAAGATCGACAAGTATAAAAAGGCAATATTCAACTCAACTTACCACACATCGTGAGTGATCACCGGGAAGAATCGAAAAAAAGGAGGAAAAGGATCTAGTAATCCTCTTGAGTAATCACAAGAGACACACCACAGGAAGAAAAAGACACATGATTCAATTACTACAGGCTCCATCAAAGAGCAATTTATTCACCCTGCGGTATTTCAACAATGTGAATGAAAAGAATAAAAGGATGAATGATGGGATATCACAACAAGCATTATTGTTAGGAACTCCCTGTAGTGGTAAAAAAACCATCTTGAACAGAATTGATTCATTAAGTGTTCCCATTGATATAATTGCATTATCAAATTCAACACCAAGATCAACTTACCATAATTTTTTATTCGATACCAATATTATAATTTTTATCATGGATTCAACAAAGTTAGTTCAATTAGATTATATCATTCAATGTTCAGAAATTTTGAATAATTTGATCAAAAAATTCAACGAATTTTACAACATGTGTTCAAATCATTTGAAATTATTAATCTTTGTGAATAAATGTGATATTGCTTCTATCGAGGGGATTTCAAGATTTTTGGAGAAACGATTAAAATTATCACAATATCAAGATAGATTTGGAATCAAACTAGATTACCTGGTCATGCCAACATGTGCTAAAAACGGAGATTATGGGATCTCTGAGGGGATAAATTGGTTATTGATATAAGAAAGCTTTGATGACGTTTCAATTTGCTTCTTATATGATTCGGGCAATGTTTCTATCGTTAGTTTATGATTTAATGACGATGAAGAAGCCGAAGCCGAAGCCGTTGATGATATTAATGAAAACGGAGGAATGTTGAGGTTATTCGGTATAATAGTGTTTGGCTTTATGATACAACAGTCATGGATGACGGAATCAACACCAAGTTTACAATTAGAACCAATGATGACACGATTTCCTATATTTGAAGATTGAATGAAGCAATTTTGATCAATCATTGTAAAAGAGCCAATCTTACAACTCTTCTTTATTGGTTTGATCTCTGTCTGTGGACCAATATAAACGAATTTACCAATTTGTAAACTTATCTTTAAAGATGGATCACCCCGTAATGTAACATTCTCATTAATTGTGGAATTTCCACTAATCAGAATCGTTTCTGGCGCTATAACGTTGGCTCTTTTGGAGATTCTATTTCCAGAAGCGGTTTCAATGAACTCTGTGTTCATCCCGTTGTTAATTCTCTTTGTTCTGTTCGAGGGAGGTGTTTTAAATACGGTAATTTTATTGTGCGGGCCTGTTTCATTCGGTTATTTTGTTAGTGTACGTTAATGTTTTTTGGTGTGTGGATGTATAACTCTTGTTGATGTTTATTATTTATATTTTTCCGTGTCTTGGACACGTTTAATGAAATCTCTTGTTGGTTTCCTGTGATTTTGTAGTGGAAAACGGGGAAAAAAATGGTTACAAAAGTGTTCAGATTGGAGTCTGGTGAGTAATATTTTTATCCATATACTTTTTAAAGAGTTTTATACTAATTTTTAATCAGGTTATCAAAACTACGATTGGGGGAAAATTGGTTCTTCATCAGCTGTTGCCCAATTTGCTAGAAATTCCAATCCAGAAAAAGTTATTATTGATGAAACTAAACCATATGCGGAATTATGGATGGGTACTCATCCAAAAGTCCCATCTTTGGACTTACAAGGTAAATCATTACGTGATTTAATCGCTGAAAATCCAAAAGAATTATTAGGTGATGCTATCATCAAGAAATTTGGTTCTGATAATGAACTACCATTCTTATTTAAAGTGTTATCAATTGAAAAAGTATTGAGTATCCAGGCTCATCCTGATAAATCTCTTGGTGCCAAATTACATCTAAGTGATCCAAAGAATTATCCAGATGATAATCATAAACCGGAAATGGCCATTGCTGTTACCTCATTCGAAGGGTTTTGTGGGTTTAAACCTTTACAGGAAATTGCTGACCATTTAACCAAGATTAAAGAATTGAGAGAGTTAGTTGGTGAAGAAGTTTCTGAAGCTTTTATCAAAGGTATCACGCCAAATGCAATTCAAGGTTCAGAAGATGATAAACAAAATAGAAAATTATTACAAGCTGTATTTGGGAAAGTTATGAATTCATCAGATGAATCAATCAAGATCCAATCTGATTCATTATTATCCAAGACTGTGTCAAATCCAGAGATCTTCACCAAGACTGATTTACCCGAATTAATTCAACGTTTGAACAAACAATTCCCAAATGATATTGGATTATTCTGTGGTTGTTTGTTATTAAACCATTGTAAATTGAATGCTGGTGAGGCGATGTTCTTACAAGCAAAAGATCCTCATGCTTACATCTCTGGTGATATTATTGAGTGTATGGCTGCCAGTGATAACGTTGTTAGAGCTGGGTTTACACCAAAATTTAAAGATGTTGAGAATTTAGTTGAGATGTTGACATATTCTTATGATGATGTTGAAAAGCAAAAGATGAAATCTGAGACTTTTGAAAAAACATCGGGGGATGGTGAATCATTATTATACAACCCTCCAATTGAAGAGTTTGCAGTTTTACAAACAACTTTCCAAAAATCAACAGGCGTTAGAAAATTTCAAGGATTTGAAGGTCCAAGTATATTAATCATTACTAAAGGTTCTGGTATTTTGAAATATCAAAGTCAAGAATTTAAAGCTGAAATTGGTTACAATTTCTTTATTGCCCCTGGTGCAGAAATTGAACTGATTACTAAAAATAAAGAATTCACTTCCTATAGAGCCTTTGTTGAAAATTGAGATTAAGCAGTATAGAATATAAGCCGTTTTCATTTAGAGGATTTTTTTCACCTTGTTAATTAATTACCATATTAATGTAGATGTACATGCCTCTATTTCTAATATACAACAGTGAAAATCACAATAGAATGAGTTCAATTAATACCATTCTTTTGTTTCCATTTCAATATTCTTCTTCTTAAATCACCTTCACTTTGTTGATAAATATTCAATTTCTTATCCCACTTCATTCTTGAATAATCATCACCATATTTCTTGTACAACCTCTCTAACCACTCTGATTCTCTTTCACTAGGTGTATGTTTGTCCACTACCCTTGGTTTTGAGGCATATGCTTCCAATTCCTTGACAACTTCTGTCTTTTCCTCTACTTCATCATCATCATGATCATCATGATCATCATCATATGTATCAAGCGATTCCCGCTGTTCGGATAATGCCTTTTTCTTACCATAAATGACTCGTAACACTTCACCATTCTCATCTCTAATTATTCTGGCTTCACCTTCCAAGATATCATTCTCTGTCAAGTCTTGATCATCAACATCCTCAACCTCCACATCTCCATGTTTAGGATGCTTGAAATTTGGTTTATCTAGGGAAGCTTCAATACCACCGGCTGGCTTTTGTAATTTAGCAACTAAACCCAGTTTCTTATAGTTTTGCTTCAATGTTAAATTATAATCCCAATTTTTTTCAATGATTGGATTTGAAGCTATATTAATATTTCTTTGTTTATCTTTTGTACGACGCGTGACCTTTTTAACACCAGATTTGGCTTTCCTTCTTTGTCTTACTGAACCCATTTAATATATTTATGTAATCTTGAAAGTATTGTTTTCGAATATGAACTAAACGGCCCTTAATTATATGAACTAACTTTGTTATAGGTAATAAAATGAAGAAAAAATTTTGGAGATTACGTAAGCGATGAGATCATCCAAAAATCCGGGTAACCAGAATTGATGGATTAGTCATGTATTACATAATATTAATAATAAATAATGACGAAAAGAAAGACTTTTTAATTACGTAAGCACACACAAAGAAATTGGATCGAAAGTAAAAATTTCCCATGTAAATAAACAATTGAAAAATTTCTACAATGGAAATCTCCTTAAAAGAAACAGAATCAAAATTGAAAACGTAAAATACCAATACAAATCAAGTGAATTAAAAAAGAAAAAAAAAGATGTCTGAAGAGATTCAAGAAGAGCAACAAGAACAAATTCGTCAACAAATTGCCCAAGATGAAGCAGAAAATTTCAATTCTGATTCAGAGGTTGCAAATCATGGACAAATCAGAATCAAGACAAGAAAGACACCAGAAGAATTAGAACAACAAAGGGAAATTGATTCAAGATCTATCTTCATTGGTAATGTTGATTATAATTCCACCACTGATGAAATTGAAGAATATTTTAAAATTGCAGGTACAATTAACAGAGTTACTATTTTGTTCAACCATTTCACAGGTTTACCAAAAGGTCATGCCTATGTTGAATATGAAAATGCTGAAAGTGTTTCAAAAGCCGTTGAACAACTTAATAGTACAGAGTTCAAGGGCAGAACCATCAGTGTGATTATAAAAAGAACCAATTTACCAGGTCTTGGTAGAAGAGGTGGATTTAGAGGTGGTCGTGGGGGTCGTGGTCGTGGTGGTAATTTTAGAGGAGGTCGTGGTAGTTTCAGAGGCCGTGGTGGTCGTAGGGGTGGCAGAGTTTCAGAACCTGGTAGAGAAGGTGCTGAACAAGAAGAGGTTGAACATGTTATTGTTGCCGAATGAAAAAAAAAAAACACTTTGTTTTGTTTGGGGAAATATTGTTTTAGGTTATATATATTTATGTTGCTAAGGTTCATGATGATTAATGATTTAATTTAATTTCAGCACTGTGGTGTGTGAGTGGGGGGTGAGTGATTTGTGGTTTTTCAATTGTTCAATTGTTCAATTGAATTGAATTGAATTGAATTGAATTGATTGTGATCTTGTAGATGCAGTTGTCAGCCCTGGTAAATTGGTAGTCAAATAATGGTTTATAAGAGGAAAACATCCATACACCACACTCTTTTCTATTAACGTATAAAATTTCCCACAAACTTTTGTTTCTTTCTTCTTTAACTTTCTACATTTGAAACAAATCACAATTTGAACCAATTTTAAGACTTGACTTGGACTATGAACCATGGCTTTTTTTCTTTGGCTGTGATTCATTCTTAAATCCTGATATCTCTTTTGTTTGTTTTCTCGTTTTGAGAAACGTTTTAGAGCGAGTTGAACCGGTTTTGAATTGTGAAAGAATGAAAAAGGTGCATCATAGTACTTTGAATTAATGAACCCATACAATTCAGAGTCTCCAAGAACACAGACATGTTTTTTTTTTATATATTATAAATTACTGTACTAGGATTTTAAAGAATTGTATTAGTATATACTCTTATAATAATAAGTCTTTACTGATTTAAGATAAAGCTCCGATTTTAATATTAAAAAGAATGTGGGAAAGCCATATATGTAGTTTAAATAATAATATCAATACCTTGCTTATGATTTCACACTTGATATTGAAGTTATAAGGATATTATCAATTAATTCATTGGTGTTTCTTTTCCGTCATTACTTTGAAATATACTGGTATATATATATACACTGTTGGTGTTTTGTGTTTTTGATTATAATGGAAAAAATCACAACAATATACAAAGAAATTTTGACAAAAGAACAACATATCGGCAACACAACCAAAAAATGGCCTCTGCAATTCATTTCTGTGATGCAAAGGGGAAATCTCTTCTGTTCAGAGACTATAAAGGAGATATTCCCACAAATGCAATTGACAGGTTTCCTTTTTTATTGGTTGAAATGGAGGAAGATCCACAAAGTTTCACTCCAGTTATCACTTATAACAATGTAACTTATTTACATATCCAACATAACAATTTATACTTAGTTGCATTGGTTCCAGATTCTACGCATACTAATGTCCAGCAAATATTCCTGTTTCTTCATAAAATCGTATCAGTCTTGACTGATTATTTCAAAGAATTAGAGGAGGAATCCATTAGAGATAATTTTGTCATAATATATGAATTATTGGATGAAATGATGGATTATGGACAACCACAGATCACGGAGACCAAGATGTTGAAAGAATACATTACACAACGCTCTTATCAATTGGAAAAAAGACAAAAATCAACCCAACAATTAGGTCCACCTTCTGCAATTACAAATGCTGTTTCATGGAGATCTGAAGGTATAATATATAAGAAGAATGAAGCATTTTTGGATGTTGTTGAAAGTATCAACATGTTGATCAATCCAAAGGGGAAAGTTCTTAGATCTGAAATATTGGGTAAGATTAAAGTTAAATCACATTTATCAGGTATGCCTGATTTAAGATTAGGATTAAATGATAAATCGACAAATTCAAAAGGTATTGAAATGGAAGATGTGAAATTCCATCAATGTGTTCGTTTATCCAAATTTGAAAATGAAAAGATTATTACATTTATCCCACCCGATGGGGAATTTGAATTGATGAGTTATAGATTATCAACTCAATTAAAACCATTAATATGGGTTGATTGTTCAATTAAAAGACATTCAAATTCCCGTGTTGAAATAAGTGCCGTTGCCAAGGCACAGATTAAAAAAAAATCTACTGCTAATAACGTTGAAATATTGATTCCTATTCCTGAAGATGCTGATTCTCCAAAATTTAAATATAGCCATGGTTCAATGAAATGGATCCCTGAAAAATCAATCATAGTTTGGAAAATTAAACAATTTCAAGGTGGGAAAGAGTACCAAGCCTTTGCTGAACTTGGATTACCTTCTGTTTCATTAGAGGAATCAACTTTCCATATCAAAAGACCAATTCAAGTTAATTTTCAAATCCCATATTTTACCACAAGTGGCATTCAAGTTCGTTATTTGAAGATTAATGAATCAAAATTACAGTATCAGTCATATCCTTGGGTTCGTTATATTACTCAGAGTGGAGATGATTATACCATTAGATTGAGTTGATGTATAGTGATATATTATTAATTATTGACGTGGGATAATAGTAGATACACAAATAGTAGATACACTGAGAAAAATAAAAAAAGAGACACACAACAACAAAAATGGCAGTAATTAACACCTACACAACACACACAATTTTTTGAATGGTTTCGAAGTATAAGATAATCGACAACTTAATATCCTCGTTATTTCATGATAAACAACTCCAAGAAAACGAAAGTATCGCATTAAATTTCATATTCCCCAATAAATTACTTGAATCAATGGCAATCATTGATTCAAAGTGTATAAAACGGTACGATCTTCATAACGATCTTCATAACGATAATCATACGCAACCATGGAAGAGATCGTTATTCCTCATAAATGATGAGTTATACATTGATATCTGGGATTGGTGGTGTCCATGTTTAAGACAATCTGACTATCATGTTGTGGACATTGATCATGAATCATCCAATATGGATTATAGGTTTGGAAACAGACTCAATACAAGTTTGCAATTCAGCAAGGTCCCCGTTTGTGAACATTTGTTGGCTGTTTATATCGCTGAAAGACATGAACTATTGGATACGATCAAAGTTGACGAGGACGAATGGTTGGCTTTGCACAATAAACTAATATTATGAATACCCTGTTCCTGTTGGTTGGTTATGAGCCAAACACCGTTACCACATAACAACTTACATGTATCATAACCTTTCCTATTGTAGAAAGCAAGACCACCCCTCCCCCCTCCCCCCCCAAAACAGGCAATTACCCAATCGGGACAAAATCCTAAAAAAAATCCTCTTTTTTTTTTTTTTTCTTTCCTGGTTGAAAAATTGATTTGAAAATCAGCAATTTCTTTGATTGGGAAAAAAAACTTTTAAATTTGATATTTGAATATTTGAGTCATAAAATTCGGGAGTTAATCTCAAGTACAATTCAATCAAAAAGAAACATCAAACAATCACTTCATTTCCAAGTCATATTTAGTCATTTTTAGTCATCGTTAGTCATTTACCACCCGTTTTTTTTTCTTAACCGTCCAATTTTTGGTGATTATCTTATTTCAACCCAATCCACCAATGCAATTATGAATTCTTCAGAAACCACAATAAATAACAACAATACATCTTCTAATTTCCCAAATGGACCCTTTTTTCATAATCCACAATCGCAGGATCAACCATCTTTATACACCAACAATACACCTCCAACAACACAAACCAACAACAACAACCCACAATATTATTGGCCACCAACTCCAAATTACCCACCAAATTATCCCCCACAATTCTTCCCACAGCCAATGATCTTCCATCAGATGCCAATTGGTGCTCCTTTACCTCCTTTAACCCCAACACATCCACAGCCACACTTACACATAGATCAATTCCAATATTCTCAACATCCATCACCTCAGTTCAATCAAATACAGCATAATATTAATATACAACACAATAACGGGAATCATCTTAGATCATTACCGCCTAAGAAGAAGTTTTCTGTGAATTCCGTTGCATTTAAACCCAAGAATGATCATGCTTCATATCTAAAGAATACGAAATTGATACGGGTTGAAGATGATTCTTCGATTAATGTGGAGAAGGCCCCAACGCAGAAGAGGACGGAGGAGGAGGAAGAGGAAGAAAAGGAGGTAAAGGAAGAGGAAGAGGAAGAGGAAGAGGAAGAGAAAGAGGAAGAGAAGCAAATACCAAAAGAAATAGAGACAAAGATTAATGGGAAAGAAAAAGTACCATTGATTGAAAAAGAAAATGAATTGGATTATGATGGTATAAGGTTTATTAGTAATGAATTGTCCGTTACAGATTTCAAAACACCATTAATCATAGATCCTACAAATAACACTGTTACCACAGTTACCAATTCACAGAAGAATACTGAATTTACCAATGGAGTTGTTAAAGGGTTAATTTTCACCGTTGAAGAAGTTGATACCTCTTTGCCCTTGGTGTTTAATACCACATTAGAGAGTCTATTAGCTCAAAAGAGAAAGTTTAAAGTCCAAGAGGAGAATATAGATGAGACGGGAGAACAAGAGCTACAACACGAAGAAGAAGAAGAAGAAGAAGAAGAAGAAGAAGAAGAAGAAGAAGAAGAAGACGAAGAGCACAAGAATCTACAGAATGAAGAAGTAGAGGAAGTAGTGGGAGAACCAGCATCAAATGAAATCATCCCAGACCCTGTTACAATCAAATCATCTGCATTCTCAGGATGGAGTGCTATTGCTCAACAAGGTGCACAAAAATTTGCATCAAAATCAGTCTCTTTAACCACGTCAACTACATCAAGTCCAAAGGCAAGCATTGGTAAAAAAGATGAAATTAAATTAGTTCCAACGATATCCAATGTTTTAGAACCATTAGGAACTGTCTTAATTAGATTGATGTTTGATAAATCGTTTCAAAATCATCATTACAAGACGAAATTACCAAAACTTATACCAAGAGGGATCATCAACACTGGGAATATTTGTTTCATGTCATCAATTTTACAGTTGTTGTTATATTGTGAGCCATTTTATCAAATGATTAATATTGTGGCTAATAAGACAATGGGATCAATTAGTAATTCCAAAACACCACTGTTTGATTCGATCACCACATTATTTAAAGAATTCACAGCCAAGGCTGATGATTATAGAAAATTTGGGGATTCAATCATGCCAACTGATTTTTACAAGAGTATTAGCACTAATGAGAGATTTCAACATTTAAAGTGGGGTCAACAAGAGGACGCTGAAGAATTCTTTGGTTATCTACTTGATGGTCTTCATGAAGAATTCATTAGTAGTATTTCCAAATTGAACGAATTGGAATTGAAGAATTTATTAAATTCTATTATTGATGATGATTTAAGAAATTTGATTAAACAAAATTTAAAGAAATATAATGATAAATTGAACAATAGTTTTAATGATAATGATGAATTAGAAACAACAGACGGTACAAATGAAGATGAATCTGGTTGGCTAGAAGTTGGTTCTTATTCCAAATTGAATAAGAAGATTAAGAAATCAGCGAAAAGAACAGTTGAGATTAAACCATCCCCAATTACGCAATTATTTGGAGGTTCATTCCGTTCCATTCTAAACATCCCGGGGACTTTAGAAAATAAATCAAGTCAAAGTATAACATTAGATCCATTCCAACAAATTCAATTGGATATTTCAAGTAATGATGTCAAAACTGTTGAAGATGCGTTTAAGAAGATTTCAGAAGTTGAGGAAATTCCATATAAATCCAATAAAATTGATGTTTTGGCAAAGAAACAAACATTTATTGATAAATTACCACAAATCTTGGTTATCCATTTAAAAAGATTTTCATTTGGGAATTTAAAACAGGGGAAAGTTGAAAAAATTTTAAAGAAGATTGAATATTCACATAATTTGAAAATTCCAATTGATATAATATCACCATCAATTAGAAAATTTGAGAATTTAGATAAATTAAATTATAAACTAACTGGTGTTGTTTATCATATTGGTAAAAATCCAGATGGTGGTCATTATACTTCGGATGTCTTGCATAAAAATGAATGGTTAAGAATTGATGATACAAGTATAATAGAATTAAAACCTGATGAAGTCCTTGAAGGTGATGACGAAAGTGTTAAAAGTGCCTACATTTTAATGTATCAAAGAATATAATTAAAGAAAAGTTAATTGCTGCATAGTTTTTATATTAAAAATTGAATATCGTCATAAATAATGGAGAAAATATATATATCATCTTCCCTAAATGAACTAGTACCAGGTTATAAAGTGATATATTTGATAGATTTGATTACAATGTTTTATGAATATGATGTAATTGATTCAAATGATCTATAGTAATATGGATTGGTGATGAAGTAACTCACCATCTTCATTGAGCACAAATTGGAATACATAAGACACCACCACTCTCCTATTGACTAACTAATCATGCATTTTTTTTTGAACAAACCCCATTTTAATTGTACATAATTAAACTCCCAAAATAAATAAAAGCAATAAAAGCAAAAAGCAAACAAAAACCCAAACAATTATACCTTTCTTTCGTTGTATAGTATATATTTCATTAACGATTATCATTATAATTTTCTAAATTCATTCAAAACGGGATAAATAGCCTCAAAAGCTTGATAAATCTCTTCTCTTTGTTTAGCACCTGTTAACACGATTTTCCCACTTACAAATATCAACAAGACAATTTTTGGCTTCACCATTCTATAAATTAACCCAGGAAATAATTCAGGTTCATATGAAGAGAAAGGCCCGTGACTAAATGCTAAACCTTCTAATCTAATAGGAAATTTAACATCACAAGAACCAACAATGTTTTGAATTTTGAAATCTGTGAATTTGGCATTAAACCCCAATTTCTGAATAATTCTAGCATATTTTCTCGAAGCTAATTTGGAATCATCTTCAGATTTAGCACCAGTTACAACCATTTTACCAGAGGCAAATATCAATGCTGTGGTCTTTGGTTCCCTAATACGCATAATCACCGCAGCAAAACGCTTAGGATTGTATTCGGCATTTCTAGCATGTAGAGCAATAGTTTTCAAATCTAAACGACAATCCAAATTAACAGTGGCAACGATGTTTTGTAAGGTAGGCACTATACCAGAAGTTGTTGAATCATCTTCAATTTTTTCCAATTTTGCAGCAGCGGAATCCTCGTTTAAATCCTGAACAGCAGAAGGATAACCAAACGAGGAGGCAGAAGTAAAGGCTTTGGCATCGGCAGCTGTTTGAGGTGTTCTGAATGTGTCCATTTCAATTATAAGCAAATCAATGCCTATGGGGTTTTGGTGGTGTGCCGGGTAACAAGCAGGAAGTTTTTTTAAAAAGTAAAAAAAGTGGGAAACCGCCCGCTTAAATACTTTTTTGAAGGAAGTGGTAGGGGACACAGGGGTATAGAGAAAGTTGAAAAAACCGATGTTGGTCCCTTCACCAAGAAACTGACACAATTTCCAGGGCATTTGGTCTCAAAAAAGGGGGTTCAAAAAGAAAGGAGGTTCACAAACAGGGTGAAAAGTGGAAAAGAGGGAACATGGAATGCTATGAGCTTGCAAAAGAGTATTACCGAGTCTCATTACAGGCAAAAGTGGTTTCAAAGAAAAATTTACGTGAGGTTTACACATTGATCCAATTAGCCATCACTTTATTAGACAAGATCGATTCAAATCAGAAACTGCTCAAGGTTAAGTCGTTATTGTTGAAGGATGAAATCATTGAAAAGTTTGGAATAATCACAGAGGACCTTCAGGCTGGGTCCCTCATTGATGAATGTATGATCCTTCTCAATTCGTTATATTATAATGAAACTGTTCAATATTACAAGATCATCACTGAGTTGAAATTGATTCAAAAGCTGAATGCTAAAGGTTATTATAAGCAGAGTTTAAAGATCATTAATGGATCACAATTCAATGAATCGTTAGTATATCAATTTCTACGGTTAAACACTTTTAAAGATGAGCAGAATTCATTAGCATTTATTCAAACCTTGACAACTGATGATATTGAAGTTTCCAACTTTCTAAAATTAACTGAGGTGTCATTATGCTTGAAATTGGGGATTACCAGTAATGTCAATTTAGTACAATTAAGCTCCAATATCATCCATCTTGAGATCCTAAAACAATTATTACTCATTATGAATAAAATCAATTATCAAACACCAGATTCTACAATTGATCAAGATCTTAAAAATTTTGCCAAATTCTTATCAGATAATCAATCAAACTTACAGATAGAAAGATTTCCATTGATGGTTTCAGGTGTTCAGTTGGATATTCCCTGTTTGAAATATTCCAAGCTATACATTCTATTTGTTCTCGTTCTTGGTATATCATCTTTAAACTATTCATTTGAAAAAAGAAGATCATTAAAATTGTTTGATCAATGTATTGGTCTAATTGATAAAGAACTCTCACAATTCAATGAATTCAACTCCCATCTCCATAAAGAAACAATAGGCTTCTACAAAGAAGTTAAAAGGATGACGCTGTTTTATACAGTTATTGAGCATATAGTCACTTGTGGGATTTCAAATGATAATTTCAGCAAATTCATAACTGAGATTGGGCCCAGTGTTGAATCTGATTATCTAAAATCTATCCACCATCAAAGCATTGGTCAATTAGAACTTTCGAAACAAGGGTATTACAACATCATAAATAAAGTTGGTCACACCAATATATTGGATGAATATTACATCTTTAGTTGTCTTAATGTTCTTCTAATCCTCGAAGGACAATTGAAATACAATACAAGGATGAAGAGGGATAATACCCAGTTAAATTCTGAGAGGTTACAAATCTTGAGTAGGTTACAATTCTTCACCGGTATCCCACATTCTGATATTAGAGATAAATATCTTTTACAAACGACACTTGAATTTATCTCCCTGCTCAATAACCATGCTAATATGACAACATTAGACATCAATGCAAGAGTCACTACGATTTTGGATAACAATTTTGAACATGTTAAGAAATTCCCTTTATTTTGTTCATTATTACTTTATTTGAAATCTTCAACATTAAATCAAAATTCTGATCAAAGGCAGAAATCGTCACAAATTGCATTCAATCTGAGTAAATTTGGTAATCAAATCCTGGTCCGTTATGTCACAGGGTTATTAAATTTGAGCAATTCTAAAATCGCTAGAAATTTACAACAATCTGAGATTCAACAACAGAAATTATCAAAGATAGTGAAGACTATCGATGAGAAATACTCAAACATCTACGATACTCACTAATTTTTCAGAAAATACATATTATCAAATTTCAGACGTCCTAATTTACACTCTCTATTGTTTAATTGAACCGTTTGATGATGCAGTAGAAGCTTGCTTCTTCATTTTTAAAGCGGCAATAACACTCTCTGATTTCTTTGAGGAAACACTGTTCTTAACATGACCTCTATCATCTAATTCAATGGTACCTGCACTTTCAAACAATGATACAGTACCAACCAATAACCCCAATGTTTCCAGTACTTGATTAGGATCATTTAAATGAGCAGTGGCATGTGTTTGTTTAGAAGCTGGACCAACTTTGATTGGATAAAACCCAAAATTATCAAAAGTTTCATCCTTGTGGAATTCTGGGTGTGATTCCCAGTCTTCTTCAATGTCCAATAATTTCTTAAACATATCTTCATCAGTAAGGTCATCTCCGATACAAGTGATGAAATCTGGTAATTCCTCATGGGTATGATTCAGTTCATCAACATTAACACCGTGTTTTTGTGGAGCTCCATGCTGTGTTAGCACCAACCTCTTGACAATTTCACCCTTATTAACAAAACTTGGACGAACTTCAACATTAGCCTTACCAGACATGACTTCAACATCATATTCTTTGGCAACGGTATTTTCCAAAACTCGGATAATTTCCCTAGCTTGAAATTCACCAAGTTCTGGATCAGCATTTCTATAGTGCCATGTTAATGCAACTTTCTTCTTTTCAATGTTTGAACCTGGTGTCTTCTTTGTGAATTTTGTCATGATTTCTTCAACTTTTAATTGCCATGACATGTCAAATTCAGCTGCCAAATTAACCCAAGTGGAATTGATATCCTTCATGAAACAACCATGTTCAGCAGATAGACCCAATTTTGGATTCTTAGAACCGATCCATTTTTCCAAAAAAGCTTGATCACGGCCACTAATTATCCAGATTTGATTTTTTGGATCCTCTGATAATTTATCCAAGATATTAATCAATCTTGCTGATGGAATTGCAGCAGCCGGGTCTTTAACAATTGGAGTCAAAGTACCGTCATAATCAAATAGGAATAACCTTCTCTTGGCCTTCTTATAGTGCTCCAGTAATTTAGGTCTGTTCAACGCTGGTGTTAATTTACCGTTTGAAGTCTTATGTTGATTATTATCTAATAATGATGCCAAATAGTTATTTGTCCAATCTTGAATGGAAACAACGTCATTATAAAGCTTTGCTTCATAATGTTGTCTTCTATCAGCATCCAAATGTAGGGACTCATAAATGGCTTTAGCTACGGCAACACCATCCCATGGATTGACAATCGTAGCATCTTTTAAAACAGTGGCGGTCCCACTGAATTCTGACAGGATCAAAGGTGAATGGTTGAATTTTTGACTAATGACATACTCCAGGGCAGTTGTATTCATACCATCTCTAACAGAAGTGATTAACCCCAAATCTGCACATCTTAACAATGCAAGATATTCATCTTTTGCGATTCTCATTTGGTAATGATGAATAGGAATAGAATTCAAAGATCCATATTTCCCATTGATCTGAGATATCAATTCAGCAACTTGGTTTTCAACTTTTGATGAATGTAGAAAATTTGGAGAAGAAACTTGGATCAAGATAACTTTATCTCTCATTTCTGGATACATTTCCAAAAACAGTTCAAAAGCTTGTAATTTTTGAACAACACCTCTAACGGAATCCAAACGATCTCTGCCAATGATGATTTTCTTATCAGCATATTGTTCTCTAATTGCATTGACTTTATCATCGATCTCGTGATTGAAAGCTTCATGCTCAATTTTACTAACGTCAATACCAATTGGTAAAGAATCAACAATCACATTTTGACCATAAACAGAAACTGATTCAGGCGTAGCTTCAGAGCCCAAGATTCTCTTACAGGAACTCAAAAAGTGTCTTGCAAACGAATAATTCTGGAATGAAACTTTATCAGCACCTAATAATCCATCTAATAGTTGATTTCTCTTTGGTAACGCCCTAAAATATTCACTTGAAGGGAAAGGACAATGTAAAAAAAACCCAACAATAGCATTTGGTAATTGCATTCTAATTAATTGTGGTAATAACAACAAATAATAATCATGGATCCAAATGATGTCACCTTCTTTATACAAGGACACAATCTTTGATGCATAAGCTTCGTTGAACTTGACATAATCATACCACCATTCTGATTCTTCACGACCATCGGAGGCAGAACCCATGATATAATGGAAAGCGGGCCAAATGACATTTTCAGCATATTTTCTCCAACGTTGTTGATCTTTTCTCAATAACCAAATTGGATGAATATGCTTAGTTTCATTTGACTGAGAGATTAATTGTTCAATTCCAGCTTTATCATCAGAATCCAGATAAAAGGACTCATCATTAGCACTAAACTTGTCATCGATGGTTAATTCACCAGTCCATGCGATTAAATGATTTTCCCATTCTGTTTCCTGGTCTAAATAATTGAAAGAGGATAACAGGGCAGAATTACCAGGTAAATGCTTTACTTTCTATGATTGCTATTGTTAGTACTAATGCTCTCCAATTATAAACACAGATTTACTCACCCATTCTGAATCCGAGGATTCTTTGTAGATTTGAGAAGGAATGTTTGTGACTGCATTGAGGATTCTACCAGAGAGCCTTTGGTCTTTATAGTCCGAAGGTTTGACAAAGTTGGGAAACGCAGAATAAGAAGAAGGATGAATCTTCTTATCTTCGAGGGTCATCTTGGAGTGAATGACAGTAAGAGAGTGTCGTAGTAAAGTGAGGGAAAATTCAGTAGTTCAAGGTGCTGTGAGTATTGAACTGACCAATGAATATGAAGATAAACAGAAGAAACGAGTACAAATTCAATATAAATCCACCGACAAAAGTTGACTTTTTCTTTTTCTCATCATTGCTTTTACTTATTGCTTTTGACATCAGTTGGTCCCGTGTAAAACATCTTCGCGAAATGATGTCATCGATAACTACAATACTGTCTTTAAGTCGTTATCATTATGCTAGAATATGCTAAAAATAAGGTACACTGGAAGGAATCTCTTCCTGATCCAGTCCCATCAATCTCAATTTCTTTTGTGGTTGTTCGTTCTCTTTATCATCCAGTTGGGACAGTTGAATAATGCTCAATGATTCAGGTTGTGTAGGGTATAATTCCTCTAATTCATCTTCAATTTCCACAGTGGAAGTGGAAAAATCAGGTTGCATATCTCTGGAGAAGATTTCAAAGGATCTAGTAGCGACTGTATTGGTGATTAATGATGATAAAGTTTGTGGATTTTGAAGAATCTCCTTCACGGTCACGGTTTGAATGTTCTTTGGTATCGATGATGACGGTTCTGGTACCTCTTCCTCTGAATCAATATCTGAAGAGGCAAGATCTTCATCATTCAGGATAAAAGAATGATCAACTGTAACTATACCAGGATCCTGTGGTTTATCAATCTCTTGAATCCCATCGCCATTAGTATTGACCTTGAACTGATAAATTCTTGGTATCAGACAACTTTCATTATATTTTAAAAATTTCTTGACAAGTATTGGATTATGCTTCAGATGTATATAATTGACTGGAGTCTGGCCATGCCAGTCTTTATAGAATGTCAATCGAGCTCTTATAAATGATGACCATGATGGATGATCTCCTAAACCAGATTTTAAGATTTGCTGATGATGAATCTTTGGCCTTTGAGAACTAATCAGTGACTGCGATTGCTGGGTATTTGATGCCGTAGGGTTTGATTCAACAAACTGCATGTTCATGCTCTCTACTGGATTAGATATGAGAATTGCAGATTTGAACTGATTGCAATGTGCTTGTAAGTTCTTTAGGATAATTTTCAAGAATTTGTTTCTTTTGTTGTGAGACTTTGATGACTCTATTTTCAGATCATTCAATTGTTTCTGTAATAAAACAGACAAATCCTCAATAACAATTAAGCCATAGTTTTCTTTTGAAAGATGACATTGTAAGAATAAGAACAACTTTGTTATTGATGATACATTGATACTTTGTACGCCTTCCACTTTCAGAAGACCCAAGCATGAAATCCATACCACTTTTTTATTCAGCTCAGTAGCTCTATGACATACTTGCAGAGCAAATTGGCGTCTTCCGCTATTATTCAACCCACTAATCTCATAGATTTGACCAGGGATGATACCACCATTTAATGATTCATTCAAGGTCTGGATGGATGTGGAAATTGGAGTCAGTGTCCTCTGTGAACTTAGCAAAGTAGTCAATGACTGTGAGGGGAGCCTGTGCTTCGACATCCCCATTTTCCCAGCATAAAACTTGCTCTTTTGCAACTCCAAATACAGAAGAAAAGTGTCAACTCTTTCTTTGTTTATACGCGTTTTGGAAACTTTTTCTATTTCTCCCCTTCAAAGAAAAGGTAAACAGAGCGCAACAGCGAATTTTTCGCGAAATTTGAAATATGCGCGTTTTTTCATCTGTGAAACCATAGCAACAGGACGTACGCAAACTAGCGAGTAACAAAGATCACAAGAAGTAATCAGCAGCTGGCTTCTTTGTTGGGATTGAATTCGCATCTTGCAATACAGCTCCAAAGATTTTATACTCTCTGTTCAAATCATCATCAATCTGTAAGACAGCAGCAACATTACCACATCTGTAACAATAATTAGGAGCGCTCCACACAGTTACAAGCTCACCATCAAATATCTCTTTGTAACCTTCCATTACTAACTGATGAGCTCTTGCAATAAGAGAAATATTATTCTGATGTAAAAATTTAGAAACTTCATTGGAACCAAACAAATAACCAGCACCTCTTGGACTAATTGCCCAACTAGGAACATCTTCTGGATCAGACCACAGTAAATCACACATCCCACCTTCATGTGGGACTTCCTGCTTTCTATCAATGAGTTTTATTTGATCGATGGTTTCAATGTTTGGTGATAACCCGCCATGAACACAGAAAACACCCCCAGGACCACCAACAAGGGCACCTAATGACAGATAATCAAACACTTCACAGCAATACCTCCATACGTTGGCACTTCCATATTTTCGCACACATTCATCATAAAATCCATACACCGTTGTAATTTGTCTGGATTCATGATTCCCTCTAATGAGTGTAACTCTATCTGGATAGCGGACTTTCAAGCAGAGTAAAAGTAAGAAACTCTCAAGTGAATAAAAACCTCTATCAACAAAGTCACCAAGGAATAAGTATCTAGTATCAGGGCATTCACCACCAGCTTTGAATAGGGTTAACAGATCGTGCAATTGGCCATGTATATCACCACAAATTGTCACTGGAGTATCCACTATTTGGACATTGGCCTCTTTGATCAGTAACTCTTGTGCTTTTTCACAAAGTTCAAAGACATCACGTTCTGAGATCTGTTTGCATTCTTTGAGAAGTTGAATTGCCTTATCTAAATCTATCATTTCACTGGGGTGTGCTAGTCTTTTTATCTGTATGTCTTCAGTTCAGCTAATCACCACAGGTTGTTGTTTCCTGTTTTACGATGTGTTTCTTTTTTATGAATATACCGCGAATATGTTTTATATGTTTGATAATCGCGAATATTTTTGGTGGCTTTATTATTCACCCGTGGTAAAGTGGCAGGTAACTTTCTCCAATGCTTTTATAACCACTACTTCAGAAATTAGTCACGAACCAAACGAACTACTGAAAGGGTCAGTATGCGATGTCGATATGATATAGTATACAGATAATGATCAACGGATGTCTCTGATGTTTTGCACAAGTTACTATTACCAATATACTATCAATATTCATCAACACACCACACAAATGTACCGCTTTAATCTCTAAAATAATTGATGATGTGTTTTACCTGTAGCTATAAAAATGTTGAAGCCGAGTTCTACTTTTCCAAGATTAAAAGCGAATAAATTACCCATTTTTTACGACCTGACTAATATATACCTGGCTAAGCTCTTCTCCCTGTTGGGATATTAGGTCGCTAAGTTTGCCTCTTAAAGTTTCTTAAATATGAAGAAACTTTTTTTTTCCCGATTGCTCAACATTGAGGACCTAAATAAGAATGTCCATTCTTTCAAATCTAGACTCTTTCGATTCTTTTGTTACTGATACCTTTTTTTTCATTCTTTCATCACGCTTGTTCGTCACAAAAACAATTCTAAATGTTCATCGTACTTATACTTCTAAATGTGTCGCGAAAACACGAAAACGCGATAAGAGACGAACCAAAGTTCGCGAAAACGTTTTGTCAGTTATATGTGTTTAACTAGCAGAGCAAGATATCCGCGAAACTATTACAATAGATTATTGGTGGCTCTCTCAATCAAAATCTCTTATAGATTATGATCCTTTTCGATGTATTCGATGCTTCTCATGCTTGATTTCCCAGATTTCCTGATTCTTCAGAATGAGCGACACCTGGTTTATATAGGTCTTTTCATATTTTGACGGAACTCTGGGACAGCTGGTAATATAGGGAAAGAGGTGGAGCCTCTTTCCTCATTGGGTTCATTCTCCCAGTCCTGACACGGAACCATCCGGTTCTATGTGTGATTCCTGTGCTTTCCCAGTGTTCACCTCGGTTGTCTCCGTCGTTTGGTTGTCTCCGTTGTATTAGTTCATTATTATCATTCATATTAGATGTTGACTAGGACCTGTATTCAGGTTGGGTAACATATAGAGCCTGTAGATTGACATATTTTTGACGTTAACTTTTTACCCGTTATAAAATGGCAGATAAACCAGACTCTTTCTTCTCCCCAAAATCAATTTCACTTCTCTGCTCTTCCCTCAATCCATCTTGATACGCTTCAAATACACAAAATACAACTGCCCATGGAATATTTCAGTTTTAACTACGATAAGTTCAAGCGCTACTCTGAACTTTACAATAAGATCTCATTCGAGGTGGAGAGACCATCAAATGGGATGACCTTTGAAGATCGCAGCAGATTGGAATCAAGAACATGGTCACATGAAGACCATATGGGAGCATTCCTTTGCATGCCATTGCCAAACTATGGTTTCAACAAAAGGGCTTACTATGGAGGGACAGCATCTGTTACTGACAAAGAGTTGCCCAAGTCTGGTCTCAAAACAATCACTATATATCCTAGTGGCGGTACAACTCATTCCAGAAGAGAGGCAATTATTTTTGAAATTCCAACTTCCAACTTTTCAATATTTAGGACTCATATCGATCTATTTGATCGTCTTAGAGGATCATCACTAACTGCTGATATTGATCAATTCGATAAAGTGTTTACAAATTCTTACAAACAGGAAGATATCAGTTTTCAAGGACATTTCTTTTGTTATGACTTCATACAATCAGCGGCCGAAATCGAAAAGTCAGCAGCGCTAGGAATAGAGGTAGCCTTCCAGGATGCAGTTAAAGAGAAAGTATTATCACCAATAGTTGAAAAAATTATAGCCGCCAATGTATCAAAGGTTCACAGAGATAATGCTGCCTGTGCCTTCTTTGCAGGTATCATTGGTAAGATCACCAATTTGAATGGCAGCCAATTGGAAAACCTCAAAACAAGATTTCTACAGAGTGTTAAAGTCCAAGGTTTTTATAGCAAAGAAGAAGTCGAGGAGATCCGAGAGAAGGTCATTGATACAAGCTCGCTCAAGGAACAGATCAAACTGTTTTTGGTCAAGTCATTCATCACAGAAAGAAGCGATGTCATAAGTTCACTAATCAGAGAAAACCCAGACCTTGGATCTTCTGTGGTCTCAAATAATGAACACAGAAGCATTATGGACCTCATTGGTTTGGACTTTCACCTTGCTAGAGAGCAGAGCCTACGCTATTTTGGATCCAATCTTCGGATTGATTTCGGCTGTTCATTTTGCTGTCCTTATGAAACCTCACAGCACATTATCAGATTCCCACGTATGAACAGTACTAATATCACACAATTGGAAATGGCTACAACTTGTTTGATAGAGGTCAAAACTGAAAAAACGAGGGCTTTATCTATTATCCAAGAGCTATTAAACCATCAAATTGTTTCAAAAACAAGATATCAATCTGGTCAACTCAGGAACACCATCATTAGAAAAGCCTTAGAGCTCTATCGATCAGAAATTATCAAACCAGTAAAAGCTATGGATATTGGTGAATTGCGGACTTTAGTGGCCGATTATGCTGAAAAAAGTACCACAGAAGATGCATTACACAGTGACCTCAATGCCATTAATACCTTCATCAGTGAAAATTTGCTTGCCTTACAAAACTTAGCGCTATCTTTGAATAAACTTATCATTGAAGCATTGGCTACCAACTGTGATCATGTAATCCTTACAGATTACTTCAGGTACTTGTTCATCTACATCACGAATGATGAGATTGAAGCAGAACTAGCCGGTACTATTCCAAGTGAAGTACCCTTTGCATACAAACTTGATGAAAGTGAATTATCAATCCAGTCATTCTACATCGACTCACGAGATGTAGATGACTTTAGATTCAAAGTCCTGTCGTTTCTATTGCATTCCATCCAAAGGTATGACAATGATGATATTTTGGCAAACTTATCAAGGGAAGAACTCATATCACAGAGAAACCGTTCCATCTTGATTAAGAATGCTGGTGGTTCAGAACTTCATCCAAGAAAAGTTGGAAATCAGAGTAATGACAATGCATCAGGTGCTAATCCAGCTACGCCACAGGAAGATGCTGATAGCTTGGAAATTCTTGAAGGTCTTTCTGAGATTGATTTAGAAACTGATTTCGGTTCCTTGAGTACAGGGAATAGATCTGGTGATAGTGATAAGTCTTCAGCATGGCTCGGTGCACCTTCAGGTGTCTCAATTTTAGTAGAAAACCACGAAGAGACACCATTAGGCTCTCCAGAAGTGATTGATGAAGATAGCATTGAAAAATTCACAGCATCATTGCCAAAAGAAACAGAAAATAAGGATGATGTATCAATGATGAGACTAGTAACCGTAATACTAGATAATTGTATTCCTTTCCCATCAAGATGTGTGATTGATGGAAGTGAAAAATCGAGTATTCTTGTCTTTAAGAAAAGTGACTGTTGTATAGACCTTTTGGCTTGCTTAGGTGTTAAATTGGCACGCATGTTGGGACCAGATGGCATAGAAGAGTTCTATATTGAAGACAAGGACAAAAATGACTTTCTTGCTATGAAATTATTCTTGCCAGACCCTCAAATATGGCTGTGGGAAGACGCTAACACCTTTGAAGACTATAATGAAGAATACGAACTGGATGAAGAAGAAGAGGAAAAACAAAGGAATTTGAGAGAAGAAGAAATGAAAGAAACCGAAAGGATGAAGCGATTCCAAAAAGAAGTCGAAAATCTTTTGAAAGTCAAGACTTATTATGAGAGCTTGTCTGAGAATAAGAAAGATGATGGAGCAAAAGCCAAGGTTGGAATGTCAAAACTCGTGTCGTTTGGGTACATTAATGATATTGGGGTCCCAGTTCCAGGTCTCTTCAATAACCTTGACCCACTTAATATGATCAAAGCTCCTTTTATTTTGTTTGAGGGAGTCCCGAGTGAGTTAGACGGTTCTAATGTTGTTGTACTTCCGCTAAACTGTGCAATAATGGATGTCTTGACGAGAGAACAAAAGACGGAAATCATCGGTTTGTTTGAAAAGCTACACAGTGATCTCAAAATGGTTCATCGCGATATCAAGAAAGAGAATATCTTGATTTATTACAAACAGAGAAAGAAACTTGTTACAGATTTGGATACTTACAGTCCAGATATGAAATATATTTTGGATGATTTTGATTCTTCGAGAATCGTGTATTTTGAACTCATTGACTTTGAGCGGTGTGAACCAGCAAATACTGAAAGTTCAAAAGAAGAGATCTCCATGGTGCATAGTCTTTTGAAGTAATAAAAGAAGGAAAACATATTTGCTAAAGTACTATTCTATTCAGTCACTTAATATTATACATCTTTGGCCATTTTCACATATAGAAAAAAAGCCTCCCCTTACAACGTCCACCCAGGACATCAATCCAACGCCTCAACCTAACCCCTCAACCTAAAGTATCCGCCTAAAGCTTCTTCCTAAAGTCTCTGCCTCAAGTATCCACCCAAGAATGTCCACCAAAGCATCCGCACAAAGTCTCCGCCCAAAGGTCTCCACCCAAAGTGTCTGCCTAAATAAAAATGCCCGCCTGCCGCCTTGAACAAATCATCAAAAAAACAAGGCTCTAAGTTAACTACAATAAGAACGGTCATGCTGGCTTAAAATGTGATGTTTCAATTGAAATTTTTCTCAATAACTGTACCTTAGTCCTCCGATTTCTTGAAGTAAAGAATTCACCTAATATTCACCTGATCTTCCAAGTCTTGATTCTTTGTCATAACTTTTAGATTTCTCTCAAATATTGTAGTTTTTTCAGCTTCTTCTAAAGTCGAACCAACTGGCCGAAATTCCTTAGTTGGATTCTGTAGTGATTTGACTCTTTCTTTCAATCGTGATTCTGTTATTCAAGGTCTTTGATTTCATCTTCTAATGTATCAATATTCTGAACACCAATGGCTTTCGGTCACTTCATTGGGCAATTTGAATACTTTCTTTTTGGCAATGCGCTAATTACTGAATCATCTATTTATCTGTATTAGTGATTAAACGTGATTCAAACAACAATCACTAAATAGGCTTTGTGAGATTTTTTTTTTCACCGAAAGTAAAGAGTAAGTGCCAAAACTACTCGTCTAATTAGATAAAAGGTTCGTATCTTCGTAAATATATAATGTATATATAGAATGATGTTAATTCTCTAACGGTGCGATATATACCTGTATCAATTATGACCGGTCAATTCTAGGTAATAAAACCAAACCAAAAAAACAACAGAAAGACTGATCTATAACAATAATGCTTAAAGATTTAATGAAAACAGTAAAAGCACAAAACAACGTTGACTAAATTGACCAGAGTCAGTTTATTGATGACATTTCCTTTAGTTTCCCTTTCCAAATTTTGGTAATCTTATAACATGAGCGACAAAGTATGAATTTTCTCTATTAGCCAAACCTGCAAAAGCATTATACCAAGCGATAAGAGCAGTTATGATACCAAATACACCAGCAGCTCTAGTAGAATGAACACTTGCAGATAATTTCCCGGCACTTAATAGGGCAAACGTCAAAGTTAAACTGAAGAACAAACTAAAGAATGCTAAAGTTGATTTTAAGGTTAGGAGAGTTAATCCACCAGTGAACATAGTCCAACCAATCAAATAAAATCCAACAGCACTTTCCAATTGTTCAGGAGCCTCTTTATAGGCATCCAAGATACCAAACCATGGGATATAAATAGCACCGAATGATAACCAGAACCCACCAAACGATGAAAGTGCAGTACCACCATAGGCATTACCTAATGCTATTTCCCACATTCCTGCTAATAATTGGACTAACCCACCGTAAAACATTGCACATCCAACGACAAGGTTTGGAATAGTAACTCCTCTAGCTTGAACATTGATTAATGAAAGGATGAATGTAGTTAGGGCAAAACCGGATAAACCTAAAGGAGCAGGATTAGCAAATTCATAAGTGGATCTTGCTTGATAACCAGGAACTAAGGCACCACCAAAGGCATTTAAAAGTTCAGATTTCAAGAATTTTTTGTTATCAATGTGAACGTATTCATTACCTGGACCAGAGGTTGTAATTGAATATAGTAATTCATTTGAGTTAGGAGCTGCTGTTTTTATATGAGAGGCTTTCGCATGCCCATTGTTTGATTTGATGGCACTCTTTTCAGCAAAATATTGATCTGGTTTATTATGATGGATTGAATCATCTGATAGATGAGATATTTGTGATTCTATATCGTCGTGATTGTAATTACCTGACATGATGACGGTGTTTTAAAAAAAATTAATGCGAATTTGTTAAGATATGGGACCCAAAAGCTATCTTTCAAATCCAGAAGTATGGGGGACATCATGTTCTTATATATATATAGATATACTATCGGCTTAAAAATTTTCTGCACCGTCGTTATGCATATACACCACAAACAATCGTAATCATGATCACTCCAAAATTTAGCGGCTGCTGAAAAATCTGGGAAACGATGCCGACACGGTGAGAACAACGAAAATTGAAATAGATTCTGGTGAGAACAACGAAAATTGAAATAGATTCTAAGCTAATAGAGGACAAGACAAACAGTGACTACATTGGAAGAGAAGCTGAAAGCACTGTTGTATGAGGATACTTGTACTGCCAATAAATGTTTTGTCTTCGTCTTTCTCGTTCCTGGAACTGGTTTCTTTTGGGGTTCGACGATGGAAGTCTGCATGCATGTTTGGGAGGTGGCACCCAGAGTATTTACAAGATTCAAATTCATTCATAATTAACCTTCCATCTGCTACTCACTACCAGCTCTGTATCAGAACAATTCATTAGCAATGCACATAAAATTCCCCTATATTGCTGATACTCCACTCCCCCTCTTTGCCCCTGGTATCAGTGAGCCCCACTTAGTAAGTCAACCGACTTGAAAGGGATCTCTTTACGCAGGATGGAATGGCTTTAGCACAGAGGGGCTGCAAATTCACAGATGCAAAGGGCAGAGGCATTCGAAGGGCAAGTTTCACTGGCAGAAAACAGAGGAGGAAACGGTGGAATTGCGTGTTTTCTGCGGAACCGGACGTCTTTCAGCCTCACACACCCGTTTTTTTCAGATCGTTGTCGCAGCCTTGCCTGATTCCCCCCAATTTCAAATGTTTAACCTCTTTTGTGTAAAAGAGTATCAAGAAAAACATCAACAATTTTGTGTCAAATCTCACATAATAGTGGGGCCTATACAGTTGAACCTCCCTTGCCCCACTTCGGTGCCGATATGACAGCCGTTGTGAATTCCTTTTTTTCTTGTTGCTAAAGAAGGTCTTTCATGATTCCTTTTTCCAGGCATAGTGAGGGGCTATTTGTGGGACCTACCGATCACCGATCTGGCGTACCTCAAAAGAGGGGGCGTGGGTGGGGCGGGCAGTTCCAGATTTTACAGTGTGTCATGTGATATTATGCGTAATTCTCAGACTTCATGCACCCAATATCCGGGAGTTTTCTCACGTGATATATATGTTTTCACCGGGGTAAGAAGATTACCAATCAATTATGTAATGCCTTTTTTTCCCCTTCTTTTATACTGTACTGTTTTGGGTACGGTTAACCAACTTATCAAATACTACTGCTTTTTATATTCAACCCATCTCATTTATTTACAAGAGGTTCCTGCCCTATTTACAATCAAACCCTTTTAGCAATAGAAACCAATGAATTTTCATTTGATTCATTCAGCAAGAATTTTTCAACAAAAGTCTCAGCTTTATCTTTACCATAATGTAATAAAATGCCACCAATTAGGGCCTTTAAAGTTGTTGAAATCACTGAATTTTCCCCACTTAGGTTTGGATCTGTGATTAAAGGATCTCTTTTTTTCCAAAAAATTGAATCAATTAATTCTTTTCTGTTTTGTCTTAAGAATTCACTTAGGGCAATTTGTGAATTTAAATTCTTGGATTGTAATGAACCAAGATTATCAATATTTAAGTTTGAATTTGATTGAATTGAATATAAACTAGTTTTATATTTCAAAAAATGAGAACCATAAACGGCTAATTTTTCATTAAAGGGTTTTGAACCATGAGCAAATGATTTATGTGTTAAAATTTGTAATGATAATTCGTTTGGCAATTTATATTCATCACCTAGGAATTCTTTCAAACTTTTCAGATTTGATTCGTTCAATTCGTATGCAATACCTTTTGGGTTCTTTAAATATTCTATTGGATCACGAGATAAACCACGTACTCTAGTACCTTTATGTAAATAACCAATTGAACGAGTTGGAGTTAATCTGAATGGATTGGTCAATGATATTATACTCCGTATGGACATGGTTTCTGTAATTGCTTTTTCTTTTTCTTTTGCTAATATGGGAGTTTATATATAACTTTTAATGAATGATCTCTTCTATCTGACAGTTTTAAAGTATTTTAAAGACGTTTACCTCCGTTTCTTTTCAATGTCTGATTATTCAACTCTTCGATTCACACAAAATTTTTCAGTTTTTTTCTTCCCAAATTTTTGTCGACACCAGTTATGTTGCCCTTAACAATCTGCTACTCTATTGCGGGTCAATAACATGTCACGTGATGTCTGCTAAACAATAAGAAAAAAAATTTAAAGCGATGAGCTCTTCGCTCTTCATAGTGATGTTTAGTTATATAGAATTCAGTTAATATAGGAAAGAGGAAGACATGGACATCTTTAGAGTGTTAACTAGGGGTGCTTCTTTGAAGAAAGATAGAGGTGTGAACAAAGATTATTCATTGATAAATGAAACAAATAAGAAGAAGGATAAAAAATTGGTTAAAGAGATTGATAAAGAGATTGACTTCTTTAGAACCAAGAAATTTGATCAATTGAATGAAAGTGATGATGAAGAGGCGATACATGATGAAGATGGTGATGATCATGGCGAAGGTGGTGAGGATGTTCCACCAACGATCAATAATGAGCAGGATGCTATCAAATCAAGAAAGAGTTATAAAGGTAAAATCACAGGTAATGACGTCCCCTTACCTATTGGATCATTCCAAGATTTAATAACAAGGTTCAAATTTGACAAGATAGTTTTACAGAACCTTGTTGAATATGGCTTTCAAGATCCAACTCCGATTCAAAAAGAATCTATACCTATTGCATTACACAACAGAGATATCCTATCATGTGCACCAACGGGGTCAGGTAAAACTTTGGCGTTTTTAATCCCATTAATCCAACAACTCATTGAATCGAAATTGGAAGCTAATAATGAGACTGTTTTTAAAGGGTTGATAATCTCACCAACTAAGGAATTAGCATCACAGATCCATGAACAATGTTTGAAATTGACTTCCAAAACACCAATAAATTGTTCCATTTTAACAAAGTCACTGAGTTCCAAATTGAAGAATTCCTCAGTTATTTCTAAGAAGAATAAATTTGATGTTTTGGTCAGTACACCATTGAGATTGATCGATTTATTACAAAATAATGAACAACTTGATCTATCCAAAGTTGAACATTTGATCTTTGATGAAGCTGATAAGTTATTTGATGATAATTTCTTGAAACAAACTGATGAAATCTTATCAAGGTGTAATAATCCCAAATTACAAAAATCAATGTTTAGTGCCACTATTCCATCAAACGTTGAAGAAATTTCAAATCAAATAATGTTTGATCCAATTCGTATCATTATTGGCCATAAAGAAGGTGCCAATAATAAAATCTATCAAAAGTTGACATACTGTGGGAATGAAGAAGGTAAATTAATCGCTATTAGACAATTAATCCAACAAGGTGAATTTAAACCACCTGTATTAATTTTTTTACAGAGTATCACGAGGGCAAAGGCGTTATTCCATGAATTATTATATGATAAATTAAAAGTTGATGTTATTCATGCAGAAAGAACACAAATTCAAAGGGAGAAGATCATTGAGAATTTTAGAAAAGGTGAAATTTGGGTATTAATCTGTACAGATATTCTGAGTCGTGGTATTGATTTTAAAGGTGTTAACTTGGTAATAAATTATGATGTTCCTAATAGTGCACAGTCTTATGTTCATAGAATTGGTAGAACAGGGAGAGGTGATTCTGAAGGTACAGCTATAACATTTTATACAAAGGAGGATTCACTGGCTATTAAGCCAATTGTCAATGTTATGAAACAAAGTGGTGATAATGTTAAGATTGATGAGTGGTTAACAAATTTAACAAAGATCAGTAAAAAAGATAAAAAAAGTATTAAAAGAGGTGAGATCAAGAGAAGAGATATTAGTACAGTTCCAAAAATTGTTAAACAAAAGAAGAGACAAAGACAAGAAATGATTGAGGCTTCAAAGAAGAGAAAGTTGGAATATGTGGAGGATGATAAAGAGTAGTGTGTTCTGAATATATAAGAATCGAATAGAGTTTACACTTTTGTACTACCATAACATTTTTGATTTTTTTTCTAAGACGGAATATATACTTTGTTTTAATGGTGTGATTTTTCACCATAAGTTGGATAACCAACAATTTGACGACGACCAACGATTTCACCTAATGAGAATAAACCAGCAAATTGGATGAAATAGGAGGTGTAAGTTAAATAATCATTCTTATTTAAATTCTTTAAAACGGACAACACTTGGGTTGGTTTTGTAGCGTAATCAAGAGTTAGTTTGTATAATGATTTATAAACTTGTTCGAAATCTTGAATTGAAGGTGGTGATAATTTTTCTTTCAAGTAGACTTGTTTTGACAATTCAGCTGTGACTTTTCCCCAGTAGATAGTGGCATTGTAGTAACCTAGCTCGAGTTAGTATGAGCACTCTCTCCTTGGGTATGAAGGGTTTTTTTTTTTTACTCACCAGTCAACTTTGCGATTAAACCATTGGCTGAGTTTTGAACTCTTGAGGTGGTGGATTGGAAACGGACACCTCTGAAGGAGTTTCTTAGACCGGCACGAAACATTTTTTTTTAGGAGGATTCAACGAATAAAATTGTACAAGTTGACTTGTTCGAGTCGCTTTTTCAATACAAATTTTTCATTTGTTGTAAAATCGGGGGCTACCGGATACGGAAATGCGGCGCGTACCGGTGGTTCTTTTGTTTAGGTGGATCATTGAAGAGAGTGTGGATTATAATATACACTAATGGAGGAGGTTCAAGAAGATGGAATGGGACTTGGTGTTTGCTGCGTTCATTTGGAAGTTGGTTGTATAGTAATCAGTGCGTGCTCTGCGATCTGGTGTCAGATCACGATTGGATGTCATCGGAGGTAAAGGCTGAAGCAAATAACACAATCTTGTTAGGACTACCGAAGAAGTGGATGTGATATTCAATATTATCTTGTCTAATTCCAGTGAAATGAGTATAGTCAGTAATGATATTAATTATAGATCCTTGAAAATGGGTTGATATGATAAAAAACACATCATTATGAGAGATGAGTAAATCAATGTTTAAATATGGATTTTGTTCCGCTCTTCATGTCTATCGTCCCATTGATACAGATCATATTATTGGGCAAATGATCCTACTACGAGACGCATCATCTGAGCAGATATGCAAGTCTTTATTCTCACTGTAAAGAGTAACCTTTTTTGGTTCACTTTCCAATTATCTTTCTGGTTGGAGCTCTATTCTGATGTGTATCGGGGCTCGTAACCCATATCTTTTTTGGGATGAAAATTTATTACCGCAGCTTGGAACAGTCCCATTGGCTTGTTTTAAACCTCCCTGTATATCCAAAGATAGAAATCAACCTGCAGTGCTAATCACTTACCCACAGTCCCACTGAATACTACCACAGCTCCCCTACTTTTCCGCACGGTTGAAGTTATATTTCCTCGAACAAGAGAAACAAAATTCAAGAACTCATCATCTAATATAATGACAGTGATAAAACTAGAATTTCTGGGTGGGTTGGATGTGATATTCCAAAGCCAGAGGTATCACAAGGTCAAAATCCCCGGTGAGAACAACACAATAAAGGACTTACTACAATACATCGTCTCCAACATGATCCAAAACCCAAAAGATGTCGAAGTTTTCATCGAAAATGACACTGTTCGTCCTGGGATCTTGACACTTATAAATGATACTGATTGGGAATTGGAAGGTGAATTGGAGTATCAATTAGAGGATGGTGATGTTATAGCTTTTACTAGTACTTTGCATGGTGGATAGATATTTGCCCAACATACTTGTATTATAATATATTATAGTGGGGTCAATTTACAGCCTAAAACCCCATTACTTCCAGGCCAGTTTAACGAAGGTGTGATTCCCAGACTGTGTAATTCTCCATTTCTCAGTATTGTTATCTGTATTGGTGTGCCAACGTTTGATTTTATCAATTTGATTAAATACTTTAGATTATCATGATTGGTAACATTGACCACAGTTGAATCCTTTTTAACAGCCACAATCTTGTCATTTAATTGTAGCCCAGCTTGCTCTGAAGGTGATGAGGGTAAAACCTCATCAATCTTGACAAATGGGATGGTGTTTTGTATAGTCTTATTGTCCTGTGATTTGAATTCATGTATTAGTCGCTGATCAATAATTTCAATGATTGTTTTAAGATCGTTTTTATACTTTATGATTTTGATTCTTGTTAATCTTATCCCAATGATGTCCGTCGCCTCCAAAGGGAATCCCTCCTGATCGATTAATGGTGAGTTCATGTCAGATTTTAAATCATCTTGCAAGTATTTCAACAGCTTAAACAATTCATTTTCAACCTCTTTTTTGATCAAAGATAGTTGTGCAAATGTCAATGTTTCAATGTTGGAGATGTCATAAGAAGGATTGTAGTCATCCCTTAGTTTCTTTAATTCTCCTTCCATTTAGTAAGCTATCAAATGAGGTCTTTATTTGGGAGTTTATTAGTGACGAGGTATTAATAAGGTGCTTTTTCTCGAAAATATGCCAAAACTGCCACCATCAATACCAGTATGATCACACCACAAAACAGATGAAAACCCGCATAGAGTTGGACCAAATTGTTGCTATTCTACTCAACGAAGAAGCATCGACAACGTTTAAACAAGTTTTACAAAAAATATTCGAATCTTTCGAAGATTACAAGAATGAAATATCGAAAAAAGATGCAAATGTTGAAGAATGTTATGTTTATTACACGTTATGTCTGGGGTTATTACAACTGATCAAACAGTTTAAACCAAATTCCAAAGAGATCTTCGATATATATACAAATCTCAAGCATGAAATTGTCAATGATCCACATATAAAACCAATTTTAAAACTTCTCAAACCGTTATCATCATTTGATTTTAACAACAATGGAGAAATCGATTCAAAACAATTGGATTTCTTAATGAAAAGATATCCTTCAATGATATTGATAATCGATATAAGGCCATGTTATGAGTTCAACAATTCTCATTTGAATTTCGAAAATGTCATCAATATTGAACCGATTTCATTAAGATCAAACTACGTGGATAAAGACATTGAGGAATTGAGTTTATTAACAGGCACGTCATTTGAGAAAACTCAGTTTAGTAAAAGAGATCAATTTGAACTTGTCATATTGTATGATTCACAAGGGGATTCACCTGAATTGCTATTATTACAGAAAATTTTAAACACAAGAGCATTCCAAAAGCCGTTAAGAAGAGATTGTTTGACATTAAAAGGTGGTATTGAATCATTCCCATTTAAGACTAAATCAAACCAACTGAAACCTTACAACACTTCTATAAATCAATATTTGTCAAGTCCAATGAAACATGATCTTACTTATAAACCCATAAGGCCTCAATCTCAGCCAATACAGCCAAATAACCGTCCACATCCACAAAAGTCAAATGATTTATCGGTCTCTGCACCACCAACACCTCCATTGTTAAGTAGACCACAGCCATTATCAAGGCCATCGTCGTCATCATCACAACCACTTGACGTAGGCTCCATTCAACATATACCGACATCACCAACAAATCTTAATTTTAGAACAGGGCTAATCAATTTAGGCAATTCCTGTTATATGAATTGTATTATTCAAAGCCTTGTATCAACAGCCCCATTAATTCAAATCTTCCTTAATGGGTCCTACAAGACCCATGTTAATATCAATTCCAAATTGGGCACGAAGGGGATTTTAGCTAGATATTTCCATGAATTGGTCCAACTTTATTCGAATAACGATGGGAAAGTTATATCACCAAAGAACTTCAAACTAATGATTGGCTCTATAAATTCCAATTTCAACAATTCATTACAACAGGATTGTACTGAATTCTTAAACTTCATCATTGATGGATTACATGAAGATTTGAATGAAAATGGTTGTAAACCACACATTAGATCTTTAACAGATGAGGAAGAATTAGTCCGTGAATCTATGCCCATTAGATTAAGTTCCACTATAGAGTGGGAACGATATTTAAAGAATAATTTCAGTATTATTACAAACATTTTTCAAGGTCAATTATCTTCACAACTACGTTGTTTGAAATGTGAGAAGACATCAACAACGTTCCAAAGTTTTAATATGTTGAGTCTTCCAATTGTTGATGACGATATTAATGAATTAATTAAAGATTTTACTAAATTAGAAGTGTTGAATAAAGATGAAGGTTGGAATTGCCCCAAATGTCGACAAGTGAATAAATCAACAAAGAAGATCACAATTACAAGATTGCCACAATTTCTTATAATTCATTTAAAAAGATTTGACAACAATTCAACAAAGATTATGAAACAAATTAATTATCCACTACAGTTAGACCTTACGAAATATTGGCCTCAACCAAGAACAAAACTAGAAATTGATGAATTGTCAAAATTACCATTAAGAAACCAAATTCCGCCTTTCAATTATGAGTTGTATTCAGTGGTTAATCATTGGGGGAATTCTCTAACCTCGGGCCATTATACTTGTTATTTGAAAAAGGATACAAAATGGGTGGAATTTGACGACAATAAAGTTAATCAAATAAGTGGGAAGAAGGTCATAAATAAGAATGCATATGTGTTGTTTTACCGAAGGGTATAATTTATTCCCAGTCATCATCGCTGTCTTCTTCTTCTACTTCTTGAGGTTTCTCAGCTTTGTGAGGTTTGCTTTCAGGCTTGTCATTGAGTGGCTTATCCCCATCCCCATCAACATCAACAACAACAACATTATCATCATCATCATCATCATCATCCTCATCATCATCATCCCAACTTGGAATTTCCCCCTTCGACTCTTCGTATTTCTCAAAGAAATAGATACTCCAGAATTGTTCATATGATACACCATTATTTATAACCTCACTCAATCTAAGAATTGATTCATCTTTCAACAGCTGATCAATCTCATTCTTCTTAGATTCGACATTAAAAGTCTTCATAAATTCCTTGTATGAATCATTTGGTTTGAAGTTTAGATAAATGTCTTTAGATCTATCATTTGTAGTTTTTACATTTGTAGATTTATCTGTAGACACATTGAACAAAAGCCCACTTTCTTCATCATCAATCAAGTCATCCTCATTCTCATCCTTATCCTTATCACCATCACCTTTTATCCCAATCATCAACTTCGAAGCATAATTCGTAGCTAAATTCTCGATCGACTCCAATTCTTTATCCAAATCGTTCAAATAATCATTCGTTTTGGTTTGTAAACCTTTCAAGAGTTCATCCTTTGGGTAATTCTTTATAAATGAGCCAATCTTGCTGGTGAATGTTGTTGCCTTTGATTCAAATTGTGTGTATGTGTTAAGTAAAGAATCTTCCAACTTGTGGAATTGTTCCTCTGTTTTGGAGTCTTTTTCTCCATCTTTATCTCTTGGTTCGACTTCTTGTTCGTAGATAAAGTCCATTTTATTGGTGTTTGTTTATTAGGTGGTTGATGATGTTTTTCAAATTAAATCTTTATCAACCAACCACTTGACAACAACTCTGCCGATAAATACCACCAACAATGCCGCTCGCCCCTCCACTTCGATTCCAGGCAGTCCAGCCAAATCTATACAGAGGTTCATATCCACGAGAAATCAATTTTCCCTACTTAAAACGGTTAAACCTACGCACTTTGATCTCATTAACACCAATCATCAAAGATGAACTAATACAATTCTGCAACGAAAACAATATAAAGCACATCCATATCCAGTGCAACAAAGAGAAATCCAGTGGAAAACTGAAGAGAGACAAGAAGACGTCATTGCCAATAACATTCGAACAAATCACACAGACTATTCAGATCATTATCAATGCAGAGAATTCTCCAATCTATGTGCATTGCTTAAATGGTGGGCAGGTCACTTCTTTAGTCATTGCCTGCTTGAGGAAACTTTCATTGTGGTCCTCGGTGTCAATCTTCAATGAGTTCATGATCTTCAACAACATGGCTATAAGTGTTAAAGACCGGAAGTTTATCGAAGAGTTCAAATTCGATAATGGGTTAATGATTGATTTTAACCGGCTGGTTCCTTGGTTATGGAAAGGGTTGAGTAAAGATGTCGTTGACAACCATCCTAATTTGACCAATCTGTTAAGGCAATAATCTACAAAAAAAAAGCGAACACGGCTATTAGAGTGTTTATTTTTGATATTTATTGAAACAACAATGCTGCTGCTAAGTCAGCATTTCCCTGTGTGCTCTCCAAGGCATGAATCACTTGTTGCCTCGAGAATCCTAGACCGATTAAATTCTGAACAACTGCCTCATCAAATGATTTTTGCTGAGTGTGTTGAGTCTGTTGAGATCTCTGTTGAGTCTGTTGAGATCTCTGTTGAGTTTGTTGAGATCTCTGTTGAGCAGCTTTGGCAGCTTGGGCAGCTGCATTTGGCAACCTTGAAGGGGCATTTGGTTGTAATATCTGTCCATTCCCATTAATCAACTGTGGATCATTGAATAAATTCTTTGGAATCTCAGTTTCATGTAAAAATTCAGCCTTGATGTCATCACCAATGATTAATTTGTTCTGCTTTAGATCAATAATCGCCTGATATCTTCTCAACATATCCAACCCAATCAATAAGTCGATTGAAGTGTTTATAACGGTGAATGAACAGGGAATGAATTGACCATCAATCTTTATAGGAGCACTATGGATTTTCCCCAAAATTGCCTGTTCACCAACACCAATGGCCTTCCCTTGAAATCTCTTGTCAATCAAATCAGTTAAATCACAACGCCTTGCTAACTGTTCATTCATGATTGTAGTTTGCGCACCGGAATCAACAAAGGCCTTCACGGGGATCCCATTAACTTCAATGTTTATATAAAGCATATGAATCGAGGTGAATGATTCTGGGGATAATTCAAGGGCATTCTGTAAGTTCTCATCGATTCTTTGAAGCTTTATAAGTTCTAATATCCGTTTTTGATTATTTGGATCATCTGGATCCTGTTGTAATCTCATCAGTTCTTGATAAACTTGAGACTGTGCGTTGTCATTTGTTATCGGTTGTTGTTGTTGCTGCTGCTGCTTCTTTCTGAGTATTAAAAACTCATCGTCTTGCAAACCAGCATCTTTTAACGTCAGTTTATCATTGTTCAATTCTCTATGGGCAAATACAATAATCAGATCTTCAGTATTAAATCCAACTTCATCAGCTAAATAAGCACGGAGATCTCCGATAAGGAAGTCGTTGCTCAAGTTTGTGTGGATGATCTGGTCAGAGTTTTCCACGGAGGCGGTGATGTTGACCATTGTTTATCACTGTGGGTATTGTGGGTATTGTTGTATTTTAGTGTGTTTATTTTAGTGTGAGATAATGGGAAAGTGTTTATCTTTTATACCGAATGCATATCGCCACCCATTTGCCACACAAAGAAGATCTCCAAAATGCCTCCAAAAGCCAAACTCAAGATTGGGAAGATTGTCAAGGCTTCTAAAAAGGCCAAGGTATCCTTTATCAAATACGAAGCTGATCTTTTATTGAAATATGGTTCAAATTTAGAATTGCCCAAGGAGTTTATCGATTTACATACTGAAGAATTCATCAAAGGTGTAAATCATGTTATCAAAGTTGATCCTACTCTATATCCAATCATCGTTCTCGATAATTTCAACCATTTCACCAAGAAGAATCAATCAGAGAGTGCCAAAGTGGATCAAGATTTCTTTAGATACCTAATTAAATCCATAATATCACAACAAGTTAGCGGTGCTGCTGCTAAATCAATCGAGAACAAGTTCTTAGGTCTCTTTAATGATGAATTCCCAACTCCACAAGAGTTGTCAAGAACCAAAGACGAGGATTTGAGAAAAGTTGGGATCTCAATACGGAAATGCTCATATTTCAAATCAACTTGTGACAAGTTTATAAACAAGGAATTATCAACATCTTTCTTTCAAAATGCTACAAACGAAGAGATAATTGATAGATTAGTGGAAATTAAAGGTGTCGGACCTTGGACCGCCAACATGTTTCTCATGTTTGCCCTGAATAGAATGGACGTATTTACAAGTGATGATTTGGGTATAGCAAGAGGGTTTTCACGTTATTTAGAAAATAGATCTCATTTATTGAAGAACATTGATATTAATGAAGAGTTGTTGTTGAAAAGGGCCAAATTCCATGATAATAAACAAAGAGATTGGGCTGTTTATCATGATTCTATCTTGGATACATTGGCATTATCGTTTAAACCATATAGAACCGTTTTGATGTTAGTATTATGGAGAGCAAGCTCAACAAACATCGAGGCGTTAACATGATATATTATTGTTTTCCACCAGGAACAAGCATCGTGATGTGATTCCCACTCAATAAAAGCTTTGAATGCGTTATTTCTCCCTCTTTGGAAATCTCTTTTACATCTTGTAACACAACGTTAACGAAATCATCAAACCCGACCAAAGTACCTGTGAACTCCTTTTCACTGGACATGAGTACCCAAATTGGTGAACCAATGCATTTGTCAATGACTTCCAATGGAAGAAGCGTGTCTGTCATGCTGTCGTCTCTTGTTCTCTTGTTCAATCGTTTGTAATCTCTTGTAGTCTCTTAAGTCTCTTTAATCTAGTCTTTGTTAATGAATGAAAAACAGAGTGGTGTTCGGATGTTTACCTTCCCTATAAAAGGAAAAAAAAACCCTAGTCTAATCCACTGTTAAACCAGTACAAACTTGAACGCACAGGCAACATGAGCACATTGCCACTTCATATTGCTATTAGACCACTCACGCCAGATGATTTGGATAAAGTCTCGGAGCTAGAAGCTCTTGGATTCCCACCTAACGAGCGTTGTTCCAGAGAAGGGCTCATTTACAGATTAACAACATGTCCTGAATTAAGCAGTGGACTATTCATTAGAGAATTTGATTTTGATCCTTGTAATCAGTTACCACAGGCAAAGTCCACTATCAAATCAGAAAGATTGATTGGTCATGTTCTTGGAACGAAAATTTATGGCGATTTCATTACAGAAGAGTCAATGCAGATCCCAAGCAAGGATGAACATGATTCTAAAAAAGGTCATATTGAAGGTTCAAAAACCATTGGGATCCATTCCGTGGTGGTACACCCTGATTATCAAAAGAAGAATTTGGCAACGTTGTTATTGCATGATTATATACAAAAACTATCAAATCAACAGATTGGTGATAAGATATCTATTATTTCCAAGGAGAATTTATTACCTTTTTACAAGAGATTAGGATTTGTATCAAAGGGTGAAAGTGAGTGTAAATTTGGTGGTGAGAAATGGTTTGATATGACGTGTCCTTTAATACCTGAAGATGATTTGTAATGATAATGCATAATGATTCTTTTTTTTTTGTGTGTAATGTTGATTTTGTTGGTGATTGCAGTAAACTACAAAGCTTCTAAAGTAAATAATCATTAATCTAATACCCAATTATTCTATGCAAGAATACGAATTAAAACAAAAGTCATGACACCAAAAAACCAATAATATCATACAAGAAAAATCTAAAAGCCAGCTCATTTACTATGAATGATTGAATCTTCAGTATCCAAATAGTCAAAACTTGGTAAATCCAAATGGAAAAATGGTGTATTGGTCCCAATAGCACTTGAATAACCGAATTTATTCTCTTCATCTTGTAAGACATCAACATAATTAACTGTGCTGTTCACGTTTTCATCTGCAACCCCAAACCCAGCATTGAACAAGGCTCTTCTGATCCATGGCGATAACACACCTGCAAAATGATACTCAACTTCATGACCAACATATGTATTAGTAGCCTTCTTCAAATCAACTAAAGTTTGAACACCTGTTGAATCAATCTGGTTCACACTAGAGAAATCAAATGCTAAAACTTTCAATAACGGTCTGTTGTCAACAACTTCTGGTTCATTCTCTGGATTATACTTCTTCCATGGTAATCTAAGTGGACCTGGATCATTCCATGGTCTATCAATGTTTTTAATATTTCTTCTCAAATTACCACGTCTTGTAGATTTCTTAATCTCATCAAAAATGGTATCATATTGTCTAGAACAATTCAAGTAAGTCCAGGATTCAGCAGGTCTGAACACCAAAACACCAGGAGGTGGTGGCAATATATCAACATCGCCATTCAATGTCGTTTTAATAAATGGAACCCATTTGATATGATATTTGATGTTTGAGTTTTCTTTAACACCAGAATCAACAGATTTTGTACGTTGGTAATATTTCTCCTTAGTACCGTCATCAAGATCGTCATAGTCGTATTCAACATTTGTTGAAGCACCTTCGACAATAGATTGACCTTCTTGTTGTAAAGATGGATTGATAACCTCCGCGACTCTAACTCTACCCAAGAAGGTGCCCTTTGGGAAGGCAATATTCAACAATAAAACAGCACAAGAGGCACAGATCGCAAAATAAATACCATTTTCAATACTTGAAAACACAGTGATCAACACGGCAATCAAGAAAATACCAGCATCAAGTGGGGCGATTCTCCAGAAATTCAAAGATGCAGTGTATGAAGCAATCAAATCACTAACGGCATGGATGATAACAGCTGATAATGTGGCTTTTGGAATAAAATAAAAGGCATCTGTTAGGGCGTATAAGGCTAATAGGACACAAGCACCGGTGTAAATACCAGCCAATGGAGTCTTGACATTACATTTGGCCTTTAGTGCAGATCTTGAAAATGAACCAGTTGCAGGATAGGCATTGAAAAAAGTACCAATTAAATTAGTGGCACCAATAGCAATAAGTTCTTGATCTGGAATAATTTTGTAATCATTGATACGACCAAATGATTTGGAGATTGAAATATGTTCTAATAACAAGATGATCGTGGCAGCTGGTAATTCTGGGGCAATGGCACCCATGACACCACTTGGGAATTCCATTAATCCAACATTTCTTAACCCAGATGGAACTGTACCTAATAGTGAGATTCTCTTTGACTTTTTATGATGTCTCATAATACCCCATGAGATTAAGGTGAAAACGATGATAACAACACCATTTCTTAAAGCCTGGATATAAAAGAACCATAATCTTTGTTTTGGATATCTCTTTGGCCCATAATTACAAATCCATTTCCATGAATATAAGATCACCAATGGGATTAAGCCAAACACTGCATCCAAATTTGAATGTTTCAAATTCTTTAAGGAGTTAATAACAACCTTGTATGTTGCCTCTCTGGTGTTAACTAATTTACTAAAACCCATTAACCCTGGAACTTGACCAACAATGATATTAAATGCAGAACCGGTCATGAATCCAAAAACTGCAGGAATTGAAATGAATTCCAATAAAAACCCTAATCTTAGTATACCAATACCAATTGCAATACAACCACAAATCAAAGAAATGATTGTTGCAATAACAGGACCTGGTAAATTAGGTTCTTTCTTTTGCACACGAGTTATAATCTTGGAAACCTCTAATGACATGACGGCAACAGGACCAATAGAGACATCCTTGGAAGTAGCAAAGAAACAATAGATAAAGACACCAACAAATGCAGAATATAACCCATATTGAGCTGGCAACCCAGCTAATTGAGCATATGACATTGATTGAGGCACCATAACAACACCAACAGTGACACCAGCCACCACATCTGCATATAACCAAGCTAAGTTATAATGAGGGATCCATTTCAAAATTGGAAATAATGATAACAAATAATGTTTGACCTTCCCCAATGGGTCAGAAGTATAATCTGTAAAGAATTCAATTGCTGTGATATTCTCTTGATTATATGCTATTAATGGTACGTTTTGTTGATCATGACTCTTGTATGATTCATATAGTTCATGAACGTCCTCGACGTTCTGCGATTCGTGACGGGAAGACATGATCACTGAATGTTCTAATTATCAACTGGAGAGCAAAGTATGGGGATTGTTAACGTACTTATATACGATACAGGTACATTAACCCAAGCCCATAAAAAAGGAAAAAGAAAAGAAGCACAGGAAATATGCTTAAATATTGACGATTCACTTGCCACAATTTGACATTTAACTGCGCATTTGAACCATGCTGAGGCTTTAAAATTCAATCGATTGCACCTTTGGTGTGAAAAATTTTCTGGTTGTTTATAACGAAATTCACGTGATATTCTTCTATTGTGGCTAATTATTTTCTTGAAAATCTTTCATAAGCCACTGACGTTATCGCAATCCCCACAGAGAACAAGGATAAAGAATATGCCATTCATATGGTTTTGGTTTTGGTTGAAGTTCGATTTGATAATGATTCACCAAGTTGTGGGTCAATCTAATGGCATGTTAATAACCACTTCTTTACTCTGCTCTTCGTCTTTTTCTTTGCAACCCTGTTGCATTGGCCACAGTTATCAGCCACTGCGGTAATTAGCCACAAGTCCGTTTAGATATCGTCAGTTACAGCTCTTGGCCCAATCTCGCCAATTATATGCCCTTAATAATCTTATTTGCGTAAGAAAAACCTCATATAGTTAGAAGATTGTAGTATATGGAGTACAAGCCATAAAGTGGCAACATTAGCCACAGAATAGAAGGCTGCATAGGACTAATGGCTTGACCACCTTTCTCTGGAAGCATTTGTCCACTATCGCCACTGATCACAAAGAGGTCATCTAGTGGATCGGAAGATCGTAGGAAGATCGCAGACTGTAGAAGGAAATAATCTATCAATACACTTCTAGAAGCCATGCCAGATGATGGTGCAGTTTGCATTGAGTTGTCAGTGTTTTACTGAATGATCTTGGAATAATGCGAAGGTTACGAGATCAATTACGAATATTCACCCTCACACAATAGATGACCTGCACGTCTCTGTGACCCTCACTTAATAACTGCTCAACTTTCACTAGCCTCAGGGTGATTGTTGCTATCGTTTAAAATTGTCCTAACCTCCTGTTTAACTACAATTCCCCTATGATATTTGCATCACCAACTCTATTGTTACTTCTCCAATTAAATTTGTAGCAGTTTGACATTACTTCAACGACCGAATCACCACTATCACAGTCTCACAGCATGCAAGGTGTTAGATTCTTCACATCTTCTTCAACTGAAGCAACGATAGTTGAATTAGATAGTTAAATTTGATATTCCTCTTCAGCGATAAGTTTGACGGCTTTGGATAGCACGCGTTAGTATACAATCTCTCGCAATTAATCGTCTCTTTAATCATTAACTATTGAATTGTAAGTTCTTTTTGACTTGCACTTTACTGCATCATCTTAAGCATCTGGTGGGCGATTTAATTCGGGAAATCGTAAACTCTGACACAAAGTACTTCCATTCCATTGATATTCTAGCTCTCAATATAAAGCTCATGATGCTGCCACTTAATCGATCTCATCTCTCATGATAGGTGAAGAATCATTAATGTAACTAAAAAACTGAGAAAACCATCAGAACGGTGCTCTGAACTAATTAAACCAGTCAAGACTTATAAGTTCATCTGTTAATTACAAGGAAATTTTATATTCGTTAATGGGCAATAATTCACATAGGATTAACAATTCTCTATATGCCGCATTTGGATGCTTCTCGAATCTCCCGTAGCGCTGAATCTTTGTGAAAACTCATAGAAAAAGACTGTCTTATCTCAGATAAACGTCTAACTGGCGGTACTCTTCATTACTTTTGCAAATACCTAAGGGTAGGTTGTGAAAGGATTTCTTAGAGCTCTCATCATACAGTGGAGACTTCAGCAACTACAGCCAGCGCATCCAAAAACCCTACGAATCCCTCTGGCGTTGAATAAATGGCGAAGTTATAAGTGACTGGATCCAGCAGGTCACAACAAAAGGGAAAGAGAAAGGCACCTTCAGCTAGTGGCCCAGATCAAGATTCAGTAATACCAACTAGATGATACTTTGCTCCCGAAGTCAAGAGTGCACGGAAGCCCTAACACTAATAGTTTCTGGCACTTCTGACCTTTCGGAAGATCCTGTTGATCAATCAATCGTTGAAACCCCAGCTGATATTAGCTGATATTTCAACCCATCAAGCCCTCTGGCTCGTATTACCTCTTGAAGATCATAAATTCTATACAGCTACGACTAATAAGTCTTATAGCAAATTCTCAGTCACGCAACAGCTTGAAAATAATAGACTGCCTGATTACAGACCGTTCCTTACTATGATGTTGTTATGGAGCAAAGAAGGCTAAAGCATTTCAGAGCAAGAGGACCATATCCAACATTCACAAAGTTGGAAACTTAAACTGGCGTAGTGTCAGATCAATGACGAAGAATTCCCTGAAGTGGGCGAAATTTCATTTGCAAACGACAACTCCAAATATATTTGATTCTAAGTTTGTCGAGTTGTACATCCCGATGCTCCTTTATTCTTGACTATTGCCACGACATTATGAGAAGACTCAGAAAAGGTCAGGACCACAAACTTGACCCTCATGATGCAATGAGTAAACTCATGAATGTCAAGAACGTATCATAATAAACCAGTTGGTTTAGCACTGAAGGACATGTTTGAAAAAAAAATACGGCATGATGTTAATGCTGTGGCTTCCATCTGGAATATATTCTTATTAATATGGAACGTGCGAGTACAATACGGCTCTGAAAGAAATCAATATCTTGTCTGAGGGCGGCATTAATGTAGTAAAGCGAGCACCAAGTGATGGATATCAAGCCCAAATTGATATAAAAGACTACTCATAGGAATATAAACGGTAAGAGGGATCCAAGTGAAGTGAAATGGGAAACACGCAGCGTTGGAAACGAGAAGAAGTAACATAAAGAAGGAATGAAAGATCCTAAAGCTGTTGCCGCTTAACTAGCAATGAATAACAGACCATGAATTGTTCGAGAGTAAGCTGTACGAAAGAAAGTAGAGTTGGGAAACCCCGAGTGCTATCTGAACGGTACTCTGAACTGCGTAAGAAATGACAACGCTTCAAGGACTAGAAATATTGTCTGCAAACATGAGTATCAACAACTGTAGTCAGGTGACCCAGCAAAAAGACACAGGGATTTCCGCTTAATTTTTTTTGTGTTGTCAATTTCTACAGCAGCGCTTAAGCGATAACTGGCGCCCTGCATAGCTTTGAAATTTTCAACGATAAATTAACTGTAACATACAGCCAAAAAAATAATGAAGCACGTGTAGAGATTTAATAAGCCCTTAAGCCCCATGTGGTCAAAGGACAAAAAAATTTCTCATATACACTCATGAGACCATTTAAATATGGAGCAATTCGCAGAACCTTTCTTCTCGCTCGTTCTCATGTCTTGACCAATAGCACATATTGTTTGATACAAAGATGCAGCTGAATGAAAAGATGATTGATATTGAGGAACTTCGTCCTATTCGAAGAAGCTCAGAGGCGTTGTTGAAAGAAGCTTTAATGTCGAAACAAGATGAACTGCCCAACTACATTCTATCGTTATATGTTACCCAAGAACCGACCAATATTACCAATAACAAGATTGTGGAGACTCAACACAATTTGAATGTGGAGAACAAGATTCTGAATTTCTTCATATTCGTCTTTACCATTTTTATAATCTTACAATTCTCATTGATATCCATCGTTAAGCTCGATCTTGAATTTCCAATTTTTGAGTCATTGAACCATCAAATCATATTCAACTATTCATTTCTGGTCATCCTTACAATAGGGAAAACTTTGACATACCTATTCTTAATCACTTTCCTGATCAGATGTTACATTGGGATGAGGCTTTTCAGAGACAAAAGCCACATGTTGCTATTCGAACTTTGGAATATGCAATTCATGGGCTTTCTATCACAAAGCATGCTGTGTATCGGCATAATCACTGTTGATTATTTTATCAGATCGTTACTAGAAAGATTGAATTTATTGGATGACTCTATATATTATAACGAATGGTTAGCCGGAATCAAAATTTTTACAAACAAATTTGATTTTCTATTGTACGGTGTTCTTGCCGGTGGTTTAGTGTTGTCTGCAGCAAGAAGAGTGCATAGAATCGAGGTTCAAAAAGTTCAAGGATAACATTCATATACTATCAACTCTTTGATGCCCTTTTAATAATTTAATGCTAATGACCTTGATATTATATATATATCTCTTGTACTACCTTCGGATGAATCAAGAAGTCAACTTGGAGAAGGGATAAGAAGAGCGTAGTTCAATTTGCGCGACATTCTCTCTCTTTTTATACTCGAGAGTTCGATTTTTTGAGTGAACTCGTTCTTCCTCTCTTGTGCCAAAGCTGAGCTCCATCCGACTCTAACTAATTGCCAGTTGTAGAGCATAGTTGGAACTGTTTACGTTTCAGGCTCCGGAGAGAAGAGTCCATGACTGCTATCGTAATTAGAAGCTGCAAGTTCTTTGGAGTTCTGGAAGCCGTTACTGTTACACCGCAGTGCGCACTGCATGGAATCACCGCAGGAGTTCTGCCCAACTTCCAAGTCTCGTGACCTCGGGTTTAGATCTCATTTATTGCCAGGTTTGGATCTCGATATCTGAGATATTAATCCGAAACTCGCATCAGATTTTAAAGTCCAGGTCTCAGGTCCAATTTTTTTTTAGCCTAGTCCTACCAAGGAAAAAATTAACGCTACGGCTGTATAGTTCCAACTAATGTATTACATAAGCCTAAAATAAACAAAGCTGGGGGGCAATGGACTTTAGAACATCGGCTTCCTACAAAATTGATTCAAACCAACAATTCAAGGTCACTCCGAAGAGGTGCTCCGCGGACTCCCCAGCTTATACCTTATAACGGTAAAAGAATCAAGATCTCCTCCTTTTAGAAAGTATCATACCTAGTTGCAGTACCAGAAAACACGGAGTTTACTAGTGATCTTCGACTTCGGTATGCTTCCACTCTTCCAGTAGTAATCAATCCTCAATTTTTCTCCTCAGTTGTGTTGAAACTCTTAATGGGACAATTGCTTCGTAGGACAGTAACCCCTACATCATTTCCCCTGGTCTAGCATATTGTAATTTAAGCAATAGGATTTCTACATTAGCTGGTAGTTTAATGTGTTTACACGTATTTCTTATGAGTCCTCTAATCTGCCCCACCTTTTCTGCCTATTACTATCAAAGATTTCACTGTGGCCCCCCAACTTCCAAGGCCGTAGGTGACTTAACTTCCGACTCTCCTGCCCCTCCATTATTGGGATCTGGGACTAGTCTCGCATCCCGCGTTTTTTCATACAAAAGGGACCGTGAAAAAGAAATTTTAGACTTTCTCGGCCAATAAGAGGCGAGTGTTTGTTATTTGAATTGAAACCAAACATAAAAAAAAGTTTCGGTATAAAAGCATTCAAAAAGTTCCATAAATTAAAGACCTCAATTATAAAGGAAACTGGTGTCCGATCTTATAGAATAATTAAAATGTTGAGTCGTTCTTCCAGAGCTTTAAGACAAGCTTCAATCATCAACAGAGCTTTGGTCTCAAGATTAGCTTCCACGACCGCTAAAGTTAGTGCTCAAGCTACTCACGCAGCCCAATCTGGTCAACAACCTGCTCCAAGCCCAATCTCATCTTCAGTTTCATCAGGTACCTCTTCATTCCATAAGGCTCCAAGAGTCATCTCACCAGGGTCATCTGAAAAGAAAACAATTGTTATCCTAGGTTCAGGGTGGGGTGCCATCTCATTCTTAAAGCATATTGATTCTGTTCAATATAATGTTGTGATCATCTCACCAAGAAACTATTTCTTATTCACCCCATTATTACCATCATGCCCAGTCGGTACTGTTGATGAAAAATCCATCATGGAACCAGTTGTTTCGTTTGCCAATAAGAAGAAAGGTGATGTCACCTACTATGAAGCTGAAGCTAAAGATATCGACCCAACTGCTAAGACCGTCACCATCCAATCTTTCTCTTCAATTCAATCATCAAAATCTGATGCTGTGAATGTTGGTTTACAACCAAACGAAGTTGCCCAAATCAAATATGATTATTTGGTTTCTGCTGTTGGTGCTGAGCCAAACACTTTTGGTATTCCAGGTGTCGAAGAGAATGGTTGTTTCTTGAAAGAAATTGCTGATTCAAGAAAAATCAGACACAGATTCATTGAAGCCATTGAAAAGGCCAATTTATTACCAAAGGATGATCCAGAAAGAAAGAGATTATTAACCCTAGTTGTTGTCGGTGGTGGTCCAACTGGTGTTGAAACTGCTGGTGAATTACAAGATTACATTGACCAAGATTTGAAAACTTTCATGCCAAATATTGTTGATGAAATCCAAATCATTTTAATTGAAGCCTTACCAGTTGTTTTGAACATGTTTGAAAAGAAATTAACTACTTATGCTGAAAAAGTTTTAAGAGAAACTACCATTGACTTGAGAACTCAAACTGCTGTTGGTAAAGTCGAAGACACTTACTTGGTTGCTAAGACTAAAAAAGCTGATGGCTCAGTTGAAGAAACCACTATTCCATATGGTGTCTTGGTTTGGGCCACTGGTAACAAACAAAGACCAATCATTAACGAATTGGCTAAGAAAATTCCAGAACAAACTGATGTTAGAAGAGGTTTAGCTGTGAACGAGAACCTGCTGGTTCAAGGTACCAACTCCATCTTTGCCATTGGTGATAATGCTTTTGCTAAATTACCACCAACTGCTCAAGTTGCTCATCAAGAAGCTGAATACTTGTGTAAAGTTTTCCATAAGATTGCTAAGAAAGACGGTCTACACCAAGAGATTGCCAACAGACGTGATAAGCTAGACTTACTATTCCAAGAAAACGGTATCAAACCATTCAAATATGTTCACTTGGGTGCCCTAGCTTACTTGGGTGCAGAAAAGGCCATTGCTCACATTACTTACGGTTCAAGATCATTATACTCTGGCTCCGGTAGAATTACCTTCTGGATCTGGAGATTCTTGTACGTTGGTATGATCTTATCTATTAGATCAAGATTCAAAGTTGTTGCTGATTGGACCAAGATCTCCTTCTTCGGTAGAGATGCTTTCAAAGAATTATAGATGCATAATGATTTCATTATTTTGAGGTTTTAATTTATTATTTGTGTTTGTATATATATATATTCTTTGATTATTGATGGTTGAAATATCAATTTTTAAATATTCATGAGACATGTCATTAGAGAACTTTCAGTGTAGTTTGTTTGCGTAGAATGTGGTTGGTAGTGAATGTCTTTTAATTAGGGTTCTCGGAGATAATTTTGTGCCAAAATGAAAACGAAATAAAAGGGAGCTCGAGAATCCTCTCCTATAACGAAAAGCAACCCCCCAGCTGGTAACGTTACAAGCAATCATGACAGACATCTTGCTTTTTACCTTCAACTGTGCTAAACTTCTACATCCAGACTTCCCTTTGTTCGTTAAACCAATCCTTCCATCCAAGGAGCCCCGCTTTTTCGTGTTCGGCTTCCAGGAACTGCTATCTATCTTTGATTCCACATATCCTTCCTTGATCAGTGCTAGAATGAATCAATTGAAGAACGAGTTGAAGCTTATCTTGGATGAACGGTACGGTGGTAGTTTTAAACCAGTCAGCATCGAGCATTTTGGTGCGGTTGGTCAGATTGTGTTCACGAATGTTAATGTTAGCGATGTCGAGTCAAGTAATGCCTCGATTGGTTATTTACAATCAAACCTGAAGTCGGCAGTTGCAGTGAGATGTAAGTATGAGGATGAGACATTCACGTTCATCACAGCCCACCTGTCAGCTAATGAAGGGTTCATAGAGAAAAGAAACGCTGATTTTTGGAACATTGTAAGGAACTTGAAGTTCAAAGAGGGATTGTTTGACATCGCTTCACATACTTTCTTCCAGGGTGATCTAAACTATCGTGCATCCATAATAAATAACAATGAGGATAATGATAATGCTGGTCTACTGGAAATTGATGAATTGAATACAGTGAGAAGACAAAATTTAGCGTTTGTCGGATTTGATGAGGCTGAAATAAAGTTTAAACCAACGTATAAATACAAAGTTGGAACCAAGATTTACAACACTAAAAGAATCCCATCATGGTGTGATAGAATATTGTTCAATTCCAAAGGGAAAGTCCATGAATACAATTCTTTAAGAAGTGTGAAGAGTTCAGATCACGAACCTGTATATTTACACATCACCGTCGATATCCCTGGTGCTCCAATTGTCCAAGATCAAAAACTGATTGTTGATGTCCCTGAACACTTGAGAGAATTGCGATTTGACGGCGGTGATTCTTTTCAGAGACAGATTGGTAATTATGTAGATTTTGCCATATGGTTGGGGTTATGGTTAGGTTTAACGGGCCCAGGAAGAGCTACGCTAGTCATTGTGAGTGTCATCGTGTTGTATAAGGTACTCTTCTAGCTGTCACAATATACAGTTCACAATAAAGTGCGTAGCTAAATTGAACTTATCAAAATGAAATATTTATTGTCTTTATATCAAGCCTTGTTTCTTTAAATCATTATATACCTTCTCACTCATAACATTACCATCCTCGTCCTCTACTTCAACAGCATTCTCTCTTTCTCCATCCCTTTCCTTTCTCTCCTTATGCAGTTTCTTATTCAGTTCCAATGCTTGATTAATATCAACGATATCATTAAACACACTGCTTGGTGAAATCCCTAAACATTTCAACCCATGAATATGACGAGCCTCAGCAAAGTGAGCCTCAAAAGACTTACGACCTTTGTATTTTGCATTACCACAAATCTCACAGTTATATTCGATGCCTAGACCATGTAGCTTCCATAACCAGAATGGGATAGGCTGACCATCAGCGTCCAATGGTAGATTCATTGGGTTATAAACTCCGTTGTTAAAAACATTTTCATCATCCTTATCAAGATCATTTTCGCTCTCTGAGTCCGATAAATGCTCTTGCTTCTCTAATTGTTCAATCTCGATCAATCTCTCCCTTTCTGTTAATGCCTTTCTTCTTTCTGTGTTTAGCCTAGTATCCTGACGCTGTTTATTGATGATGTCGGCAAGCTTTGATACTTTGCACTTATACTCTTCAACATCAAACTTTATCGGCTTATTCTGTAAGGCCTTTAAATGTTTCTTCCCGGATAGATGAGCATCGAATACCGTCTGCTTAGCAAACGTTTTTTCACAAGACTCACAGTATAATGGATCTTGCGCCTTGGTCAAATTATATTCCTTGTTGATTTTCTCCAAGTAGGAATTAATGTCAAATAATGGCAATGCCTTCCTAATGAAGCTTATTAAATATGCAGATAGATCCTTTATATACTTATTCAATTCTTTAACTTTTCCCTTTTGAAAATCTTGTTTATCAAACTGATGGAAAATCTCTAAATATTTGACATATGACGCCCTTTCAACACTTATATTCAACCATTGTTCATGGAAACTAATCAAATCCAAATATCTGCCAAAATATTCCTCGCTGGAAAACATCGAATTGAAGTCAATATCAATGGCTATCGAAGAAAGGATGCCATTTCCCGATTTCATGGCATAAGATTTAGAAAGCGACTTGACTATTTGTTCCTTATTTTCATCTTTAATCTTTTGGTACAACTCATCAAATTTTTTCAAATCATAAACTGGATCCTCAACATCTTTTAAAGCTTCTTTATCAAGTACACTTTCTTCAAAGACAAGTTTTTGCTTCTTGTAAATATCAATAAACTTGGAAATTTCATGCTGTTGTAACAAAGTTTCCCTAAAACTTCTCTTCTTCTTGTTCTGTAACACTGAATTGGGATCTTCCAAGAAATCAAGCGAAACTTCTGGATTTCTCTGTATTCTATCAGCGATGGCCTTTTCGATTGTATGTAATTCCTCTAAGGCAAATCGCGTTACTTCCAACGACATTTAAATTATACTTGGTTTTTTTTCAGTTGATACTTTTTTAGTCTTCTTGGATTCCAGAGTCAGTTGATGTTCAACTGCCAATGTTCAGTTGTTGTTAAAATGTACCTCTGTAAATTCCTGTTTGTTAGTTGTGTATGGTGTTTGTGTGTGTGTGTGTGTGTGTTTTTTTCTCATTTTTGCCTTCTACCCGACAATTAATGGCAGAGGCTGGAAAAAATTGGCAATTGTGGCAATTGTGGCTAATATGACATCACGTGAGCCCCGCTGTGGCTGATGCAGATGCAGCATGGGATTCAACGGGATTACCCGGATTTCTCCGTTGTCCTTCCTCTCTTCCTCTCTCTTTTTCTGGCCTCCTTATAAAAAAACGTCGACAATTCAAATCAATCCTTTCTTCCATTCTTTCTTCTTGCAAGCTCAATTGACACTCAAAAAATGGTCTATACTGCCAGACAAATCGGTGCTAAGAACACTTTGGATTACAAAGTTTACGTTGAGAAAGATGGGAAACCAATTTCTCCATTTCATGACATTCCATTATATGCTGATGAATCTAAACAAATCTTCAATTTTGTTGTTGAAATCCCAAGATGGTCCAATGCTAAATTAGAAATTTCTAAAGAACAAAAATTGAACCCAATTATTCAAGATACAAAGAAAGGTAAATTAAGATTTGTTAGAAATGTTTTCCCTCATCATGGTTATATTCATAATTATGGTGCCTTCCCACAAACTTGGGAAGATCCAAACCAAACTCATCCAGAGACTAAAGCCAAAGGTGATAATGATCCTTTAGATGTTTGTGAAATTGGTGAAGCTGTTGGTTATACCGGTCAAGTCAAACAAGTTAAAGTTTTGGGTGTCATGGCTCTTTTAGATGAAGGTGAAACTGACTGGAAAGTCATTGTCATTGATATCAACGATCCATTAGCTCCTAAATTAAACGATATTGAAGATGTTGAACGTCATTTACCAGGTTTATTAAGGGCTACCAATGAATGGTTCAGAGTTTACAAGATCCCTGATGGTAAACCAGAAAACCAATTCGCCTTCTCTGGTGAAGCTAAAAACAAAAAATACGCTGAAGAAGTTATCAGAGAATGCTCTGAAGCTTGGGAAAGATTAATCAAAGGTCAATCTGAGGCTGGTGAAATTGATTTAACCAACGTAACCGTTAAGGAATCTCCATCTTATGATGCCTCAGTTGCTACCTCAATCCCAGCTGGTCAAGATTTAAAAGATGCCCCAATTGACAAATCAATTGACAAATGGTTCTTCATCTCTGGTGCTTCTGCTTAACTACCTACGGGAACCTTGAGTGGTCGCTACAATAGTAAAATCTAAATAATCATGCCTTTGACCAAGAATTAATGAAAAGAAGTATATACAATGTAGTCGATCTTTATCAGAGGAAGCATAAAAAAAAATAACGCACATTATACTATATTCCTTTTGCCTTCCTTATGAAATCTCTAATCTTTTCATGATCTTTGACGCCATTTGTCTCAACGCCTCCAGAAACATCAACACCCACAGCACCAGTGGTCTTGATGGCATCTTGCACATTCTCTGGGGTCAATCCACCAGCCAGGACAAAGGCAGCATCGGTTTTTTCAGCCCATTCGCCTAATTTCTCCCAATTTAAAATAACACCTTCACCTCCTGCTTCAGAATCCAACAACGATATGATCTGTTCTGGGTCATTGACGGTGTGCAATTCAGGATCATCAGGGACAAATCTAGTTATTACAGGAACTTTAATACCCTTGATATATTCTTTTCTTGGTTCTTTACCATGTAATTGAACAAAATCTAGTTGTAACTCATCTACTAGTGTGTTGATTTCTTCTATGGATTGATTTCTAAAGACACCCACTACAAATGGGCCTTTCTCTTTGATCTCAGATATAACTGATTCTGTCCACTTGTCCTTATTTGGTGTTATAGTGGAATGTTCTCTTTGAGATCTAGTAAATCTTGTAATCTGTCTTGCTATATCATGATCAATGGTTCTAGCTCTTCCAGGAACCAAAATCATCCCTAATAAATTGGCCCCATGTTCCATTGCAACTTGAGCAGCTTCCAGGTCTTTCAAGCCACAAATCTTCACTAACGTCATCTTGATTTGGTTGATTTTGTTTTTTCTTGTGTCAGTGATAAACTCTGCTTTCAGCTCTGGTAAATATGACGTTAAATTAAACAAAAAATATTTGGTATAGTCATATTTTACCCTACCGACTGTCTCGAGCAATAAAGACCGATGAGGTGAGATCTCGAGTTTAAATCTTAGTACTACCACCAGATTAGCAGACAAATCCAAATGAAATACCCACAGGCTGTTGTATTTGACTTAGACTACACTCTGTGGCCATGCTGGTGTGACACCCACGTTTCTCCACCACTAAAGACAAAAGATCACATCACTGTCACCGATAAGTACAGTTATAACCTTTCCTTCTATAAAGACGTTCCTGCCATTATCAAAGAATTGAGAGATAATAATGTTACAATCATAGCTGCTAGTCGAACACATACACCACAAGTGGCAAAGAAGCTACTTACATTGTTCCATATTGATGGTGAACCAGCAATCAATTATTTCGACAATTTACAATGGGGCACGTTTAGTAAGAAGAATCATATTCAATCTGCCATAGAGGAACTTGATGATCCTATTAATATCAACCATGTGATATTATTTGATGACGAGAGTCGTAATAGAGACGTTGAATCAATTGGGGTACAGTTTGCATATATAGCTGATGAGTCCACAGGTTTGACACATACCGTGTTCAAGAATGCATTGAAGGTATATAATCTTAAATAAAGACGTATCTAGAGGATGAACTGAGAAATCTTGAGTTATTGCGTTGGCGTAGGGTGCCTTGGAATATTAGATAACTCTCTTGTCACGTATCTGACTCATACGGTATAGCATGATGAAAAGAAAAAAAAAACACGCATATATACGCTTATTAAATTGTCTTAGCTAAAATAATTAACGATTCTCTTGATGCCTCCTCTGGAGCAATCACTTCTTTCTCGTGTAGCCATTTCTTCAACTCTTCGTCATCTAACGACTCAAAATCAATTTCTTCTTTAGTTTCTTCAGTTAAATGTGGGAATGTCTTGTAGATTAGATATCCAATAGCAGTGGCCGTGGCAACTCCAGCAAGTGCTAAGATGCTTGTTCTTCTATTTAAGCGTGACATCTCTGTCTGGACAAAGTGTTGGATATGAAGAATTAGTGACTGAGTTATAAAGAAATTTTGTATATTAAGAACAAAGACTGTCTTGAATAAGATGATTTTTGTTCTATTTTGTATGCTGAGAACAGAATTGCGCGATAGTGGATCGAGTTACTCAATTAGGACAACGCTTAGATAAGATGACTATGAGGTTTTTAAGGTAATTTTTGGTTATTTCAAGTGTGGGTGGTTCAAGTGCTAGGTGATACTTATGTGTCTTTCAGTATTTTAATTGTAGCTCTCTAAATATGTAAGTCGAGTTCTTATATTGATTGTTTTGGAGGCTAAGTTAATCACTTTGACCAGACCGATAATCTTGTATATGATGAAAATCTTGATTAATCTTTCTTATTCATGATAGAGTTTTTCAATGGCTGTTTGCAGGATGCTGTACTTGTATCGTTAATGATATAGCTGCAGAATGGCTACAAAGTCATTAGTACATATATCTCCATGAAAGTTTTCCATAATTTATTTGACACATAAGATAAACATTCATCTTCATATAACTTTATTATAAAATACGCGAAAAGCAAAATTATAAACAAACTCAACGCGTAGAAAACCTGTTCAATTCATCTCAATACCTACTCAATCTAACCTTGAATGTACACACAATGAACAGAGAACAGAAGCAAGAGCTGAGGAAACGTGGTGCTGCGTAAGTGAATCTAAATCAATACAAATGGTGTTGATATACTAATTCTGATACCAGGACTCGTGATTTCACCACGGGAGACATCCTCATTGAGTCTCCAATTAAAGAACCCACCACAACAGTTAGAAATGAATCTTGGGAAAAGCTGGAGACTAATGTATTATTAAGTCAGACTATTGTCCAACGTGGATTTGAAGTTGAAGATATAAGGAATGATGCCTATTACAACGATTACGGTGATGATGGTGATTATGAAAGCAATTACAATGACGAAGTTGATGATGATTATGAAAACAGTGATGTTAATGATGCTGATTTTGATATGTCAAAAGTGGCTAGAAAGGCAATGGAAATCGTCACCAAACCAAAGAAGAAGAAAAAATCCAATTCGTCAGTGAAGAAGAGCAAGACCAAACATCAGGAGCACCTAACAGAGATTGAAGAACCCGTTAGATCAGAACCAAAAAAAACAACTAGACCAAAGCCCAAGATACAGAAAATCACTAAGCCAAAACCTAAACCACAGAAAACTACGACATCAAAACTGACGACGACATCAAACACATATATTACACCAACTGAGGTGGATCCAACAATGAAGATTACAAGACTTCCAACTTCTAGCAATCGTCTCACCTCGATCGATGTCCTTCTTCATTATTTACGATCCCTAACACCAAGAGCGGAAACTGCCAAATCCATTGATCATTTCCAATTGTTCAAGGATTTCAATGAGGACTATTTCCTTAAAGTTCTAGATCTAAACTTGACGAATAATGGGTATATCTACAAATTGAAACAAATCAAACATGACAAAGGAGACCTAAGGCAACGGTTATATCATATCAAGAATGATATTGCTGAGAGAATCACAGAATTGGAAAATATACGACATAAGTATAACGAATTAAAACAAAAGATTAAATTACAAAAAAAACTGCAAACAGATATGGCAAATCTTGGGGATGTTAAGAACAATCTAATGGGGAAAATTAACAAGTTAAATTCCTTATTAGACCCAAACTTTGGACTCTTAGAAAAATTAAAAGTGGTGAATGAAAAATTACAATCATTGGATAAAAAACTACATTAATTAACTTAAAAGTATAATATACAATGGATTGGAGAATTGGGGGGAAAAAACAAAAAGAAAAAATGAGTGTTAATTTTTGTTTATCATCTGTACTAACTATCTGTAGGATCTTGATAAATCAACAACTCAATTTCAATCATTATAAGGTGGAAAGAAAAGAGTGGCTCTCAATACTTGATCCTGGTGGAACCTTCACAAGCAAATTAATGAAATTCAGTCATCTGCAATCAAGGCCATGATCATTCTGTACAAGTAGTAAAAGAATAGGAATAAATGGAACCCTAATTTGATGAAACTTTCCTTCTTTTGTTTGTTCAAAGTTCTAAAAATTTCAGTGGCATCTAATAAATGGTTGTTTTCCAAGATCTTTTTGGCATTGAAGGCCAATAATGGGGCATTTAATAGGAATGTGAACCAGTAACCGTTAACTAGGAATAAAACAGTCAAGAATCCGTGGATAGCAGCTTCTGGAACAATGTATTTGTTCAGTTTATTACACAATTCGATTGGGTTGATGTAGTCACATTCTAAATCACTGTACATGATAGTGAAAAAGACTTGCATGAACAAATTAACAGCGTTTAAAATAACACTAAAAATGAAGAGGAAACTTTCACCGGACATTATGAGAAGGAGAAATCAGTGGGAAAGGAGTTTTTTGATGGGATCAAATGTGGTTTTCTGGAGGGATTTATGGTCTATTTTATCAATAATTTAACTTTTTTTTTGCCTTATGGGTTTTTTTTTCCGAATTTTAAGCAGCTTATTCGCAACTAAATGAAAAAAATATCCATAGACTTCCGAATTCGGTAATTACATTACAATATCTGGTGCATAGGTCATACAGGCAAAAGTGAATGTGTACTAGTAGATTTATATTAAGATAAGAAGTTCACCATTCTATAGCTTTCTCTTTTTGAACAACTCTAACCAAATCACCCCATACTTTCCCCCCACCAAGAACTGTTTCATCAATGATCGGTTGAGCATTCTTTGGGGTACATTTAGCTAACCAAATGATTTCACCTGTTCTCAAATAAATGATAACATTAGCTGCAAATTTATGACCACCAACATGGTTAATATATGTGACAAACACACCGTTTTCTCTATCATCACCAAAGTCTCTATAATGACCGGTATCTCTTAGTCTAAAGTCCATCTCTTTCTTCATCAACGGTGCAGTTATCCCACATCTCTTGTCTCTAGTTCTATGTGAACATAGGAAAACGTACGATAAGGCAGAGGATGTTTCAACTTTAAAACCATGAATCTCTGAAGGAATAGAGCTTACACCTTTCTCTCTATTCTGTTTTAAGATAGGAATCAACTCATTCATGACGGGTGTAACATGAGCCACATTTATCTTTCTAACCCATACAAAGAATGGTAAGATCAATACATCGTTAACTTCACCTGTAAAAGCATTAGGATCCAGTAGATCAATTGGCAGCGAGCTGGTGCTCACTTTTACATTACCATTATCCATAATGGCTTCACCTTCTTTGCTTGACCACTTCACAAGTGCATTTTCCACGGTATTTGGAGTAGCTGTAGCATCGTGTTCCCAGTCTGATTTCCCCGTAGGAACTATGAAGTGTAGATCTGTCTTCTTTGCAGATTTATAAATGTCTGAGTCCTCAGTCTTGACGGAAGATGGGAATTTTGTTACACAGGAATCACAATCATGAGAACATTCAGATAATGGTACAATTTCAGCAATCTGTTTATCTCGAGATGCGGAACTTGAAAACAAGTTGACAAGTTTATTCATTATCCTTAAGATGGAATTTGAAATCAAAAACTTGAAGTAGGGATAGTGATGGGTGTGGAATAAGCTTCAATTTGAATAAACTTAATACCTGTGTAAATTATAAGATCGATTGTGGATAGTTAGGTGTGTGTGTGAAAGACTTCTTTTATTTTTTAACCGGAGATAGTAGAATTTATACGGCAAATTGTTCCACAAACCTATCTTGGATTCATGACTTGTATGTGTTGCAGTTTTGATTCAAAAATAAGTATGCTAATATGTTAGTGGATCGGTTCAGCGAGATGTTAACTGTGTTTGAATAATTAGAAAGACCTTCTTCTTTCACATTTGAAGTAGAAGGCTCCTGATTATGTAAGCAATTGATGCACTATTAGTAAGCGTAACCGAAGAAAGGTAAAAAAACAAGAAAGGAAGACACAGACACGGTAAGTTATCAATAAAAATCAAAAAGAAACACACTTTATAATAAAAAGAGATAAAGAGGCAAATCCGATAACAGCCGAAACTTAAAGACAAAACTTCACTATTCGCTAAGACATAGAGCAATGGAAGGTGTCACAGTGGCTAAACGAAGCCCTGAAGATGTGGTCAATCCAAGCAAAAGATTTCAATCTGACGCGGTCAATGGGAGAAAGAAGATAGTTGACTTGACGCTGAGCGATGATGACAGTGACGACGATATCGTGATAACTGACATGAGGAATCTGAAGAAGAACATGTCTCTGAAGCCGTCAACTCCTCAACTACAAACTCCTCAACTACAAACTCCTCAACTACAAACTCCTCAACTACAAACTCCTCAACTACAAACTCCTCCAACACAACCCAGTTACTCTGGTGTCCCTGGTGTCCCTGGTGTCCCTGGTGTCCCCGGCCTCCACTTACAGCCACAAGTCGGTTCTTCTGCTGCTCAAATGGGTACATCTCGTAATCCTGATATCATACCCATTCCATCTGGTAGAATACAAGGCTTGAACACACCCAAGGTTTACCCACGACATGTAAAGATGCATCATGCTCAAGCGCCTCCCACTCCTGTTACTCGACAAGTTGCTACTCAGGAAATGGTCCCTGGCCACCAAGGCCGTCTAACAAATGTTTTTACACCTCAGAATTTCCAGCGTGCTGAAATGGTCCCTGTGCCTCTGTTTGCTAAACAGGCCCTGACACCGCCGCAATTCAACGCTCAGCCTCAAGTGCTCGATCAAAGAGAAGCACTTGGTAAAAAAAAAGTAGAGCCCAGAACACCAGCAGGACGTGAAGCCGGAACTCCGATAAGTACTTCACAGCAACTTCCTGCTGTTGAATTCAAATATAGATTTTATAACAATGAAAAAGAGGTCTTGGATAGAGAGAAGCTATTACTGGACCGTTATGAAAAAATCAAAGAAATGATCAAGCAAGATCGTGAGAAATTGAAATCCATCGTGGCTGAGACCCAAGCGTTGAGTATCACAAGAGATAGATTAAAAAGATTGGGTATTGCAACATCAGATAAAAAGATGCGTGAAACATTAAAAGCATTGTCTGATTGCTCAAAGAGATCATTAGAACATCATAAGTATATAAAAGAAAATTTGAATGCTGTTAATAGAGCTAAGGACAAATATTTGAACTTCAGAAATAGAGAGAAGAACCACATCATTGATAAATTGAGGGCTAGACCGAAACCGAAGCCAAAACCTGTTCAGAGAACAGTACCCATTCAGCAGCCACAACAGGTTTCTACACAACACCAGCAATTCTATCCACAGCAGCTGCTTGACCAGCGTACTAATAATGTCTTGAACCCATGGGGTAACGCTGCAAGAAATGCTATGCATTCTTTTGCCAATATGCTGCAGACATCAGGGAACGAGATGTATGATGATGATGAGGGTAATTCAGGCGAAGATATGCTTGGAAGAGGCATCGACGATTTGAATCGACTTGATCCACTAGGGTCTTTGAACGTTTATAATACTGAAGACACAGCAGATTTAAGACATTTGTTAGAAAGTGTCAAGACATTAGAGACTGCTGCCGAAGGTGAATCTAAGACCCCTGATGATTTGACTGTGAACTTGATGACACATCAACGTATGGGTCTGAACTGGTTGGAAATCTCCGAAGATGATAAGAAGAAAAGAGGTGGCATTTTATCCGATGACATGGGTCTAGGTAAGACTGTTCAAATTATTTCGTTGACCTTATCACGTCGATCCACGGATGCCAAAAAAAAGACCAACTTGGTTATCTGCCCAGTCTCCTTAATGAACCAGTGGGCCAGTGAATATGAGCTAAAGGTTAAGGAGTCAGCCAATATGAAGGTTTTTATTTATCATCAAATGAAAAGACTGAGTTTCGAACAGTTGTCTCAGTATGACGTTGTGATCACTTCATATGGTACAATTGCAAGTGAATATAAAAAGCACGTTGAAGGCTTTGTTGCAAAGGAAAGCGTAAGGATTGTTCACAATTTGAAGACTATCAATGATCGGAAAGCTACTGTTTCCAGTTACAAATCGCCCTTCTTCAGCGAAGGTTCATCATTTTATCGGATAGTTCTGGATGAAGCCCACGTAATCAAGAACAAAGCTGCTCTTACATCTGTTGCATGTGCTGCATTGGATGGTGACTACCGTTGGTGTTTGTCAGGTACTCCTATGCAGAACAAGATTGATGAAATCTATCCACTATTGAGATTCTTGAGGATCAAACCATATGATAGAGAGATGAAATTTAGAACTGACATCTTGATCCCATTAAAGTCTCGAACGGACAATTACGATAGTTTTGATAAAGAGACGGCAATGAACAAAGTTCGAGTATTGATAAGAGCTATCTTATTAAGGCGTGAAAAGAATTCAGAGATCAATGGTAAACCTATCTTATCGTTGCCTCCAAAACATGTCGCTGAAGAAACAATCGACTTGGTTATGAATAAACAAGAAGAAAGTTTCTATTACTCTATGGAAAATGCAGCTGCTAAGAAAGTTGATCGATTATTGAATGGTCCAAAGGCTAAGGGTAACTACTCCAGTATACTAACATTACTATTGAGACTACGTCAAGCCTGTTTACATTCCGAGTTAGTTCGTATTGGGGAAAGAAAACTGGGTATTGAGTATGATAATGAAGGTAATATCAATATTTCAAAAGGTACAGTTTCATCAATGTGTGAATTTGCAATGAAATTAAAGAAAGAAGTTGTTGCTAGGATCAATAATATGGAGTCGACCACTGAATCAGAAAACAGATTCGAATGCCCAATCTGTCTAGATACCCCACCGGATGAACAGTGGACTTTATTCTACCCATGTGGTCATGGTCTATGTAATGAGTGTGTTGATTCTTTTTTTGAGAAGTTCGCCGAAGCGGATGGCCATTCAGCTAAGTGTACATCGTGTCGTACTAAAATTCAACAGAATCAACTGATCAAATATGATATCTTTGACAGGGTTAAGAACAAGAAACAGACTAAAGAAATGGTTGAAATGATTATGGACAAAGAGATTGAACAGAAAAAAAAGGAGAGACAAGAGATGGATGAAAAAGTCAAGCTTTCACCAAAGATGGAATATGCGTTAAATTTGATCAAGAAGATCCTCAACAAGAATCCAGATGAAAAGATTATCTTGTTCTCAACATTTACTTCATTCTTTGAACTATTCATGAAATTTTTGTTGAGAGAAGGTATTGATCCACTACTATACGTTGGTTCTATGTCTGCCACTTCAAGAAATGAAGCTGTTAAAGAATTCTACAGGGACCCAACAAAGAGATTGATCTTGATTTCGATGAAGGCAGGTAACGTTGGTTTGACCTTAACTTGTGCCAGTCATGTCATCATCATGGATCCATTCTGGAATCCTTATGTTGAAGAACAGGCTCAAGACAGAGCTTATCGTATTGGCCAGACTCGAGAGGTTAATGTTTACAGACTATTGGTCAAGGACTCTGTTGAAGATCGTATCATTGAGTTACAAAAGAAAAAAAAAGAATTGATCGGTTCAGCATTGAGTGAAGAAGGTAGAAATGTTGTTGCAAGATTGAACAAGGAAGAGATTGGGTTCTTGTTTGGTTTGAATAGAAGATGATTTCATGAGTTTATAAAGAATTGTTTTTTTACCGGATGTTGGATTTTTCATTTTGTGCGTTGTTTTTAATATTATGTTACATTACTTTTAGATTATATTGTAGATTTCACTCAACTGATACTTCTGCTGTTTAACTCATGTACTGTTCACCTTCAAGGATACGGCAGCTAGTGATGCTAAATTGTATTCGTCACGAGTGAGCTGTGGTATCACTTTGAATTGGGCGGCAATAATTTTCTCATGACGGACCATTGACGCTTCCCGGACAGAAAAGCTACTCATGACAGAAAAGGAGCTAAATACGTTATTTCCTCAGATTAATATAAAACAACGATCCTGTGGCACTTTGAGACGATCTGATCTCTTATCTTTCAGATATCTTTTTTCTTCAGCTGTTATAGTAAGAACACAAAAAATGTCAGTAGCTTCAAGCACAAAAGGCAGAATCACCGCGTTAGACAAAGCAGTTGAGAAGATCAAAAGTGATTTTAACGTCAATGAGAGCAAAATCTCCGTCTTGACCAATGAGTTCCTAAAATCAATGGAATTAGGACTTCAACATCAAGCCCATGGTGAAATTGATTGCTTACCAATGATTCCAACCTATGTCACCGGTGTTCCAACAGGTGATGAAACTGGAGTTTATTTAGCCGCCGATTTAGGTGGTACTAATTTCAGAGTCTGTGCGGTTGACCTAAAGGGAGGTTCATTATTTGAGCTTATTGATCAAGAAAAAAATAGAGTCCCTGACGATTTATTGACTGGTACTTCAAATGAGTTGTTTTCATACTTGGCTAAAAAGATTAAGAAATATGTCAATTCCTTGAAGCAAACACCAGGACCATCTGGTCGCTATAAGTTGGGTTTTACATTCAGTTATCCAGTTGATCAGAGTGCTTTGGATAGAGGTACTCTTATTAGATGGACCAAAGGTTTTAATGTTAAGGATGCATTGGGTGAAGATGTCGTTCATTTGTTACAATCTCACTTGAATAGTTTAAGGGCTCCAGTTGACGTTGTTGCTCTTTCTAATGATACAACAGGTACTTTACTATCTCATGCTTATGGTACGGGTGCCACTCCTAATGGTAATCAAGGTGAAAGTGCAATTGGTGCTATCTTTGGTACTGGTACTAACGGCTGTTATCTAGAACCAATTGAAAACATTGGGAAGCTTGACGAGCAGATCGCCGCAGAACTGAAAAGTCAAGGTAAAGATAAGCTAATCATCAATACTGAGTGGGGCTCGTTTGATAACCAGTTGAAGTTCTTACCAAATACCGTCTATGATGAGAGAGTCGATGCTGTTTCTACTAATCCAGGTTTCCATATGTTTGAAAAAAGGATCTCCGGCTTATACTTAGGTGAGATCCTAAGACAAATATTGGTCGATTTACATGGGAAAGGATTGATCTTCAAGAAGTATTCTGGCTCCTCTGTTCGTAAATTGCCTTACAAATTGAGAAAATCATTTGCTTTGGAATCTGAGCTCTTATCACATGTTGAAATTGATGATTCTTCGAACTTGAGAGATACCCAGTTGTATTTCAACCAAGGCTTACACGTTGATACCACATTTGCAGAGCGTCAGGCCATACAGCAAATTGTGAGGGCCATTTCAAGAAGATCCGCCTTCTTATCCGCGGTTCCATTAGCGGCCATCTTGATTAGAACAGGAGCCCTGGAAGGGTATAACAAGGAGGTTGAAGTCGGTGTTGATGGTTCAGTTGTAGAGTACTACCCTGGTTTTAGAGCAATGATGAGAGAAGCATTGGCCTTATCTCCAGTTGGACCTGCTGGAGAGAGAAAAGTTCATATCAGAATTGCAAAGGATGGCTCTGGTGTAGGTGCCGCCTTATGCGCTGCTACCACTGATTGATATGCTTAACCTCTTAATTTTTCGTATCTTTCAGTGTCTAGAATCTCAAAGTATCAACATTTAATAAGCTAATGTACATTACAAACAGCGGAATATTACTCAGATTCAAGGTCTGGTGCCGATAATCCCAAAACGTCTCTTGCCGCTCTTCTATTGACTCTTCTCTTCTTTTCAATTTCACTCAATCTCTTTTCGAATCTCTCAAGAGATTCACCTTTTTTCCATCTCAACCCATATGCTGGATGATCTTCTTTTAAGAAACTTCTTCCAAAATTGTTCTGTCTCAAAGTTCCGCCTGGTACAGCGTAATCTTTCCAAAATAATCCACGCTTTTGCAGCTCTGGCACGACATGGTCCACAACGTCATTCAAATCATTAGGATATATTGTGACGCCAATATTGAAGCCATCAATGTCATATTTACTGACATATTCCTCAACCTGATCCCCAATTTCTTGAGGGGTGCCAACAAACAATCCGCTTCTATCATAACCATCTAATATCTCTCTTTTAGTCTTCTTACCACCATGTAAAATGCTGTTTGTTGACGTTTTAATTGCATTTGTTGTATCTGGGGTGTCCACAAGGTCATCAATGTCATATTTGGAGATATCAAAACCACTAATACCACTAAACCCAACTGCTTTGGCCAAGTCAGGATAGTGTTCTTTTTCTTTTCTCAACTTGGCGAGAGCTTCCTCGTGTGTTTTACCAACGTGGAAAGTAGCACCAGCAATAATCTTGATCGAATAAGGATCTCTACCAAACTGCTCTTCAGCGATTTTTCTGATCTTTGCAATACCTTCAGAGATGCCTGGTTTATCAGGTCTGGATACAAAGATCATTTCCGCATTCTCAGCTGCGAAAACGATACCAGCATCAGAAGTACCAGCTTGGAAGATGACGGGGAATCTTTGTGGAGTTGGCTCAGTAATTGCAGGACCAGGGACATTGAAGTATTCACCTTTGTGATCAATCTCGCGAACACGATCAGGATTAGCAAAGACCCCAGTTTCCTTATTATATTCCACAGCATCATCACTCCAAGATGATAACAAAAGCTTATAAACAACATCCAAATACTCAGATGCCTTTCTGTACCTTTCATCATGTTCTAAAAATGGGGTATCAAGCTGTCTGCCGACTGATTTTAGGAAGCTAGTCACAATGTTCCAAGCTACACGACCATTGGATGCATCATCTAAAGTTGCCAATCTTCTTGCAAAGTGATAAGGATGCTCTGTAAACGTACTAAATGTTATACCAAACCCGATAGACTCGGTAGCAGCAGCCATTGCGGATACAAAGGCACTTGGGTCCACTCTAGGAGAGAAGTGACCAGTCTGGACAGGGTGTCTGAAATTATGTGGACCATCATATGAATCAAAAAGAGCTAAGTGGTCAGCAATGAAGATAGCGTTTAATTTCCCCCGTTCAGCGGTCTTAGCAAACTCAATCCAAGTTTCAAGCTTGTTGAACTCACGAGACCTATCATCTGGGTGAGTCCAATGGCCGTTTGGAGCACCTAATGATATAACTTGGAGAATTAAAGGGTTCGAAGGTTTAACTTTTTGTTTCTTCGCAACAGGTGACATTATCTTTGTTTACCAGAACACGGGAAAAGTCACAAAGAAGGTGACACGGAAAACTAGTCCTTATAATTCAGCTCATTTGCAACGATCAAAGCCATGATCCATTCCTTCTTTGTGGCAATGTTATCATTTGCAGCTTGGATTCCTACATTTGTGACCTGTTCGCAAAAGTTCCCTAAAACTGAAGAAAAGCGGAATTCCGCTTTTGTCTTCTTGACACTTCTGGAAATGGCTGAGCGTCCTTACAAATCTAACAAGAAGTTTCACTTTTCATTCTATCACCCTTCTGATATCTATCAAGGAACTCAGAGGGGGGTATTGTGACTGCCAATTACACTAGATTAAACCTGTTTTCTGCCCACCGTCCACTCTAACAAGACGACCCATTCGCGCCGTTCCATGGGCATTTTAAGTAGCTGTAGAAACGGCTACTATGTGTCCCAAACCGAGCCATGAAGATGGGGAAGCTCGTCGGGTTGTTTTATCAATAAATCATCGGGATGATTCATTAACAGGATCCTACAAGCCACATTCATTGAGTCACAGTGATGAAGCACTCGTTAGACGATAACGACTCGGGCTGGAAGCGTCAAAGAAATGACTCAAAACCAGTGTTCCTTATCCCTGTGCAGCCAGGAGTACCTTTCCAGCTTCCTAATGAGATCCCTGCACAACCTCAAATCGCAGAATTGAAAATTTATAGACTCAACAGTGGGAAGTATCCATTTAATATTGACATTCCTGTCATCAAGGGTGATTTCAACATTTTGAACGGTCTAGAGCCGGAAATTATCGACGTGCTTGACGTTCTGGATATTCTGGGAGTTGATTCAATTCGAGAAAGCGTGAAACAATTGACATTAGAGATCAGAAGACCAGAAACAGTGCACTTCATTCAAAGTCTAGGTTCATTCCCAAACCTCACAAAACTAACTGTTAAGCATACAGCAACTGTTCCTAATCCAATTCCTGATCTGAAAGCTCCAAATGTCAGAGAGATTGAAGTCATTGCCATAAAGAGAGAACTTCCATTTGGGTGGGAAAGAGCATTTGATCAGCTTGAACTACCGATCCCTTCCTTACCTGAGCAAGATCAAACTGCAAACATTGACATGATATCAAGAAATTGTCCAAATGTGGAGAAACTTTTTATAAATGAGGTCCAAACTAGACAAGTTGCTGACCCAATAGAAAAGATGCTACCAAATCTGAGAACTCTATACATCAGGTATTCAGTCAAACTAGACTGGTTCAGGTTCAGCCAAAAGTTTTTCAATTGTTACATGCCAAGCTTGCAGGAATTCAAACTTGACCTGTTTGACAACTGCGGGACATGCTACATCACACACAGGTTGGCACCCAATTTAAGATATGTTGATGTTGATATCTACGGGAACAATTTTGCATCTTTTTTGAACCACTTAGTCTTATCAAACTTGAATAATTTAGAGACTCTGAAAATAGGAAATGTCACTGAGCTTCATATTCAGGACCCAATGGGCCCAAGTATTAGGGAAATCTTAATATTCAACACCACGAAATCGCCACTGAAGTTGATTCAAGGTGGTGAATTGTCAAATCTGAAGCTACTGAAATATCTGAAAAAGACAGAGAACAACGTTGAGATGCTTGGCTACGTTAATCCTGGCTGTGTCAGAGATATATGGGTCGGAGAAGAAAGATGGATAGGATGAGTGCATGATTATTTTTTTCATATACGTCGACTAAGATAGAATGGTTTTATGATCTACCTATAGCATGGTTCTGAACACGAGTACTGTAATCTCACAAGTCACCTCTAACATTTAAGAATTCAGACCCAACTAAGGTGCAATTTTTTCCTTTTATACACTACACATATCCCAATTCAACATCAATGAATAACTTGGATTCTGATACTCCTTTTGCTATCTGGATAGACTTGGGACTCAGATAACTTCGAACTTTTCTCTTTATCATAGCAGAATTCCTACTTTTAGGCGTTTCGCGATAGTCGTCAGTAAGTGTACGTGACTAGTAGAACAGAATATGTGCGAAATTATTACAATCGATTATTGACGGTTCTCTGAATCAAAATCTCTCTCAGATTATGACCTTTTTGGATCTATTCAATGCACTGTTTATCCTCTTTTCATGACTCTTCAGAATGTAGGAAACCTATTTTATAAGGCTTTTCTAGTTTGGGTTTCCATAGACACATAACTACTTGCCGTAGCAAGGCCAAAAATCTGCTGGCTAGCTATAGTTAATCGTTGATTGAAAGTCATGGATTACATCTTCTAATACAATATATATGAACACTACGAATGTACTCTGTGCTCAAATCTCTCAGCTTATATAATTAATATGTAGGATGTATATGTATAAGTACGTGCATCTCTTGGTACAGAGCTCTCGCCATCGATATTCACCAACATCGGCTATATTCTAGCGCTGTTATCGCAGAACTCGATAGTATTATGATTGTTGATAGTATGACCCACAGCAATAAAGTCAGCCCCAAGAGAATATTTGGAGTACATATCTGCGAAACGATTTCAATTATCGCCCTATAATTTTATTAATCACCCCATCATCGAAAGGCTTAACAAATTCAACGTACAAATAATAGCTCCACGGTTTCTTCTGAGAGCAACAGTTGTTCGCAAATGCATTACCAACGGTCATGATTATTTTTTAGGCGTTTTGCTAATTTCGCAAATAATACCTTCTAAACTGCATGAGCAAGAGTCTCCGGAAAAACTCTTGATACAAGTTTCAAAAATCCAAGTATGGGAAAAATCAATCATGTCTTACACTTGAAGATGCAGGTTCTGTAATCAAGTGGACCTGAGATCATACCTGAATGTGCAAACCTCATAGTAACAATGACTTTCTTCAGGTTTAAAGAGGAGTCCAACATGTTGGAAACTTGATGGACTAATTAACACGAGACACTTTTCTTTTTCTGATGTCCCAAGATTGCACCTCCAGATTTTCCCCAAAAAAAAACACGTAATGTGACGTTGAAAGATGGAGAAAAAGCGAAAATGTGGGTTTAGCCCCGTCCTTGCGCAGAAAAGAAAAAGGCATGTACATTCTGTAAACCTAAACTTAAGTGAGCCCAGGGTTTAGCACTCACAGGACTACATTTATCTTCTCTCTGGCTCAGCAATAGCATAGCAATAGAACCTCTCAGGAATAGCGATCATTCAAATTGCTCAACTATAACATATGCAATGAGTTTGAGCAAACGTCCGCAATATTCTTCCTGCAAAAGCGGATTATCTTGTTTGATTCTTTCAAAAATCATGCAACAAAAATAATCCGAAAACCGGAGAAATTTTATGCAAGTTATGATTTTTGCAGATGTATTTCCTAATAGGGAAATGACATTTTAGCAAACAGCGCCGTAAACGGCAGAACAATCGCGTTTGATTACTAAAAAGGGCAATTGGCACAAACGATCATTTTTTGCAGAAGTATACCATCCCACGTCAAAGAAAAAATGCTGAAAAAATTATAAATAAAGTAATCATTCCCAGAAAGATCTCTTGACGAGGTTTCGATTCCATTAAGTTAATCAACTTACAGAATAAAAAATGTCTACATTATTAGAACAAGCTGCTATCAACAGAGAAGTGAGTCTAAATCATTGTGGAGACAACATTGGGTTCGTCTTTGTGGCCTTTGTTTTCAGTCGAGACTAACATCAATGAAAGAAATTGCTAAAAGGTGTTTCTCCAGTTATCCTTGATGAGATTCGCACTCTTGAAGATCAATTCACCGTTTCTGGTGACAAATTGAAGGCAATTACCAAGCATTTCGTTAGCGAATTAGAAAAAGGTTTGTCCAAAGCCGGTGGTAACATTCCAATGATTCCAGGTTGGGTCTTAGAATTCCCAACTGGTCAAGAGACTGGTGACTATCTGGCAATTGATTTGGGTGGTACCAACTTGAGAGTTGTTTTGGTTCATTTATTGGGTGATTCCAAATTTGAAACTGTTCAAGATAAGTATGCCTTACCAGATAACATCAGAACCGCCAAAGCTGATGACTTATGGAACTTCATTGCTAGTTCATTGAAAGCCTTTGTTGATAAAAAATTCCCAGGTGGTGTCTCTAAACCTTTACCATTAGGTTTCACTTTCTCGTATCCAGCTTCTCAAGATGCCATCAATGAAGGTGTTTTGCAAAGATGGACTAAGGGGTATGATATTGAAGGTGTTGAAGGGAAGGATGTTGTCCCAATGCTGCAGAAAGCTTTGGAAGCACACAACGTTCCTATTGAAGTTGTTGCTTTAATCAATGACACCACAGGTACTTTAGTTGCTTCTGCTTATACTGATCCAGAGTGTAAAATGGGGTTGATTTTTGGTACTGGCTGTAACGGTGCTTACTACGAAGTTGCCAAGAATATTCCAAAATTAGAAGGTAAATACGTCGACGATGTTGACCCAGAAGGTCTGATGGCTATCAACTGTGAATATGGTGCGTTTGATAATGAACATCTTGTTTTACCAAGAAACAAGTATGATATTCAAATTGATGCTGAATCACCAAGACCAGGCCAACAATCGTTTGAAAAAATGATTAGTGGTTACTACTTGGGTGAGTTGATAAGATTAATTCTATTGGATTTACATGCTAAAGGTGTTGTCTTTGCTGGTCAAGATATCTCCAAATTAAAGAAGCCATTCGTTTTTGATACTTCTGTCCCAGCTAATGCTGAACAAGACAATTCTGAAGATTTCGCTGAAATTGCCAAAGAATTTAAACAACACATAGGTTTTGAACCAACCTTAGATGAAAGAAAATTAATTCGTCGTCTATCAGAGTTGACAGGTAATAGAGCTGCTAGACTATCAGTTTGTGGTATTGCCGCCATCTGTACAAAGAGAGGTTACAAAACTGCTCATTGTGCTGCTGATGGTTCAGTTGTTAACAGATATCCTGGTTTCAAAGAAAGAGCTGCTCAAGGTTTAAGAGATATCTTTGACTGGACATCAAAACCAGAAGATTATCCAATTGTTATTGTTCCAGCCCAAGATGGTTCAGGTGCAGGTGCTGCTATCATTGCAGCATTGACAGAAAAGAGACTAGCTGCTGGTTTAAGTGTTGGTATCAAGAGATAATGAATGATGATTGTAGAGTTAGTATGAATTAATGCATTTCAAGTTATAGAGGACAAAATATTAAATATGTAGATCAGCGGGGGGTATTCCTCTTTATCGATGAGCTACATGGTTTCTTTTACTAAACATTTCAGAAGACTTGATCAATGATGGATCCAACTAAACATTAGTCCTTCTTTGCTTCATTTTCAGCTTCAATCTCCACAACGTATTTGTTGATTTCTTCATTATTCAAGATCTTGATAGCCTGTCCCGGTAATAACACTGCTATTTCAATGTTTTTCGACCCACTTTGGACCACTTCTAACAACGATTTCACCGCTAATTTGATTGTTTCTTCATCACTTAGACCTTCCTTATAATTCTTTTCCAAGAATTCTCTAACTGTTTTAGAAGATCTCCCAATGGCGTTTGCCTTCCAAGCGGAATAAATACCAGAAGGTTCAGTTTGATATAGTTTAGGTTCATCATCATTCACATCAAACCCAGCAATCAATGTTGAGATACCAAATGGTCTAACACCACCTGACTGGGTATATTTCTGTTGAACACCAGCAACGTATTTTGTCAAATAATCAATACTGACAGGATCTTCCAATTGAAGTTTATGTGATTGAGCTTCTAATCTTGCCATGTCTATCAAGACTCTAGAATCAGCGTTTAAACCTGCAAAGGCCAAATAAACATGATTATCAATCTTAGTTATCTTTGATGGAGTAGTACGTGGATCTTGTAATTTTAAAGTAGAGCGTCTTTCGCAGGCCAAAACAACGGATTTGGAACCTTTCACACCAACTGCACAAGTTCCCCTTTTCACAGCTTCTAAAGCGTATTCAACTTGAAAGACATGACCATCAGGACTTAGATTTTAGTTGTTAGTGGCGACTTGCGTTGAGATAATTTATCAATTTGAAAGCTAATCTGCAAGAAGAGACGGGCAATCTTCATTTGAGGCTGTCAATTGAATAAAGCTGAATATACATACCTGAAGATGGATAAAGCACGATCGTAGCCGGACATTGTTATCCAATTTTTGTATAGTTAATAAAGTTCTTCTCCGTTATTGATTTCTTTGATTTTTTAACTAAGGTAAAAAAAAATAAAATAAAAAACCAGAACGCTCTGAATACTTAGCGAGAGAAGTGATACACAGTTTCATTACACACAGATATTGAAGAAAGGCCATAGAATTTAGACCACCATATAAAAATGAGTAATCCTAGAATGAAAATACCCAGGGAGAACTTCCAACGAGCTTCTTATTTATATCAAGCCGCACATGTTTTGGAAACTCCATTACAAAGAGAATACATACATTCGATGGACCTCATAAATAAAAAGACACAATTAAAACAAGATCCACAATTGAAGAGAACGATTTGCAAAGAATGTGATAGACTGCTGATAATTCATGGCCAAATCAGGCTACATGATGAGGGTAAAAAGAGCGAAACGTTGGTGATAACCTGTAAATGTGGTGCTGTTAGAAGGTATCCAGTTGGGATTAATAGAGAGTATAAACTTTTCACAGAACAAGAAAAAGAATCCTGACAGTGCATACAGCTACTGATTATATTATTTATTCAATATACTAGTCCATAAATCTCATAAAGGAGCAGTTATTATCATTATAGAAGTGTATGTTTCTCTTCTCTTTTGTAACCAACAGGCCTGTACACTCTAGCACCATTCCAATTGAAGTTAAACCCAATCTCATTGGCAATTATCTCACCAAAACCAAGCATAAGACCGTTGATGAAAGGAAGAAGTAGATTTATCGATAATGATCCCAGTAGAGCAATAAAGTTGAATGATTTCTTCTCCTGTGTGGAAGTATTAGTTACCAGTTGTATATCTTCTTCACTGATTTCAACTTGCTCAAAAGAACTCGATACTGACTCTTCAAAAATGGCTTCTGACATTGGTGTAGATTGTATGAATATATGGTTTCCTGTGAATTGGTATACTGATCAATAGTCTTTAAAAACCCTACTTAATCCCTACTTAACACACTAAAATTTCAGCGATAAAGAACAAGTTCTTTTACCCAATTTTCAACCCCGGTGCCAAACCCACCTGTTTTCCATATATTCAATCAAAGGCAGCTTACATTTCCCGCGAAAATTAATCAAATTATAAAAAAACAAAAATGGCAGAATCACGGGCAAATATTTTCCCTAATCGACAAAAATTCCACAATCTGTGAAAACGCTTCAAATTTAAAGAAAAGTAGGGCCCAAAAAACCCTTTATAAAACCAACACGACCAACACGAAACCAGTACAAATTGCTTCCAATGACCTCTCTGGACTCACATTTATCCAACGACACTGAGGATGAGGCTGATGTTGTGGGAAGAGCTTTGATCGGGATTGTGGACATTGGTTCCAATGGTATCAGGTTCTCGATCAGCTCCAAAGCTTCCCATCATGCTAGAATTATGCCCTGTGTGTTCAAAGATAGAGTTGGCATTTCCTTGTTTGATGTCCAGTATGACTCTGATGCTCCTCTGGTGAAGAAGCCAATTCCAAAGGATGTTATCAATGAGGTATGTGCCGCCATGAGAAGATTCAAATTGATTTGTGAAGACTTTGGTGTCCCGGTAACAGGTGTTAGAATCGTCGCTACAGAAGCTACTAGAGAAGCTTCAAACTCTCAAGAGTTCAGAGATGCTATCTATGATTCCACAGGCTGGGAAGTGGAGCTCTTAAATAAAGAGGATGAGAGCAGAATTGGGTCATATGGTGTCGCTTCAAGTTTCAACTCCCTAAGTGGACTATATATGGATCTGGGTGGTGGTTCTACTCAATTATCATGGATCTCTTGTCAAAATGGTGATATCTCAATCAGCCCAAATCCAATCTCTCTGCCATATGGTGCTGCTGCATTGACAAGAAGAATTAAAATAGAAGGTAAAAATGTCATCTTCAAAGAAATTAAACAAGCTTATAAAGAAGCTTTAAACAAACTAGATATCCCTGAACATTTGATAAGAGAAGCTGAAGCTCAAGGCGGATTTGATCTATATACTTGTGGTGGTGGGTTAAGAGGTTTAGGTTATGCGCTTTTATCAGATATTAAAAACTATCCGATCCCCACAATCATCAATGGATTTTCATGTTCTTTTAATGACTTCAACAACTTATCCAACTATTTATTCCTGAAGGACTCTTTACCCAACGCTGAGAGTATCTTCAAAGTTTCAGAAAGAAGAAGATCACAATTGCCAGCCACTGGTCTGTTGATTTCTGCGGCATTTGAATCATTACCAAAGATAAAGACTGTTCATTTTTCAGAAGGTGGTGTTAGAGAAGGTGCATTATACTCTATGTTACCAAGGGAGATCCGTTCTCAAGATCCGTTACTGATAGCATCAAGACCATATGCGCCATTATTAGCTGATAAATACTTACAATTGTTAAGAACAGCATTACCAGAGAAGCATGTCCCTAAAGAAGTTCGGGATAGAATCGCACCAGCATTATGTAACTTGGCTTTTGTCCATGCGTCATATCCAAAGGAATTACAACCAACAGCAGCTTTGCACGTTGCCACAACGGGAATCATTGCAGGTTCGCATGGCCTTTCACATAGAACCAGAGCTTTGATTGGGATAGCGTTGTGTGATCGTTGGGGTGGTGATTTACCGGAATTAGAAGAAAGTTATAAGACCTCTTTATGTGATTTGGTCAAGAGAGATGGGAATAGAGTCGAATTAGAAAGAACAGTATGGTGGACAAAATACTGTGGGACTATTATGTATGTTATTTGTGGTGTTCATCCAGGTGGGAATATAAGAGACGGTGTATTTAACTTTAAGATTGTTAATGATGGGATTGATCAGAAACTAATTGACGAAGATGGTAAGAGAAAGTTTGATGTCGTTGTTCAACTATCAAGTGATGATATCAAGACCAGTGCTTCCGTTAGGGGAAGAATCTTGACATTACAGAAAAAAATTAGAAAATTATCCAAAGGTAGTTCTGAAAAAGTGAAGATTGGCGTGGAATTGTATGATCACTAATCACTAATGTGGTTTATAGCAAGCTGTATAGGATTTATGTCTTACTTTCGGGTTTGTGTTTGTAAAAAAAAAATAAAAAAAATATGAAAAGGCCCGGTGCCCTTCTGATTATATAATCATCGCGAAACAGTTGTTGATTTTTTGTCGAGGGAAATGGTACAAAGAAGAACAATTGAAATACCTTACAAATATATAGAAAGAAGACCATTGTCACCGTCTCAACCTTTTCATTTGTCTTGAGGGATTACCAATGTCCTTTTCAGAAATTACAACACCAAGAATACCGGATTTCCAGCTGGCTGACAAGGCCTTCATCTTGAAGAATCCAAAGTTGTCACATCGCCACCCACAAGCTGTCAAATATCTAGAAGAACAGATCACAAAGGAAAAGTTAGCCCCATATTATTACTACCTACAACACGAGTATGCTCCAAATGTCTTGAAGTGGGATGAAAACTTGTATCAGTCACTTGTGAAGGAGAACGAGAAGGATGTGGCAGAATTGAAGAAAAAGATTGAAGAAGTTGAAGCCCAAGATGAAGGTCAATTAGAAACAGCTGAAGGTTATAAGAATCTAGGTGAATACTATGCTAAGATTGGTGACAAGACTAATGCCTTGACAACTTTGAGAAAAGCATTTGAGCTTACCCCTTCAACTGGTGTCAAGATTGATATACAATTATCTATCACTAGAATCGGTTTCTTCTTCGATGATAAGCCATTCATCTCAAGACAATTAGATCAAGTCAATCAATTGATTGAAAAAGGTGGTGATTGGGAACGTCGTAATCGTTACAAAACTTATAAAGGTTTGTATGCGCTATCTATAAGAAATTTTCAAGAGGCTTCAGAATTATTGATTGATTCATTAGCGACCTTCACATCTACCGAGATCACGACATATGAACAATTAGGGACATATGCTTCAATTGCAGGTGCGATAGCGCTTGAGAGAGTTGATTTGAAGAAAAAAATAATTGACTCACCAGAATTATTATCTTTACTACCAACAACCCCTGAACTAGAACCAATTTCATCATTAACCATCTCATTATATACAAGTGATTATTCATCATATTTCCAATATCTCTTACAAACAAATGATGAAATATTATTACCTTCAAGATACTTATCAGATCATGCCAATTACTTTATTAGAGAAATGAGAAGAAAAGCATATGCACAATTATTAGAATCATATAAGGCTTTATCATTGAAATCCATGGCCGATGCTTTTGGTGTTTCTGTTGAATTCTTGGACACTGATTTATGTAAATTCATTCCAAACAAGAAGTTGAATTGTGTCATCGATAGAGTCAATGGCATAATTGAAACAAACCGTCCAGATAATAAGAATGCTCAATATCAATTATTGATTAAGCAAGGAGATGGGCTGTTAACTAAATTACAGAAATATGGTGCTGCTGTGAGATTAAGTGGTGCTGAACATGCTTCATGATCATTAATTAAAAACGTACGTTGGATAATATTCTTTGTAAAGGATGATTTATTGTCTCTTTTGTTTTAAAAAATTACATGTATTAACCGATTTCTTGGAAAGCAAACTAAATAAATGATGGCATCATCTAAACGTAGTTCTTTTGACGGCCTGAAAACATGAATTGAACTAGAGTAGCTTGACCAATGCTTACACTCACAGAAACAATGATGACAGTCAATGATAAGTAAAAGATTCTAGATTCCGTACTGGAAACTGTAGACATGTTTCTCCATTCCCTAGCTCTTAAATAATTCAATACTCTGTCAATTTTACCCAAGTTTCTATCAATTTCTGAGATTGAATGTTCAACAACGATGGTATCTTTATTACCAGTGTTTGATTCTTCATTTTTTTGATCTTCCTTCACAATTAAAAACTCAACTTTCTTTAATTGGTTATGTGGATTGCTAAAACAGAATGAATATTCACCAAGACCAAAAGTCTTCAATAAGAAATCAGCGTATTTTTCATTTGTCTGTTTGATGATAGATTTTCCAGAAGGACTCAAAATTTCAAAATCCAATTCAAAATCACCACCATAAAGGACTTGATAGTTAATAGTCAATGCATCATCTTCATGATCTAGTCTATGATAAACACATTCTTTTGCGAAGGCAGGAACAGCTAATGAGACTCTTGAATCAGCTCTGACAAGTTGGACGACCAATAACCATAAAAAGGCAAGTTTATATATAAATGAATTCATATTCCTGTGTATAATAAGATAATGCAAGAAAGTTAAGCTAGTGACTGGGGTATGTATGAATAAATTTGATTGCAACCCAATTCACTCAATTGATGAATATATAAAACTGCCATTAGTTGTCCTTTTTTGGTGTGTTTTTTCTTCTTCGACGTGTTTTTCTTTCGCGCGAATCGTTTCGCGAAACACGATCGTTGGCATGTGGCACTTACCGTGATGAGATCGGTGAACACTGAATACTAAATACAGTTTACAACGAGGATACTCAAGATAAAAAGTGAGTTAGGAATAAGCTAGAATCGTCTAAGGTTCATCAATTTTATACATTCATGTCGATTTTCAACTTCAAAGCTTTCTCGCGACACTTTTGGCCAATCAAACGGCCGCATTCAAGTGCTTTATCCTCTTTGGCCTTGACGAAATTATCAAGTTCGGCCTTTTTACCCAAGAACAACATCCTTTGAAGCTCTTTCTTGGTGTACTCGTCCTCTGTAGAGTTGACCATCTTCATCATCATCGGGATCTCTATTTGGTTTAAATTTGATATGGAACCTTCAATGAAATCAAATATTGAAAGACTGATAGGGTTCAAAGTTGGTGCGGAGATTGATTCCATCATCTGCTTGTTATCTTCAAGTTTGTTTAACTTATTACCACCTGTTCTATACTGATGCAAGATATTAAAACCATAAACATCCATATCAGCAATTCCTAATAGAGGAATGTGGGGGTTGGACTTGGAGACTTTACAAACAAATGCCTTTGTCAATTGATCAGGGAATCCTTTACCTGTGATGACCAACCTTCTCTCCCTTTTATCTTTGGTTAGCAAATTGAAGACAGCTTCCTTCTCAACGACAAGAATATAGTCGATAGAAGATAAGAGCTTGATGTTCTTAATTTCATATATCCTTGGAATCAACTGAGTCTCTTCAGTGGCCTTGAATATCCGACATACATTTCCTGGTAATTGATACTCCACATCAACACCGTAGAACAAGCCTTTCAATGAGGCAACGGCACCGAGTTCAAAGTCTCTGAGCTTTAGTGACTGGCACAAAGTATTCACAATCCCATCAACTTTCGTCTGTGTTTGGAAAAGATCAACATCCTTGTAATAAATGTCTCTTCTTGTTACTTTTTGACCCTTTGACAAGTTCTCTATCAATATACAGATGATTTTGATAATTCTTGTGAAATAAAGAGATTCAGATTTTGTGGAAGCTGGAAAATTGACTTTTCTAAATGATCTTCCCCTTATATTCTGATCAAAACATAATCTTATTGGCTGTCCAGCTAGAAACCCATTCTCAATGAGCTCTTTTATATTCTGTAGTGTATTTAAAGGAGAGCGGCTGGTAGATGTTAGCGCTGAGGAAGAACAAACGACAGCATTGGGGTATTGTCTCTTTTACTGTTCCTTATGAGCGTAGAAGTGGATCTCTCTCACTTCTGCCTGTCTTGCCATTGTGTTTTTCGGGTGGTGGCAATGGGTTCTTTCGTTCTTTTCTTTGATTATATACTGTACTAACAAGAATAGCGGCTTTATTCCATTCCAAAAATAATCCGCGAGTGTAAGAGAAAAATAACCTCCTCTGAGCTTTGAAAAGAACAGTTCTAAGCAACAACAGTCAAGGGAAGGTAGGTGATCCAATGAGAATCTTTCTACGGAAGAACCCGAGGTCTTTTATATTGGTATCTAATGAGTTTGCGCTCTCGATTCGCTACATCACAGCTCATGAACAGTGTTTGATCAGTTATACCCCGGTCTCACAGGTGGACTTTAATAACTATGAAGAGATGCCTTTCAGTAATTACTGTGGTTTAATCGGGCTTTTGAACGTCAAGGGGAATGTTTTCCTCTGTGTTATTACTGAAAGCTTACAGATCGCTAGTCCACGGCCAGGTGAAGTGGTGTTCAGGGTCAAAGAGGTGGAGTTCTTCTGTTTGAATACCAACGGATATGACACATTGAGAGAGGATAGGTATACATCAACACATGCTAAGAGCAAGTACGAAAATGAACATCCATGTTACAAAATTAGAGAATTACTGGAATCAGGCTTCTACTATTCTCGCGACTTTGATTTGACCAACAACCTACAAGAGAGAGGGTTGACTCTCCATGACTATCATCAAATGTATTCCAATTTTGATAAAAAGTTCTTATGGAATTACTTCATGATGGAAGAAATGTTAAAGTTTAGGGATAGAATTTTATCATCGGAGAGACAATATTTAGACAAAAGTGAATTCTTGACATTTCTAATACGAGGTTTTGTGAAGACTGTTAATACCCAGATCGGGGATGATGAATCCTTAATCACTTTAATATCAAAAGTTTCGTGCGCCAGATCAGATAGTCCGTTTGGATTAAAGGGGGTTGATGAGGACGGTTATGTTGCTAATTTCATCGAGACAGAGATTTTACTTTATGACAAGAACAATTTTCTATCGTATACACAAGTACGAGGTAACATTCCTCTGTTCTATGAAATTGAAGATCAGTTGTTGTCAAATAGAAAGATACATTTCACTCAAAATAAACAACTCAATGAAATTGCTTTTGACAAGCACTTTGATACATTGCAATTGAAGCATGGCACAGTCGTTGTTATTAATTGTCTGAAAACAAAGACCATTGAAGAAGCATTGAGCAAACGGTACAGATATTTTTTGAACAAGAAGGGGATACCCAGTATCAACATTGACCTGAATAGAGAACAGTTGAAACATTCGCCTCATAAAGTATCATTCTTGTTAAAAGAAGCAGTCTTGGATATTGGTGCTTTCTGTTACGATATTAAGAAGAAAGTTTACATTGGCAAACAACTCGGGGTGTTTAGAATCAATTCGTTGAACTCTATCGAAAAACCAGGTACAGTGGAAAAAATCATCAGTAGAGAAGTTCTAGATATTTCCTTGAAGGAAATGGGTGCTCAATTAGAAATGGCCTTCAAGATGAAACATGACCTACTATGGGACGAAAACAATTTAGCTTTGGAAACCATCTATGAGAAATCTTTAAGAAGAAGATGGAAGAAATCTTTCCAAAGCATCACACAGAACCAAGTTAAACTTCATGATCCATTTCATGACTATATCAGTGAAGAGCTAGTTAAAAGAGAATATCAATTTTTATCCAAAAGAGATATATCCATACTTGCAGGGAGCTTTAATGTGAATGCAGAGACCTCTGATCAGGATATTTCTTCCTGGGTTACTCCTTATGGGAAAAGTAATGACATTGTTGTCATTGGTCTAGAAGAAGTTGTGGAATTAACAACGTCTAAGATGTTAGTCACGGATGTTCAAAAGAAACTCTTTTGGGAATTAAAGATCAAAAAGACATTAAATCAAAACTTGAAAGACCAATATTCATTAGTTTGGTCAAATCAATTAGGTGGGATAGTGTTATTGATGTTTGTCAAAGAATCTGAACTCCCAAATATCAAGGAAGTCGAAGGTATGGTTAAGAAGACTGGGCTTGGTGGTATGGGTGCCAACAAAGGCGGTGTTGCTGTTAGCTTTGCGTATTCCTCTACAAGGTTCTGCTGTATTGTTTCGCATTTGGCAGCTGGTTTGGAAAATGCGGAACAAAGACATAATGATTACAAGACCATTGCAAAAAACTTGAGATTTGGTCAGAATCGTCGTATCAAGGATCATGATGCTATCATTTGGTTGGGAGATTTTAACTATAGAATCTTATTATCCAATGAACGTGTCAGAAATGCCATTATACAAAATAACATATCGGAATTGCTTGAGCATGATCAATTAATTAAGCAGATGATGGCTGGTGAAACGTTCCCATATTTCAATGAAATGGAGATTAAATTTCCTCCTACTTATAAATATGATAAAGGTACTAAGAATTATGATACTAGCGATAAACTCAGAATCCCTGCTTGGACAGATAGAATTGTGAGCCGTGGTAATATCCTACAGCAACTATCATACTCCAGTGCTCCAGATATAACTTTTTCCGATCATCGACCTGTTTATGCCACTTTTAAAGCAACTGTCACAGTCATTGATGAAGATATAAAGAACAGACTGACAAAGGAACTATATGAAGAGCGGAAACTGGCTATTCAAAAAAATGGAATAGATAATTATCTTGACTTGGACTTGATCAAGAACAAGAGTAAAACCCCAGCTTCTGCACTACCCCCTCCTTCCTCTGATAAATCCAAGTGGTGGATCGATGGCGGTCTACAAGTAAAAGTGTCTCTGGATTTCCCGCCAAGTGCAGTTATCAACCCGTTTAGAGAGGTTAATCCGTTCAAAGACTCTAATGAACCTGAAGTTATTTATTTTGATGATTAGATATGTTATTGTTGTTTCTGTATAGTTTAAAAGTTGTCTTTGCAGTCATAATCAGCAAACATTCTTTTGGCACTTTAGATATCAGGTATCACACCATTCATGAGTTACATCATCGGATTCTGACTTATCCATAGCGGTGGTGCGAAGGGATATATTGCTGCCGTTCTTGGTATGTGATCCTTTTATGAAAATTTTTGTTTAGAATCCACATTAGTTTCAGCGGGGTCAATATTGAGTTTAAGCAAATTTCAGTCTACTTCTCCTATGACTCTTGTTCTTGATTAACGATCTCTTCTTCTTTATTGATGATCTCTTCAGCCTCTTTTAAAATAATATCCATCTTTGATTCTAAATCATCAAGCATCTTTTCCAACCTCGTTGCTGTCTGTTCGCCTTCGTTTAATTTCTTTAAAGCCTCGGCAAAGTCCTGCGGACTCAGTGACTTCTCTTCTTGTGTCATTCGATACTACCGTGTGTGTTTGGATCTTTTAGGTAACAAGTCCATATGTGTTATCACACAATTTATGGTAATTGATAAACTTTGCACAAATGTAAAACTAGTTCGCGTATTCGCGAAAAAAACGCTAAAACGGAAACGCTTTGAATATTGTCCTAATAAACTACGTGTTGACGGTACTTTCAATCCCGGTAATTTCTGCTCAATCCAGCGATGAGATTAATCAATATTAACGGACTTCTGGCTCAATTGCTGCTGCTTATGAGAATTTGTTTAGCAGCCAGCGCTCTTTCGTCAAAAACTTTGCTATTGTTTGATCCAAAATTAGGTTCTTTAGAGGAGAACTATTCACAATTCTTAGCATTATTACAACAACAGGAGTTAGAGCTTACAATCAAAGAGATTAATGATGATAGTGTTACGCTATTCAGGAATGATGTCAGAATATTTCAAAACTTGATCATTTTCCCATCAAAAGTGAGAACAATCGGTGCTGATATCTCTCCTTCAAAGATTTTAGAGTTCGTCAACGATGGTGGTGATGTCCTAACCGTGACTTCTCCAAATGGGTTGAGTGAATCCGTCAGAGGATTTGTTAATGAATTGGGTATCTACCCATCACCAAGAAACCATCAATTGATTGATCATTGGACTTTTGATGCCAATGATGAAGGTTCTCATTCATTATTATCATTGGCTACCATCACCTCCAAAATCTCTGATTCAATCAAAGTACTATATCAAGGTTCTGCTGCTCTATTATCAAATTCGCCTCAATTGATCCCAGTTTTACAAGCACCAGAGACTTCTTATACCAAAGATACCAAATCTGATGACTCTACTGAAAAGAACTGGACAGTTGGTAATCAAGGTTTCTTGATTGTTGCTCATCAAGCTTTAAACAACGCTAGAACCGTCTGGCTAGGTGATGAAACTTTTTTATCTGATTCCCGTTTCGACAAAAACCAAGCATTGATCACTTCTTTAGTCCAGTGGTTCTCACAGGGTAAGAATGTCATTAAGGTTACAAATGTTGCACATTCCCATGCTGATGGGACCTCTTACGATGAAAGACCTTATAAGATCAAAGATGATATCATTTACAAGATTGCTATTACAGAGTGGGATGGCTCTAAATGGGTCCCTTATATCGCCGATGATGTTCAAATTGATATCAAATTATTAGATCCATATCATAGATTAACCTTGAACGCTTCGAAGACTGAAGGATCATCACAGGTTTACACAGCCGAATTTAAATTACCAGATCATCATGGAGTTTTCTCTTTTCATACCGATTACAAACGTCCTGGTGTTAGTTTTATTGATGAAAAAGTCGTGTTATCAATTAGACATCTAGCTAATGATGAGTATCCAAGAAGTTGGGAAATTACAAATTCTTGGGTATATATCACTTCAAGTTTTGTTGTGGTTATCGCTTGGGTTTTCTTCTTGTTGGGGTTCATCTATTCAAAAGAAGCCACCAATGCTGAAGACAAAAAGAGCAAATAGTGAACTGGGTTGATTTAAGTTTTACAAGCGTATATTAATGATTCTAAAAGTAATAAAATAACGTTTATTTCCTAATGATCTTAATCTTCTTTTCAACCTTGGTTAAAAGTTAGTAGCGGACAATATTGCATGATGTTGATGTATTTACTTACTTTCCATTTTTCAAACTCATCAACTGTACTGTTTAGTTCCTTTTCCAAGTTTGTGATAGTTGTTGTAATATTCTGTAATTTCAAAGTCAATACAGGAACTGTATCATCAACTGTCTTCTCCACAAGGGCATTTCCAACCATTCTGAAACATCTTCTCTCCCTTGGGGTGTTTTGTAGTGTATTTAATACGATCTTGTGTTCTTCTTGATCACCTCTTAGCTGGTTCACTTTTGATGTGATTTCATTAATTGTTGCTTGATAGTTGTTATATTTCTGTTGAAGAACTGTTATTTGTTAATCATTTTGAAACATGCAGCTTTTTTCATTGTGTCACATACGTTCATTATTTGTTGACATTTTCTTTGTTCGATTCAACCTTTGTTTGGAGAGCTTCGATGTGGTTTCTTTATTTTTCATCTGATTACGGAAAAAAGAGAGAAAAGCACCTTACTAAAAGAGTACAACAGGCACAATACAAGACATAATACCTTCAATTAAAATTGAAATAAAAATAATGATAACCACAGTTCAAGCCTTAATCTTCTGTAAATACTCTAGTCTGTACTTATTGTTATCGGCCGGTCTGTTCAATGGTGTCCATTTTGGTTCATCTTTAAACAATCTCAATGCCTTGACATAATTCTTATTTGATAATGTAAATCTATGATAAATACCAGGAGGTAAGATTAATAAATCTCCTTTGAACAATTTACATCTAATCCACTTATCGTCCTTGCTTCTAACATCAAAGAACCCTTCACCATCAAGAATATATCTGATTTCTTCATCTTCATGAATATGTTCAGCATAAAAGTTATCCAGTTTAAGCTTTAAAGCTTCTGGGGAACCAAAAGAAGTTGGGGAGATTAAGATCTCATCTCTATTCTTGTAATTTCTTTCTTCAGCAATCTTATTAACCTCATCAATAGAATCCAGATTATAATAAGTCACATCCAAAGCCTTCAATTGTTCTTCAGTAACTGCAATTCCAGAATCATGATCTTCTCTGTAATCAACAGAAGTGTCATTATCGTGATAAAAAGCTCTCATTTTGTCCACTGTTTCAGCCTAAAATGGTTTCAAGGATAAGTTAAAATCATCAGATCAATTTAGAGCTCATTAATCTTCATATGATTTTAATTGGATAAAAGCCATAGTGACAGAATTGCAAAATGCACGTGCTTTATTTCCGGATTTAGGCTATTTCCGACTTTATGTGTACACTATAATACTATATGTTAATATCTGCCGCTATTATTACAAGCTGCTATTGGAGGTTATTGTATTTACAGGCAATAAGGCAATAGTATGATCCATTATCACTCTCATTAACTATAGTAGAGTAAAGGATCAATCTACAACAATTTTTTTTAATGATTGAATATGAATAATAGCTTTCTATGAGTTAATCATATGCAAAACTTATTGTATATGTTTTACTTTTTGTTTTGTTTGATGTTTTTATCTTCATATATGATGGCTTAGATATCTTGAGATGTATTCAAATGAGACAAGAGTCACCGCACTTGCAGGAACAGTTCTTGCCAAATTGGTAGCAAACCCAGAATAGAATCCCAGAGCTCCTTCCTTTTTATAAATATTGATGGTTGTTTTGATCAAATTACGATCCCTAAAGAAAGAGGGTTTAGTATTAGTGGTTGTGATAGTTGAACTGTGTGAAGGTGATGAAGATGATGATGATGATGATGATGATGAAGATGATGATGATGATGATGATGATGAAGTCGGTGTCATTGATCTAATTTGCATTCTTGTTCTTAAGATTTCATGAGGGTAAGTCAACGTGGATGCACACATCTTGGATAATGATGAAGCAGCAATCAGTTTTAGTAATCTTTGTGATTTCGTCTGTTCTGGGTCATTACATTTGAAGAATTTCTTCAATTTTTCATAAACTGGAAAATGTATAGCAACATGAAACAATCCGAATAAAGAAGGAACAAGCCCTGAATATAGTACTGGCAAACCTTCAAATTTATAAATCTTGTAAAAGGCATCAAATGTATTTTTATAGATGAATTTATCTGGAGTGGCCGCTGGATTGTGACCTGTTTGTAACATTAATCTAGTCTTAACAACCCATATTGGATTTGTCAAAATTGTGGAAACTGAACCAGCAGTAAACGCGGACATTGAATGATTGATAAATTCGGAATCTAAATTAAAATGTCTTTCATTAAACCCTGGATAATATAACTTTGCCTTTTCATAAACTGTGAAGTAAATCATCCATGTTGGGAAATAACCCAGGATAATAGGTACCAGACCACGATAAAGTCCCGGAATGCCTTCATCTCTAACAATTGTGGATAAAGTCCCCACTATTCCTCTATATTTCGGAGTATTCGAGCTTAGGCCTTGCGCCTGTAATCTAGTTTTGGCAACATCAAGGGGACAAACCGAGACACCAGCCATAAACCCAGCTAGTGCTCCACTTAAGGCAATCTTCTGTGTATCTGATAGTGTTAGCCTTGTCTCTGAGAGTGGTGTAGTTGGTAACGATGTCGTAGGTATCGTATTATCCTGTGTTGTTTCTTGGATTAGGATTTCATCGACTTGATCATGATGAGATTCATTGTGCGGGCTGATCATGTCTCGTTGACCCATCTGCATTATTGAATCTTTGGATCTGAATATTTGAGTAATATGAATGTAATAATATATATATATATATATAATGTTTAATATATGATGAATTGTAAAGTCGGATTTGAATTGATATAATTGACGTCGATTACAAATCTTCAATCTTCAATCGTATTTGTATCCAGTTGGGTCGTTTTTTTTTTTTTGATTTTTTTCTAATTTGCCGATTCAGCTTAATTTTTTGTCTATTGATTCCAAAATCCGATCAAGTTTTAGTTGAATTCCTCTAAATAGATTCAAGAAGGTGAGTTTTAGCCTGGAGAAGCTTTGCGAATAAGTTGAATTTGGTGGTGAAGATGTAATTGAAAGGGAATTCTAGTTTCATCTTCAATTTTAGAAGGCAATTAATTCACATCTTTGACAAATGTTGTATGAAATTTGTGGAGAACTTCGTTTTTTGGTGGTCTCCGATGACTAAAAACGGCTCGAAATCAATTAACGTCATTGATTTCGAGCTTGTACCATTGGAGATTTGGGAGGAAGATCCTTAATTGAAATAGCGGGAACTTTCTTTTATAAACTATTAAAGATCCCGCCATCTATCTCTTCTACTCTTCACCTTTCTCTCATCACCAAATACTTTGGTTATAAGGTCATAGAGAGAGACTTGAAGCGCTAAAGACCGAAACTCGGACTTCGGTCTTGTGTAACCTACATCAAATTAAAACCATGAGCAACCACTCTGCTCTTCAAATAACTATTAACACAATAGAATTATATAACTAACAAACGACAATAACTGATAATAAGAAAAACCTCCCCAAACATAAGTGTAAAAAGATTAAAACTTATCTGGAAAAAAAAAAGAGTAAAAAACTAAAATATAACAAACATAAGCAAAAAACCCCAAACGTAGAGGTATGATAGAAAAATAGCAGTTTAACTGAAACATAGAAATCATTAATTGAGTATAGTGTGAAAACTTGAATCATGAACAATGGAAAAGATAAAGGACCCAAACTCACCAAACTCATCAAGATTCAATTAGGTGTGCCAGAATTGTTAGCATAAGATTGAAATCCGAATGATCCAATTTGTCCAGTCTCATCATATAATAAACGTCCAGCTTGTGGGGCAACAGGTGTCATTTGACCCATTGATTGAACGCCTGAAATTGTTCCTGGTGGCCCACCAGTATTCCCATTATTACCACCAACGTTACCCAACATTGGGGCACCAGTAGCTGGATTGATATAGAAAGCAGGATTCCCCATGTTTGCACCCGGATTACCTACAACATTGCTTGAGAAATTCCCCGCGTTGAAAGCTCCAGGTTCTGCATTCTTTGGTTGTCTTGGGGTGGACAAGTTGTATGATGTGCCTAAAGATGATTGAGTAGCTGGGACAATTGGACTATTACTCTCATGCTTTGACCTTGGTGAATTTGGGGACCCCGCCCTTTGTAAATTAGGTGCAAATCCTGATGATGACGTGCTGGACGTAGAATTATGTGCATTCCCTTGTGGATAAGTAATTGGTGGTTGAAATTGAGACGCAACAAAGTTTTGGTTCGGTGAAAATCTCATCTGTTGTGGTGGTGGCTGCTGTTGATGATGAGGATGGTTATGAGGGTGATTATTCTGTTGAGATGGCTGATTGTATTGAATCGGGATCTGTGAAAAATCCTGAAAATTGGCATTGTTGTTGTAATCATGGGGAACAGGCAATGAAAAAGAGCCACTCTGAGAGTGTTGAATCGGATGATTAATGCTATGATGATGGGCTCTTGGAGGTAATGGAATCTGAGTCTGTTGTGCTTGATTTTGAGGGAAAGATTGTTGAAATTGTTGCTGCTGTTGAGGCTGTGGTTGGATCTGATATTGAGGAATACCAAACTGTTGATTAAAAGAAGAGTATGAAAACCCTTGGTTCAAGTTGGAATTCTGGTGTTGCTGTTGCTGTTGCTGTTGCTGTTGTTGTACAGACGTGTCTTGATGAGGTTGTTGTGGTGTAGCACTTTGTTGTTGACCATGTTGATTATGTTGTTGATACTGTGGTTGTAAATGGATAGCTGGATTGAAGCCTAGAGCAATAGCATTTGGATTTGACTCGTCCATAAAATAAAATGCTTCATCTTCAATAGGAATCTTGCCTCCCAATGATGAATCTTTCACGGCATTCCACAACTCATTAGACAATTGAAGATCTCTCAACGTAGCTGAATCGACTGGTCTTAGCAACTTTCCATTCAAAACATCTTCCGCTGAATAATAAGATACCAAATGAACGGTTTCCAATGATGGACTGGAACCAATTTTCTGGGATTCATTTCTGCTGATGGTCAAAGACATGGTCTTCTTTATCAAACCATATTCCTTAAAAGCATAAGAAGCAATCAAGGAACCAACAAGTGATCTGTCCGGAACAGTATTTGAATTCCCAGTTTCAATAGGTATAGTGGTACCTTGTAATGGATCAATCCCGGTGCTGTCATAACTCAAAGAATGTTTTTGTAAAGCAGCTGGAATAACTGGTGGCTTTCCACTTGGTAGGATATTATCCAAACTTTTCCTCTTTAGTTTCTTAGTTTTATCACCATTTTTACCCTTTTCACCACCTCTAACTGTGTTCAAAGCGGGACGATCAAGTTCTCTATAGACCAAGAATCTCCCTAAAATTCTTGACGGACTCCAGGCAACACCGTCGGTCCATCTCTTGATACCACTCTTCTCTTCGATGAAAACAAAGACATTGCCGCTTTTTATCAGTTCTGATCTTTCAACATCATGAGGTCTTCTTGGAACAGCTAATAATTGGTTGTTCAACACAGCTTGAATAATTAGCAATGCATCCTTGGTGGAACCAATATACCCAAAATAAGTGGGATTCATTTTCACATTACTCGCCGTGCTTGTCACCATATTTGGCTAATAACAAGCTGATCTGAGGATGGTAGTTGTTTCGTGCTCTTTGTCTTCAAGTGTATGTTATTGGTGCTTTTCCGTTTGATGAAGCCCAGAGCAAATTTATAAGGATTATATGGGTAAAGGGAAGGCGCTAAAGTCAGTAAACAAAAACTTTTGCTCACCTTGTTGTGATGAATAGAACGCTTCTCTATGTTTATTATTGGTTTATTTTGAATGCACTCTTCAACTTCTGCTGATTTGCTATTTTGATTTACCCTTTCAAATTAGTACACCACTGCACTAAATGGCGTCCCTTAAATCCAAACTCGCTGAAGTGACAAAAAAAAAAAGAAACGCTTAAACTTTCTTCGATGTGATAGTAAGGATATCACACTGAATAGATTGGGAACAGAAAGAAACGTATTGAATGTTAAACAAAACGAGAAAAGAAAATTGTTAGAAATTTTGTGAATCACGAACCGACACTTTTTTTTTATTTCAAGTTGCGATTTTGCTTCTCTATGTATGAAAGAAGTCTTTCTATTTTCCTGTTGTCAACGAAAAAAACATAAGCCAAACCTGTACCATGCACGGGTTTTTTCTGACATGCAGCAACTTTAAAAGCTCACAAGGGAACTTTATTTTTTCTACAACCAAAATTGCGCATATCATGTATGTATGCGCATGCTATTGACCAGAGACTCGACCGGTATTGAATTATGGGACTAAAACGCTTCATCCGTGTACAACTTGCAACTTGCAAGTGGTAAGCCCGTAGTATAAGGGGAAGAGGGGGTCTAAAGCTCATGCATGGCCCAGGCCTGAATCATGCATGGGTCTAGGTTTTCGGATTTTCTTTCTTAAGAAGCGAAGAGGTAGACCGAGTCAAAGTGACAACCCAGTTAACAAGATCAAAATTCTCTTTTAGGTTTTGCCGTATCTGATATGGGCCTTCTTCTTATTGGTTGTCAGAGAGTTTGTGCAAATGTCTGTAGATCAAAGTGCCATGTGTGGGACGTTAGATGGGACTATCGTTTCCACTTTGTTGCCACCTTGTTCAGCCTCCATCGCTGCCATCTTTAAAGCATTTAGACGTTATGAACAGTACGAAATGCGTGCCTGTCAATGAGAGCGATGATAGGTTAGTGCTCTATTGAGTTTAATTTTCACTGCTCTGGAAGGAAAGAATACGCGAGTCTTTGGTTAGTTGAAGCTTCTCTGAGTGGACACCGACAATTAACAATTGGTGATCTTCCAGATATCCTTTCCCAGGCCAGATAAACTTTGAACTCACTAAATTACAAGCTGAAAACGGCATCGGAGACTAACTAAGCACTGCCTAATTTAGACTAGTCTCGGCTATATTGGCGATTGTTAATAAAATATTTTGAATATTTCTCGACGCCTGCACCTTTTCCGCTTGATAATTAATTTCATAAAAGCCCTCGATTCTTTTGTACCAAGAAAACAAGCCCCAACTATTACTTTCAGCCCGTCTACTTTAATCGGCCTCATTGCCCTAAGGCTTCCTAATATATTAAATAATTTAGTGCACTCTAGTCTCAGAGCTCCAGGGTTACGACTCAGGGGTAAAGATCCTTCCTATGAACTTCTACCGATGTGATACTGGTGGGGCGTCGCTAATAAGCAATGCTACATCGATAACAACCAAAAGTCTATCTAGCAGAAGTAGTTGAAGCAATTAAGAAACAGGGGACTGGAGTTGATGAATCCGTTATCACCGCCGTTTAGTGTGAATTTGTGTCTTTATTTGATGCTTGAGATTAGGTTATAGAAATTGAACTCTCCCAGCTTGAAGTTCGGCGACCGCTGGAAATATCTATCTATATGTAAATTACTTTTGTTGGGCTGAACTTAACGAATCATGTCAATTGAATTTATATGGTCGGTTCGGAGAGTGACGTATGTATCAACAGTTAAATGGAAGTATGGGGTATTCGTAGTTGCATGAAAATAGAGACATTGAAAAGTACAGTGTAACCTGCTGTTCAGTCTCATATCTCATGTGCTCAATCCAGTTCGATATATCAGACTGATTCGGTTCCAATTGTGGTTTCTAGGTCAATCAAATAGCGACTTCGGCCTAAAGTTGCAGAAAGTTCGTGTCAAAAGTATAACTAGCGGGGTTCCTCTATAATTTTTTGGAAGATTGAGTCTGATAAGCAGGGTGGAGCAGGTGTAATTAAGTTAAGGTTTCGCCAAGATTATTCATTTAGTAATGAATGACAGAGCTCAGAACTGGCCTTCTGGTCCTTGAAATTGTTATTAATTGGCCGTCCCCCAGTATTTGACAGATTTCACCTTTTTACAAGCATACTACGGCCGAATCCTTATTCAGGTTGTGTTGCCTCAAAATATGGGCTTCCCCGTAAAAACATGAATGGTTATGAATAGTTGTGGTTGTGCTTGCAACAACTATTCATGTTGAAGTAGTCATGAAGTGCATTATTTCATAAATATTGTCTCACCATCAAAGCGAGGGAGAGGATTCATGGGTGGCTAAATCTAAGATCAGGGAAAGATTCACTCAGTTACTAGTATAAAATTACCCTGTGCGACCTGGATTTCATTGGTTTAAAATTGGGGGTTTGGATTTTGATGGGTCAAGCATACGAATCATTCCATATTTAGTGTCGTAAATCAAGTCATGGTTTAGAATGCTATTTTCACGAAATTATTAATTCCCCTGTCTGAGAAAGCTCGGCCATGCTTATTTAGAATCTATAGTCAATACAGCTGAGCACTGAACACTGATAAAAACTATACTTGTTTACTCTTCGGCCTCTTAGGTCAGCGCCTACGATGTTCAGGTTGATTTCTCAGTGTTCAGAGATTAAGCAATCCAACGATTATGTGACTAAGAGGGCCTTGATCCTTCTTAGATTGAAAAGAACAATAGCGTTCTTTAAAAAATACGATAGAAGATTGACAGGTAAATTGATTATTCAACCCTATGTATAATCATGTGAGCTTCCAGTGGTCTAATTTTCTTCCATATGCCGCTCCCAAGCCGAGAGATCTTTTCTTCAAATAAAGTTCGCTTAAGTCTCAATCTCTCGCAAGACGGTAAAATTCAAACCAACATTCAGAGTTTGATAATTTTAAAAGGCACCAAGGAGGTTTGAGATATTGACAGAGCTATCTTACAAGCTGCAAGGACGAGCCAAAGCAAATTGAGAACCTCAAATGGATGCTAGCTCTGTTGGAACATCCATAACATTGGAACTGTTTAAATGGTGTAAAATTGCTAAATTCACCTTGTAATTTCCGAGATTCAACCATAGCAACGAATGCACAAGCAGTCCATCATCGGTCAGTTTCTGGAACCTGCGGCTAATTGTCCCAAGCCTTGCACGATAATCTTTTGGCACAAGGGATCCTAGGTCATCAACATCAGAAGTCTGACTCACTTCTACGATCTGACCTCATGATAAATCTGGAATGGTGAAAGAAGTGCACTTGTCTTTTCAGGAGAGGTGAGTAAGATAAAATTTACTAGATATGCTGATAAAAAGGAAGTCTAACATTAAAATCATAATCCTGATCCTGAACATGTGTACTTCCTGTATTTGAAAACTCCTGCAGCATCGCACTGGCGGGATATTTTTATGCACAATTCTTATCTGACAGGTGCACTTGCCTGATGAAGAATAGGAAGACAGATAAAATGAGCAAAGTAAACAAAAGGTTGGGCTCCAGATGCCTACCTCAAGTTAGTATTTACGAATTGCTTGAAAAATTCACCTCAGTGGTGTAAGAATTCTGCATAGATTCTCGATATCTGCTTCATACTACATTCTCTGTGACCCCCTTCTTGTGGCCGCCTTCATTCACTGTTCAGCATTTTTATATGATGCAGTATGTTCATTCTGAGTCTCTAGTAAGCTGTCTGTTTTATTGAACTATCTTGGTTGCTTGAGTCTCTCAGTCTGAGAATCACCTAGGTATAGGACCAAACATCTTAATGAGTTGGAGAAAAGAAATCGGACACTTATCTGAAAGAGAGCTTCTCGTGTGTCATGGCAATCAAGTATTATTATTGCCCTAATCAAAGCACTTCAGAATTCCACTCTCACGCTCCACGGAGCAAATACTTCTTTGGTTGGCCATTTGTGTATCTCTTACGGGACTACATTTGTGTTAAATTTAAACTGTGAACGTTCATACATTTGGTCAAGGTGCCCTGTATCCCTCAAATAGCTGCACACAGACTGAAATGTTGCTTGAGCAATCTGATAAATACTATTGATTTTTAATTTATATCTCATAGTTGTCTTATGAGCCTTGTCATAATTTTTCACGATCTATATGTCCACTCATAATATAAGAAACCGTAGACTTGAGACATTCTCGTCCTAGATTAGTCAGAGATCATGAAGAGCTGCGTCAACTTTTTCTAAGCTCTAGATCCGTTCATGGTGCATTTGAATGAAGGTTTGTGGGAATACCTCTTTATTGAAGGATCAGGAAATCCCTAGCAGGTCCCTGGCTGTTTTCTTAAATTATCAACAACTATTCTGTAAGAATGTTAAATTTACGTCGTGCTCAAAACCTCAAAGTGGATAGCATTTGTTTCTGGTCCTTTACAATTTGATCAATCATCTTTCATTAATAATCGAGATTGCCAGCTTCCTTTCTTGAGATAAAGCTCGGCTCCTAAGTATCCATTCTGTTATTGTCAAGCTGAAAGTTACGGCTCAGAGGAAAAGCTTCATCTGATTAGAAAGACGGTATAGCAAAATCTTTTCATATCGCAAAACATCACCATATTTTAAGCAAACATTTCTGGGAAAAGATGGTTTTCTTCAATGTTCTGTCGCATGTATGCGAGTCCAAGAGCTCCATGAATGTACCAGTACGTAGAGATGGGCGAATTGGGCGCTCAACTTCAGCCTCATAACTACCAAGGAGAAGAATGAAAGCACTTACTAATTACCAGCTTTCAATAGAATATCTGGGCAACTATATGAGACAATTCAAGTATTAAATGAATTTATGTAATGATTTGCACTCATTCTAAAACGGATCTTCCCTGTACGGCATAATAAGAGCTTAAATTGACTATATGTGACGGACGGTTTTCATGAAAGCTTCCCGAAGCGTCTTTCTAAGTGAAGGATAGGGACAATAACACGAATTGGAGTAAAGATTGTAATAAAGATCTTCATGTTCATAACTGCTCTATTGTTTATTTACAACATATGAAACTTAAAAAGAAGTCCTGAAAGGGATATTTAGCTGCCTTTTTCTTGTTTTCTTACAACTTTGTTTCCGAAGGTGGTGAAGCAAAATTAAATTCAAGATTTTTCATCTAATTAATGCATTTCCTATTGATTGAATTCATTCCACTCAAGAAGTTTCGAGGGCAAGCTGTGTCAAATAAAAATTATAGCCATTATATTCAAATATTTGAAAAAAAAGATATATCTTGCGAAAGACTAACTATATTACAGCAGACACTTCTGCGAAATTCAAATGCGATTGTAGCAGAAAGTAATTGTCAGTTCAGGCTGTAATTATCTCTTGTATAGCTAACTTGTCCTTGTTAGTTGACAGTACGACGAGCTATATAAATCAATCAGGTGGAAAGTTGGAAATTGGCTTTAAAGTATGCATTGCAGCTGATGTCAAAAGTAACCTAATAACATGGACAGCATGAATCTAATTGCAGTTAAGGCAGGTTGAAGAGCTACTCTGCATCTCTGAAGATCTTTGATCAGTGAAACCAGAGGAACATGCGACAATAGATAACTTTTTGCGACCATCTCCTATTCTTCTTATTCTTACGCATGTTTATGTATAAATGTGCGTGACCGCTTTTTTTGAGTAAGGAATCCGCGATAATTCCCTGAAATGGCTGACAGTAAATACGAAATTTTCAAGAAAATGTGTAATAGGGAAACTAAACGCCTAGTTTCCTTTTTCTCACTAGCCACAGATGCAACCACTTTGACAGTTCACCGGTCAGACTTTTGCATCTAATTTTGAGGGCCGAGGCTTTTTATCTGCAGCAAGTGGCTCAGTGACAATCACAATTTTTTGTGAAAACAACTGTACTATTGAGATCACAAATTGGAAGGAGTATTCATTATTTCAGCTTATGACGAACGACTTTTGAATGAAGGGCACGTGAAATCAGAATCTTTACAGAGAATCATAGAGAGAAAATGTTGGGTATTCTTTGCTTTGATGCAAGATACAGCGAAAGCTACATAATCGTGAATCGTTTACGCCCTAAACTATAGCATTCTTGGTAAATATAATGATCGGTACTCTGGTATATCAAGCTAACATGGAATATATGTGGCGTGGTAAATGAGGTTCATTCTGAGTACCATATGATATTTCTTGAAATATCCTTGGAGCTGGGCGCGCAATGCCGCTTTGGCATTAGGCCTGAAATATCATAGAACATGAAGTCAGATCGTGTGGTTAAGTTTTCGTAAAGGATGAAATTACATTTGTATCTTGAACCACAAAAATCTCTTATTCCTGACACGTGTGGAAACATTTGATCAATTCTGGCACTTTTCAATATCAGTTCCAATATTTCAAATATAAAACCAGCTAGTAGCAACCGAAAGGGTCAAATATCAGGAACATCCTCTGATTTCCCCAAATCAAAACGATGCAGAAGGGGGAAAAGTGCAGCGTTGAATAATTTAAGTTGACTTAGGATAAATTTTGATGTGAATTTTTACCTGTGGGCTTTTATGTTATCCAAATCTTTAGGTAAGTACTAACCACAAACCCCTAAACCCTAAATCCTAAAGGTTAAAAAGAATCACCAGATCCCAAGCTTCCACCAACATATGCATTTTCTCGGCTTAAAACTCCCACTACTCACTGTAAATCTGTCAGCACTGAGTTACCTATCTCAACGTCTCAGCCCACAGAATTTGAAAGGCACAAATATAGTTTAGATCTTCTACCTATACGGCAGTGACTAAGTCACAGAGAGGGAGCATTTTATGCTATTATGGGAACCTACTTTTGTGGTTATCAAAGTTAAATGTCTGGGTAAGTCCTTTACAATTGTGGTCAAGAATTGTAAGAAGGAAATAGAGCAGCGTACTAGTATTCATATAATTATGTAATTCCATATACTTTTAAAAGAGAACAGCAAGCCTAGTTACGTATTCAGGCACTATTTGGATCATGTAAACAGCATTTTCCGTTAATGGTAGTTTTATGACAATGGTCATATGAAAATATTAATTTTAAGCGCCCTCCAAAACCTTCATAATGTCTCATCATCATCCCATTCCACTTATCTAGAAGTATTTCATAGAAGCATGGATCAAGTGATCTTTAATTAAACCTGTCCTACGTGCTCAAACACCATTCAGTGTGACTTACTCCCTTTCTAATCATCTTCTAGCTTTATGAGGTTTCGTATTTCATCAGTCTCTTGTTACCATTTTATTCTAAGTATTAAATCAATACCATGGTCTCCAGTATGTGTATTCTCGAATCTCCGCTCAGCAATTTTCAATTATGCTACCATTTCACTCTCGCAAACAATTATAAAGCTGTTCAGTGCGCTATCTCTCTTTTCTCAGAAATCTGCTTTCTGTTTCTTGGATTTCAACATCATCCCTTTTCCATGCAATCAGAATCTCATTCATGCTATGTTCTGGGACCATAAATTTGTTCAGCTGCTTTCACAATATCGGTGCCAGGTGAGTCAAACGCTAGTTCAAACTTCATAAGGTCCTTCTCTTTTATAGTTTATGCAAGAAATGCATTAACAGCCACAGAATCCGTACTGTGGATCATCAACAATCACGAATGAGCATAAAACACCGAAGCTGAGTGCTGAGTGGTAATGTATACCTAATCAGTCGTCTAGGGAATCAAGGACTCGTGATCATTCTCGGGTACTGTTAGCGGTGGTTAATCATCCTATTATGAACACCAGCACTGGAACTCTCCTGTTATAGAAAAGGTGGAAGTCATTAATTGAGACCGCATTCCATGCTGCAAACTGTAAAAGCCTTATTGACCCCAGACCGGGAAGTCGCAGCTATTGTTAACGCTCATGTAGGCTTGGGATTTCATATCCCTTCGGAACTTGGAAGCGGACCTAGTCCCACTTTTGAGTCTCGACTTTCGAGTCTCTATGGTCTAAGCCCATTTCTATGGGGGTTGTTATTCTCCAATATTGGCTTCAGCAAAGCCTACCGTCCACAGGGCTTTCTCAAATAGAAACAAGAATAATCATAGCACTAGAAAGTCACATTATGTGCCTGCCAAACGGAAACAGCTTATCCGTTCTCCGTTACACACCCTTCAATAGACCTTCGTGCAACTGCTATACTATATATTTGAAAAAACATCTCTAATTCTTTCACTCAGATGCTTTTATCTTGAGGTCAACAAAAACTGGATGTAAGGTTGGAGAATATATTCCAATGATTACAGTTCAATCATCCGATCTACAGTCTCCCCAGAACGACAGAAATCTGGAAATTCGAAAATTTCAATGCAAGGTCAAAACTCTAATCTTTGTACCCCTGGGCACTGGCACGTTGAAGTTTTCAGGATTTACTGTTGTTGTTTTGCCTCTCAAAGTCGGGTTATATGTTAACTTCAAGTTTTCGATCTGGACGAGTTGGTCCTTGAAATTCAAATACAAGTTCTAGAAAATAAAATGAATGTGAAGGGAAACGTCTTGTCATGGATCTACGTACTCTTTGTACCTGTCAATCTTCAAACGCATGATGCTAGATCAGTGAGAGACAGATGTACCCACTTTTCAGAGAAGTGGGCAATACCTCATGCTCCTAGCTTTGTTTCTGAACATAGTTCTGGACAACTAGAACCAGCGGTTTCGACCTTGCAATCGGCCAAAGATTTCAGTTATGAATGGAGAGGAGATGATTTCGCTCTGCTCATAGTGCTACGTGAGAACAATGATGTCTGTAAAATAAAATTTCAATCAGCCGTTTCATGGATATCACACCAAAAGATTAATTTTTCATGTATGTGTTTTACGAACTAATTATCCCCTAGTGCGGCTTTAAAAAATCAGCTAGCGATCGTTAAACCTGCTTACAGATTAAATTCAAGCCCTCAATGTAGATTTGGAAGAAAACAATGTAATTTTAGCCAGTTGTACTGTCAAGCTGGGAGTATGTGCGCCATGTTATACACAACTTGACTCCAACTCATGTAAGATATTACGCTTGCTGTGGGAACTTTAATCAAGCCGTTACACGCCATCCAATAAGATATTCTCCTCATTAAATTTCGCTATAAGCTGACCAAAGAGTACACGCTCAATGAGCTGTAGTGGATAGGTCTCTGACTGTAATTATCAGTTCTAATATTTATGTAATGATTAATTAGATTATCTATATATAATTTATTAACTTTCAGAAAATTATCAATAATATATTTTCAGACCGAAGTCATAGGGCCAATCCTCATCTTATTCGAATATAAATAAAATGTACCTAAAAGTACCTCGGTAATTCCTACACCGAGGTAATGTTACTATGATGAACTCGAGAACTTTCAAATTTCCTGAAAAAATGAAACAATTACACCAACTGATATGTCCAGCCTCCAATCTCCAGTATGAGATCTCAGTTGTGGTGGTCCATGATAACCAGCATGTGTATTCTAGACTTAACGCCATTAATGCGATTACATTTCTTTCAAATTATGGAGAAACTATTTCATTTCTGGGCCATGGCCCGTGACGCTGTAAATATAGAAAACATAGTTCTGAGCAAGATAAGATGATCAGCTACTCTCCTTGTGAAAGGGTCTTTTTGATATCTCAAAGATAATGCAAAACAATAAGGCAGCCAGCTGCAAGATCCCCGGCATAACGTCTGAACTTTATCGAAAGTAATCCCTGCCGCAGATAAGGTTCCAGGTTCCAGGTGCCAGCAGCCAGAGACATCGAATGAACGGACAATGCTGTGACACGTGTAGATGCATCCAAGAAATTTTGTGTTCTGAACTTTGTTGACGTGATTGCCACGGGTTCAAATTAATAATTGAAACCTTATAACGCCAAACCTTTTTTTTCAGGGGTCGTGTGCGCGTCTCAACTTGCTGGCCACCGAAAGAAAACGAAAACAACCAAAAAAAAGAAGCGAAAGGGTTTCTCTTTACGCGTACCCTTCAGTGGTTGAAGTGTTTGTGGTACTAATACTGGTTGTGAAAGATGTCAGATATCACCAATAAAATCTCTGCTATATCACAGATAGCTCTAAAAGATTGGCTACTAATCATTGGTCTGATATTCGGCGGTTGTTGCTCCAATGTTATTACGTTGGAGAAGATTGTCAGTGAAAACCCTGACTCTGCAAACGTTGTGACTTTCTTTCAATTCTTCTTTATAGCGTTAGAAGGGTATATCAATTTCTTTGACAAAACAAGACCCCCATTTTTCTTGAAGAAGAATAAAGTACCGCTGAGAAAATGGGCTTTGACAATAATTATGTTCTTCACATTATCCTTGGCGAACAACCTCGTTTTCATATTCAATATCTCCATTCCAGTTCACATCATCTTTAGAAGTTCAGGAACTGCCATAGTAATGCTAATTGGTTATTTCTTTGCTAAGAAGAGTTATAACTGGCTACAAATTTTGAGTTCTGTGTTGCTGAGTACTGGTGCTGTTATCACTACTTTATACAAGGATAAGGAATTTTATCAAAGTGTGAAAAGACATGCTGAAGATGCTGTTAGCGAGTCTTTGGATTCAATTTCTAAACCAACAGGATTTCTTGACGCTTTATCTAATGACGTGTTGTATATTATCGGCATAGGTGTCTTGGTATTTGCTGCTGTTTTAATGGCTGTTATGGGGTTATATAACGAACACATCTATGCCACATATGGGAAACACTGGCAAGAAAATGTCTTTTATTCACACTTGATGGGGCTACCGATTTTTATAGTCTTCCTGTCACCAAAGATCATCTCAGAGTTTAAAGTTTTATGGGATGATCCTCAATCTTTTAACTTGGTGATATTTCATATCCCAAAGCAAGTTGGCTATTTAGCGTTGAACGTTATAACTCAATTCTTCTGTATAAGAGGCGCTAACATGCTTGCAGGGAATGCTAGCGCTTCAACTCTATCTGTGGTTTTACTGTTAAGAAAATTTACTAGTTTGTTACTCAGTTTATGGTTATTCAACAATTCATTGAGTTACACAGGTTCATTCGGTGCATTACTGGTGTTTGTTGGGGCTTTTCTGTACAGTTATGGCTCCACGAAAAAAGTCGATAAGAGGATCAAACTTGAGCACGATGAAGAATCATCCAGAGCATCAGCTGACCCAATGGATATTGAACTTAAAGATCGGAAATTGACTTGAGTCGTTATATGATCAAAGAGTCATTATCTGTATAGAAGATGACAATAATGACATTCTGAAAGAACACTAAAATATAGTACCAATGTACAATGGGAACAGCATGCTCTTCTGAATTTAGCTGGTTAGATTATTTGGACTAGTTAGATTCTGAACATTAATAAAGAGATCACTAAAGAATCGTAGTTTGGAAGGTCCCTGTCCCTATCCGATGTCGGAGCGGTATCGCTGAGCGGTATCGCCGAGTTCCGAAAAATGTTTACACTGATCGTTTCGATAATCAAAGATAAAACTTAATTAAGTGCCATAACTTTTATAACTGGGAACTTTTCACATCAAAAAGAAACATTCAAGAGTAGTCATCCTCTTATTAAAGATAAGAATAAGTTAAGCGTCAAAAAGGGGTCATTCGCCACGTAGAATCACATCTTTCTGGTAAATTTCATACTAAAAAGATAGACAAAGAGGAGGATTTTGCATTTTTTTTTTTTTTTTTCTAAGTGATATTTCGGACATTTCAAATACACTTTCAAGAGGACACCCTTTTTTCATAATATCTAATTTTTAACCTCAAAAATATCACCTTCCTTCAGTTTCAGGTTCTCTAGCTCAATATCCAGGTAGTGTCTGAGTCTGTGGCAATCTACTGGATTATCACCTCAACGTTATTGTTATTTAATCATGAGCAACAAAAGTTCTCCTGCAATTGCTCCATCACCTCAGAGCACGGGTTCTACTCCAACTCAGGGTGTAGTCCCAAGACCTATTAGTCTTGCTCCCACAGTAACAAAGATCGTTACTTCCAAAGAATGGGTTTTGCCACCAAGGCCTAAACCTGGGAGAAAACCTAGTGCTGACACACCTGCTACAAAGAGAAAGGCACAGAATAGAGCTGCTCAAAGAGCGTTCAGAGAGAGAAGGGCTACCAGAGTTAGTGAGTTGGAGGAAAGACTTAGTGAAGTGGAGAAGGAGAAAGAAATCAATGAACTTGACTTCAAAAATGTCCTTACTAAGTTGCAAAATGAGAATAAGTTCTTGATGAAGGCGTTGAATGAAATCAAAGCCGATTACGCCAATTTCAAGCAAAAAGTACTATCTAACAACAATAATACCATCGTCAATTCAACGCACAATTCACCAGCAATCTATTCAAATGGTCAGGTCACTGCTCCTAGTCCACTGAATTTTTATAAGCCATCACCAACAGGCTCAAATCCAAATCCTGAGGGAAGCTTAAACCAAAATTACAGATTTCCTCAACAATACCAACAAACTATACAAAGGACTCAACAGACACAAGGGCCAAGTCATAGTAGTATACACCAAGCTCCAGTTTCACCATCATCTCATATTCATACTCACACTCAATCGAAATCTCCACATGAGATCCAACAATTTTCCCAGAATAACACACCATCAACTGAACAATCGTCCATTTCATCAAACAGTGACAAATTTGATTGTGGCGTGTGCGTGAAGGATGATTGTATCTGTCTACAGGTTGGTATAAAACCATCTCCACAAGGACAGACAGTGATTGAGAATCTAGAGCCAATGGCGCCTGTTTCTCTAAAGAGAAAGATAGAGTCGATTGAGATTGATTATACAGCTAAATTCCAGAAGAAATCAAATGTTGGTAAGCCAGTGCCTAAACTAAAGAAAATGAGAAAGATCATACAAGATGATGAAGAAGCGAAGGAATTCTCCACTGTTTTTGATAAGATATCTGAGGAAGATTTTGAATCTCCAATGGAACAATGTGGATTTTGTTCAGATGACTCTCCCTGTGTTTGTCGTGAAGCTGCTAAAGAAGCTGCCAATGCAATCACTGAGCTTCAGAATCATTCAAGAAGAGAATCTCAACAGGCAGCACTCCCTCCAATATCAAGACATTCCTCAACTACAACAATCAATAAACTTCCTGTCCTGCACCCAGGTCCAAGTGTTGAGATCACGGAACATCATAGAGCTAGTATATCTGGTCGTGGTACTGTCACTGAGCCAAAGAAGGAAGAAGGTGGATGTACTGGTAACCCAGGTACATGTACTCAATGTCAAATGGATCCAATGTCAACCTTATTTTGTACCACTATAGCCAGTAAATCCGAGGAGGAGGGACAGGTGGAAGCTCCTAGAGACAGGGAAACTAAGGAAATTAAGAAAGGTGACAGGGAGGAGATGAAGAATTCACCAGTGAGTCCCCCAATTTCTACACATTCTTCTAAAGTTTCATCACCTTTGACCACAACTTCACAAGAAGAGGAGCTGAACTCAATTATGAAAAAATCTGGACTTTCAGTCTCGCAAGCCACCACTCCTGGTGGTTCACTAATCAGCGGTTCTGCCAAGGGTATTTATATCCCATGTGCAGATGCATACAAGACTTTGAGTCGCCATAAGGAGTTTAACTCTGTTGATTTCAGCACCTTGGTTGGGAAGTTAACAACGAGAGGAATGCAAGTTGAAGTTCAGAGTGTTGCTAATGTTTTAAGGGAATTGGACAGAAGGTTATACAGTTAATGTTTTCAATTTTTGGGAAGGGGTTAGGTTTAGGAATTCGTATTCATAAATTTTTTACGCTTATTGTTATTTTATTTGGTAAAATTTGGTATTACAAACAACACAAGTTGTTAGACGTTTTATATAATTAAATGTATCACCTATTGGATTAATTGAAGAAAATTGCAAATATCATGCGACCACGGTAATCACACTGGCGCCGAAGAAAATAGCACCAAAAGTCCATAACATGGAACTTTGGGATAAGTTGTAAATAACGTTATAGAAGGCTGGAACTTTAACAGCATCACCTGAGGACTTTGAAGAATCAGAGGAAGAAGCAGAAGCAGTAACAGAAGCAGAAGCAGAAGAAGCGAAGGAAGAAGAAGAGGAGGAAGAGGATGAAGAAGCAACAGATGAAGAGGTAGAAGCTGTGGAGGAAGATAATGAAGCAACCTCATTATTGTCACAACCGAACTGAGTACCGACACCAGTACCTAGTGGTTCACCAGCACCTGATTTAAAATAAGCAGAAGCAGCAGATGGCATATCTGGCAAGGTGTTATTAGCTTCCCAGATACCGGCTTCATATGTTGGACAGCTTGAGATGGAGTTAGTGGTGACATAACCACCAGAACCAGTTGGGTTAGAAGCTGAAGCAAGTTGATTCTTCAAGTTTGTGAAATCGGCCAAAGTGGTAACGTTACCGTTATCATTAATTTGAACCAGACCATAGTCGTTAGTTTCTTGAGAATATTCATAGACTAAACCACCTGAAAAGACACCGGTCATTTTAGTGGAGTAAATAGCTTGGACTTCAGTAAATGGTCTTGCACCAGGGACTTGGTTACAACCGTATTCAGATAAAAAGATTGGGATTGAGTATCCAGAATACAGAGCAACTTTTTGACTATAGCCAGAGACGGTGAATGAGGAAGCACCACACCATGAATAATCATTGACACCGAACATGTCAATTCTTGCTTCTTCATCATCACCACAGTTGAAATATTCAGCAGCTAACAATCTGTTTGATGAAACATCAGCAGCAGAGTAACCCACAGGGATCTGTCTATAGTCTCTGGCTTTCAAGTATTTCTTCATATCTCTAACGACGGCTTTGACATAGGTGGCAGTTGCAGTGTTATTAACTGAGTCAATAACTTCATTCCCGGCAAAGAACCCCAAAAGGTTGTCGTAATTTGCAAATTCATCAATGACAGCAAAGACATGTTGTAAGTAATCGGAGTTATAGGAACATTGGGTTTGGAATCTTGAGATCGAGGCATCTGGGGTGTTGACGTCTAGAATCAAGTAAATGCCGGCTTCTTGTAAAGCTTTCATACATGGATCATGATCTAGAGAGTTATCAATTGTATAGACTCTGATGGTATTTAGACCTAATTCTTTGAAATATTGGATATCTCTAGTACAACTCTCTTCATCAGCTAAGGGATCAGTCAAGTTTGAGGAACCACCAGGTTGATAATCAACACCTCTGATGTAGAATCTTTCCCCTGTTACGGAGTTCAAGAAGGCATTACCGGTAACGTTGATTGTGTCCAAGGCAGACACAAGGACTGGAGCAGCGGCTAATAATAGGGACCCCCACTTCATTATTGAGTTGAGCGAGTGACTGGAGTGTTCCCAAACGAGTGAATCTTAGCAAGAAATTACTGGCAAAATTGAGGGAGATCATAAGCAGTGCTTTATGCTTTTTTTAGTGAAAATTTTCTCGAAAACTGCCTAGATCACATCTAGTTCCTGATAGGGGACACAAAAGGTAAACAAAAATTTAAGATCTGAACTGGTCCTAAATTCCCTTGAAATGCCGATGGCCCGATGATGGCTTGCTTACATGAAAGAATTATGCATAATATTGAATATTATAAAGGTTGTATATTCGGACATATATACAATCACAGCTAAACTACTATCACAAAGAGCTGTATATCCCTGCCGCATAATCTCTATAACTAAGTGGTCAATCTCCACTAGTATAAATGATGATGATCAGTAACATTTAGTCTTCATAATCACTTAGAGCAAACAAATAATGTAAATTATTCCTCTTCCTTTTTAGCAGCCTTCTCATCAAATTTTAGTGACTCCGTACTTGACTTCTCTACTTTGGCAGTATCAGCTTTAGAATCTTGTGGTTGTGTCTCTAATACAGTCTCCTCATCAAAATTTTGCTTGATAACAGATGTTATTTTCTCAGATTCTTCATCCTCATGGTCTTCGTCTTCTAATACAATAGCTTCATGGACATCTTTGGGTTCAGCCGATGGTTTGGACTTCGCCTCATCATGCAGGTCCTCTGGCTGACCCACCTTTTCAAAGGAATTTTGGCTCTTTTCCGTAGGAACCTCCGTAGGAACCTCAACAGCTTGTGAAGAAACAACATTAACTTGCTCATCTTCAATCTCTTTCTTCAAGGATTCATCCGCTCCTTCTTTCTCAATCTCCTTCTTCAAAGACTCAGCAATCTTTTCATCATCCTGTTCACCCAAAGACTTTGGTTTAAATTGATTAAGATCAACACCAGCCCCAGAAAACACTCCAGCACTCCAGATATCAAAGAACTGAACCGTTCTTCTATCAGTAAATTCGACTTTTTCAACAGCGGATTTAGGTAATCTTTTACCTCTTGGGCCCTTTGCTCTAGATTTTCTAGCATCAGCTGGCCCAACTTGTCCTTTCTTCTCATTTTCAGCATCATCATCATCACCATCATCATCATCTTCCTTTTCTTCTGGTTGAGCGGATCTGATAGCTGACGGCACTGCCCCTGGTCTAGCCATCCCTGGTAATGCGAATAGATTGTTCAAATTAGACTGGAATGCTTTTCTTTCAACCTTTGAAGAATCAGATCTTTCAGGAGTTTTCGACTTTTCTTGTTCAGCTTCTTGATTTCTACGAAGCATTTCTTGAAAAGCAGCAATCTTACTAGATGGCTTCTTTGGCACTGGTGGTGGTATGGCTTTAGATTTTATAGAATCAGAACTTGACTCATTACCAGAATCCACTGTTGAAGCTCTTGATAACGGTTTTTTGATAGGTCTAGAAGGGATAACTGGGGTAGATTTAGCAGAGCTTGTCTGAAGTTCTTTAAGTTCCTTATCAGTTTCATCCACTAGCCTTTCAATAAATTTTGTATCCTGCTCTATTATTTCATCACTGTTAGTTGGTACAGGCTCTAACGGGGCCTCGTCTTTCAGTTCACCGGAGTCTTCAGAAGCCTTCGACTGAACACTTGAAACAATTTCCTTCTCACTTTGATGTTCAGATTCTGACTCATTTACGTCCGCTTTGAATTCCTCACTAGAATGGTCATTCGACTGTTGCGAGGTGAATTCTTTTGTAGGATTGGCAGAATTCTCATGCAATTCATCATTTTCTGAAACATCCAGCTCCTTTTCCTTTGTATTAATCCTCTTTGGACGCTCAGGAATGCTTGGACGCTTGTTTGGACGTGTTGGGATCACAGGTTCGATATGGACTTTTTCAAGTTCAGTGTTCGATCCAGTAGCACTAACTTGTAGTTTTTTATCTGTTTCTTCTTCAACTGAATGTGCTTCTTCTTCCTTGAGTGTCTTGTATTCTTCTGGTTCAGGTTCCCTAACTTTCTCACTTATATCCGCATCGGGTTGTTTACTACCTTCTTCCTTACCATGTCTCTTCGGTCTCGCTGGAATGACAGGAACAGGAGATTCTTTATCTGGAGAATAAAACACTGGTGTTTCCTTTGCTTGTTCAGCTTCCTTAGCTTCCTTAGTCGCGTTCTCTTCAGTCTCTTTAATCTCTAGGGTATTTCTCTTCTTTGGTCTTTGTGGGATCTTAGGAATTGAATCTGTTGATGATGTCTCCTTTAATTCTTGTTTCACCGGCCTCTTTGGCACAATTGGCTGTTTCACCTCTTCTTCTTCTTCAAAACTTTCAGAGCCAGCATCTTCTTCCTCATGTTCTCTCTTTTGAGCAACCAAGTCAGCTAAGTTAGACATTTTGGTGATCTGTTCCATTGTGATTGTGTCGTTGATTGTATGTTGATTTCCTTATTTTTGGTCGCGGTAAAGTTATGTTGACAGTGTGTGTGCTACATGATGAAGGCTACAAAACATTGAAGATCATTCTTAGTGCCTCTATCACAACCCTTTGAGTGTGAATCTACAATCAAGTCATTGGTTGTTGGTTGAAAATTATCTCGTCAAATATTCATGAACATAAACCAGAAAGAGATCTAACCCCAAATTTCTGGCTCATTTCTTGCTCTCAACACGCTTCTTTAGAGCTTCATTCAATTCATTATATTTAGAAGATAGAATTTCAGTATTACTGAAAAGGAAGAAAGCGGAAGCTAACGGACCAGTGAAATCTTCACCATGGGTAAATTTAGTGGACCCATCTTGATTTTTTTCAAATCTAAAGAAATGATAACCCTTGAAAAGGAAAGCAGCACCTATGACACCATCCCATGAGAATTCCTCCGGTGAATTAGTACGAATTGTTGGATACATAATACGATTCATGTGTTGAATGGTTGCCTGGATTTGTGCACCTGGTACCAACTCCTTAGCACCATTGTGGAGAGCAAAATTGTTTAAGAAGGGGTCCCAGTCGTTATGAGCTGGTAAATCTAATAAGATCTCACGGACTTTTTCTGGAGAAGCGTTGATATTGATTGAAGTCTCGATTAAAACCATATTAATCTGTGATTTCGAAATACTTGAAATAATTGAATATATTGAGAGCTGAGCTATTAAAACACAATTAGCGTGGCGATGATTCAGAATTTTATAACAACTCCTGTCTTGTCAGGTGAAACAAGGCCCCGTTGTGGTTCAACAAACACGGATTTATTCTCGGGCTTAATGGATTTAAAATCAATCATCGGTGGTAACAATACGGTGAGTGGTAACAATACGGTGAGTTGTATAACTCCAATTTGTCTTAATCTTATGGATTATTACTACCCTATCCAGGTTAAGTTAAATGTTCCCTAGTTCCCTACATTGGACTACTCGTATGAATTATCAAACTGATGAGGGAGTGGATAACCTTTCATTATTGCGGGTAATGCTTTGTAATTATACATTGATCACGTGATACCATCATGATAGTGATCGCGGAAGACTTGAAAAATCATCGAACATGATCAAAAAAAAAACACTCACCACACAAAACACAAAACACAAAACACCGACAATCCAAGCAATAAAGACTATAAAAAGAGTATGTAAATGTGCCAGGAGACTCGATCTGTAGATCTGGATTATCATTTATTATAATAGTTCATTGAGATTTCCAGACAATTACACATTCTTATCGAACAAAAAACTAACAATTCTTTAGTGGACTTCACAGCCTTAGCTCGTATGTCAATAGAGACTCGGGAACGTACCATAGTTGGATCATAATACTAATTAGACAACCTTAGAACAATTCACTGAATTTTATTACAACCAATTTGACTCTGACAGATCTCAATTGGGTAACTTATACGTACGTTTAACTTTGTTCTCTTCCTTTGTTTTTTTTTACCCGTACTAACTTATGTTATTAGAGAGAACAATCAATGCTAACTTTTGAAACTTCTCAAGTCCAAGGTACCAAAGATATCGTTGAAAAGCTAACCTCATTGCCATTCCAGAAAGTCGCTCATAGAATCACAACCTTAGATGCTCAACCAGCTTCTCCAAGTGGTGATGTTTTAGTCTTGGTCACTGGTGAATTACTAGTTGATGAAGAGCAAAACCCACAACGTTACTCCCAAGTCTTCCATTTAATCCCAGAAGGTTCCTCGTACTATGTTTTCAATGATATCTTCCGTTTGAACTACGGTGCTTAGATTACTTCATTTTGATAATTCTTTAATTAATTTTCCCACCTTTGATTTCTCCCCCTTGTAAGTAAAGTGTTGCTAGAGACCATTATAATCTCTACAGTCAACAAAATACTTCTATCACTGGGCAACAATGCATTCTCATAAGTTCATAAATTCATGAATTCATCATCATCATCACTGAGAAGACTAATACTGCTTTGATGAGCATCAATTATTTTCTCCTCTGTGATTTCGATATCAGATTCATCGTCCTCTTCTTTCACTTCCTCAAAGCTTTCAAAACCCTGCACATCGTTCTCTCTTATGATAATATCCAAATCAGTGATACTATCATCGTATGGCTTTAAAATCCACTGTTTCAACTCACGTAATAGTTTACCTAACCTTCTATGATCCCTTTGACTCGTCATACTAATGAAGTTTCTGAACCGTTGCGAAACACCACTAGCTTTGATCTTTCCCATAGCATAACTTTTAGCGGCAGTAACTGGATTTGGATCTAACCTATCTGGTTCCACAGGCGTGAAATAATTAGTGAAGAAATCCGAATTTTCCTTCTCAGTTAAGAAACCTTCATTGAGTTCAAAGTCATTTGGAGCAATTCGATCTTTCTGAGACATATAGACCTTCTTCTTGAGTTTCACATATTTAACCTCTGCTTTTCTTGGTTGCGTTTCATTCTCAAGATCGATGACCTGTGATGACCTGATTACTACTTCTGGTCTTCTATGTCTCATACCTAATGTCTTTCTCGTGTTGTTATTCAGCAGCTTGGTAATATCAAAGTTTGGGTCTTTAGCTGGATTTTCTTTCTTCTTCTTCTTATCGACAGCTTCAGTGCCTACAAGTTCAGCTTTTCTCTTAACAGGCATCAAATTTTGCGTTGTGCCCTGTGTACGCTCAGATAAGGAATGATAACTGTATTCTGGATCTTCTTGGTAATTCCTTTCCATCACTTTCTCTGCTTGCTTGTATGGAATTTCATAAGAATCATTCTGCTCCTCATGGGACTCCTCATATGCAGTAAATGTAAGAATATCCATATGCAGCTGATCAGTAGGATGCCTTTGGTTCTTGATATTCTCCATAGCCCTGGTGAAAACAGCCGAATCATCATCAGCAAAGTCACTATCAATAATCTCCTCACTTAACATCTGCTTCTTATTCGGCTTTGCAGGAGACGTCGTCGTTGGCGATGATGTTGGTTGAATCTCAGGAAAATGTGAGCTCTTCAGAGGTGACGATGATCGATACTGTTGAGGAACGTCAAAAATTTCATCATTATCATCTTTAACAGATAAGACAGATTCTGTTTTGTGCAACAGCGATTGATTCCTGGATGGCGGCAGCTCAAGGTGATCGAAATCACTGTCATCATCATCATAATCACCTTCATGGCCACCATTATCTTGTGATAGCACTGTTTCAGCATCCTCGAGTCCCCTTAGTGTTGATTTCACTGGCGTTGAGCTTTCCATTGGTCTGTAGAATGCCTTCTTGAAGGGAATGGAGGCTATTGATGATGGTGATTTACCGCTCTCACTCTTGGCATCAAAAATACCACCTAGAATATCGGAATTGTCTGGAGTTTGTTCACTAGCTTTTGAAGAATCACCATTAGTTGTGTTCGATGAATCGCCAACTTTTCTTACCATCTTTGAAGAGTTCACAAACCCAGTTTGTACGTTATCAGGCATGAAGAAACGTTTTGTCATCTTGGGAGCAGGTTCCGGAAACTTGGCATCTTTATTACCCAATACTTTGATAGTCTTGCCCTTCTTAGCCTTTGGAACTTTTCCCAACATTGCTTGCGTAGCATGCTTGATAACGTCATCTTCATCCTCACCTCTAACAATAGCCATATTCTCTTCTGGTATTTCAATATAAGTCTTGACACACTCAGGATCGATATCTTTTGGAATAATTCTATCCGATTTGATCATATCTAATGCACCATGTGAGATCTTCTTTTGAACATTGGCGTATTCTTCCATCGACTGATCAAATTTCTGTTCTTCATTAGCTGACAATAATAAGATCACTTTACCATCATTCTTTCTACCAGTTCTACCCATTCTTTGGATATTCTTAATAGGACTGCTTGTAGAATCATAGCACATAATCATATCAACTTCGCCAATATCTAGACCTTCTTCCCCAATAGATGTAGCAACAAGAACATTGATATCACCTCTCTTAAATTTCTTGATCAATTCTTTTTGAACTTTTTGAGTCATACCTTGAATTTGAGCTTCCTCCGATGTACCAGTTCTACTTGCTGCTCTATTTGCAGCAGCATTTTTCTTCTGCTTATCTTTCTCTTCTTGCATCTCACGTTCTTTTTCCTCACGTTCAAGCCTCTTTTGTTTACCTCTACCTTTTTTCTCATTCTTGAGTTTGAAAGCCTCTTCATCAAACCCTTCTTTACCTTTGGCCTGGCCAATAAAGATATGAGGTTTACACTTATCATCAATATTATTATCAATGCATTTGACAATTTCTAAAGCAGACTCTCTTAGCTCAGTAAAGATGATGACTCTTGATTCTTGTTTGTCTTCAAAGAAATCAACTAGTTCTTGTAACAAGCTCTCTAGCTTTGGATGACTAACGTACTTCTTATCATCCATCAGTGGGTCACAAATATCCTTTATCCTTTTCAGGGAATTGTGATAGAAGAAACCAGCGGATGCTTTATTTGTGGATTTACCTAATTCATACTTTGTTCTAAATTCTGCACATTTATCTTGAAAGTAAGAGTAGAAGGTTCGAACACCATAGATTTTTAACCTTCTCAGCATCTGACCAACATAACCAATGACCTGAAGAATAAAGAAAAACTTCCATTTGGAACCTTCCGGAATAGTGGGATTCTTGATTATTGCTTGTGATTTCTGCATCACCAGAAAATGGTTGATCCTTGCTGGATCGGTAACGTCATAAATATTAGCTTCATTTGCCTGTTTCAGCACGTCTTGAATAGCTTCACCCAATAAATCAACTATATCGTACATTTCACTATTCATTTCGCATTTGATTCTAACAGTTTCTTTCCTCTTCATGTATTTAACGATGTCAATACTTTCTTCTGTTCTGATTTCGATTTGGGAGATATTCAAGTTGTTTACGACCTCCTGAACACCTTCGATATCAGCTGCAGGAGTGGCGGTTAGCGCTAAGATTCGAATGGACGTATTGAACCTGTCAATGAACTTGACAACATTTGTATAGGCGTAATTTCCTCTTGCTCTATGGGCTTCATCAATGACCAAACAAACAATCTCCTTTGGATTTAAGATTCCAGTTTTCAAATCATTCTCAACAACTTGTGGGGTGGTGAAGAATACCCTTTTACTTTGCCATATGTCAGGCCTATTTTTTCTTGATTTATCTAACAAGATGGCGGTATCGCCACTGGGTATATTTGTGACACCAAGGCAAGCTTGGATTTGTTGTGCAACTAGAGGTCTGGTAGGCGCCATGAAGATGATTTTACCAGTTTTGAACCACCTGTAGTAGTTCAGCATTATAGTAGAGGCAATGAAGGTTTTACCCATACCAGTGGGTATGGCACATAATAGGTTTTTAAACAGTGCTTTCTTGATAATATCGAATTGGTAGTCTCTAACTTCATAATTGGATGGGTATATATAATTATTAAGGGCAGTCCTGTTCATTTCATGATGTGTAGGATAGAATGTTACCTCCCGCCGTATCTCCTCATACTGTTCCTGATGTGACTCTAGTTTTTCACCGTTCAGAGTTCTCTGAGCAGGCTCATTACGCCTTATCACAGTCTCTTGCACTTGTCTGTTTATGGCGTTATCTCTGTCAATCAGCTCCTGCATGAAGTCTTCATCATCCGAAAAGTCGTCACTAGAATCATCGACGGACATGACACCATAGAATGAGCGTTCTTCTTCTTTGCTGAACTGTGGGTCATGTTTATACTAGTAGATTTTCAATGTTTAGATGGCCAATTTGACGCGTATCTGTGTGTGGCCCTGACCGTATACCCTCGTATATTTTGAACTTCCGGCTCAGACTTATTGAACCGCTATGAAGAATAATTATCCATAAAATTTTATTTGTTAAAACTCACCCTTGTTGAACCTGAATGGATTCTCCATGAATCAGCTTAGGTTTTATCATCTTAATCAATTCTTCTGTTCAGGGATCATTTAACCTCTATTCATCGGTATTTTTTTGGTAGTTTACCCGGCCGATGCCGATGAGATGAGGTAGATAAAAAGATTTTAAAAAAATTTTAGATGTGCGTAAAGAGAGACACAAAGCTTTGTGTATTTATTTGGAATTTAACAAAACTATAATGAGATTAAAGAGTATGTGATTCATCTTGCAAATGATCACTGTGAAAATATACTAACTTCTGATTGTAGAGCCTGTATCCAAAAGAGGGACCACTCGTATGAGAGAAGGTATCAAGAAGAAAGCTGCTGCACATAATAGAAAACAAAAGAAACAAGCTAAGAAAGACGTTACTTGGAAATCCAAACAGAAAAAAGATCCTGGTATCCCAGCTAGTTTCCCATACAAAGATAGAATTGTTAATGAGATTGAAGAAAGAAAAAGAGAAGAAGCTGAAGCAAGACTACGTCAAAAGGAAGAAAGAAAAGCAGAATTAATTGCAAATGGTCAAAATCCAGATATTGCTGAACAAGAATTTGCTGCTTCTGAAGAAGGCAATGGTTTAGCCGCTTTATTAGAATCAGCTCAAGCTGCTGCTAAGGAATACGAAGGTGAAGATTCTGAAGATGAAATGGATGAAGATTCGGAAGATGAAGAACAGGTGGAAGTTGTCGATTACGAAATAAGTGAAGATGAAGAAGATGAAAGAGAAATTGATAAGTCACGTAAAGCTTATGATAAGATTTTCAAAACTGTTGTTGAGGCTTCTGATGTTGTCTTGTACGTTTTAGATGCTAGAGATCCAGAAGGTACAAGATCCAGAAAAGTTGAAGAAGCTGTCCTACAAAGTCAAGGTAAGAGACTAATATTGATCTTGAACAAAGTTGATTTAATCCCAACTGATATCTTGAAAAAATGGCTAGATTTTTTACAATCATCATTCCCAACCATTCCATTAAAAGCTGCTCCAGGTGCTGGTAATTCCACCACTTTTAACAAAACTTTAACTCAAACAACCACGGCTAAAAACCTATTAACCTCACTAAAATCCTATGCTGCTAAATCCAATTTAAAAAGATCAATCATTGTTGGTGTCATCGGTTATCCAAATGTTGGTAAGTCCTCAATCATTAATGCATTAACTTCACGTCATGGAGGTTCAGCTAAAGCTTGTCCAGTGGGTAACCAAGCTGGTGTCACAACTTCATTAAGAGAAGTGAAAGTTGATGGTAAATTGAAAATTTTAGATTCACCAGGTATTGTTTTTCCAGCTGAATCCAAGAAGAAATCTAAAGCCGAACAAGAAGCTCAATTAGTCTTATTAAATGCCCTACCACCAAAAGATATCACAGATCCGTTACCAGCCATTCTATTACTATTGAAGAGACTATCCAAATCACCAGAAATGGTTGAAAACTTCAAGAAGCTCTACGAGATTCCATCATTACCAGATTCAGATATTAATGAATATGCTAGACAGTTTTTGATTCACGTTGCTAGAAAGAGAGGTAGACTAGGAAGAGGTGGTATTCCAAATACTCATGCTGCTGGTCTAAGTGTGTTGAATGACTGGAGAGATGGTAAGATCATTGGCTGGACACTACCTAAGTCTTCTAAGGAAGCAGCTAATGAGCATGTTATAAAAGGTGCTGGTTCAGGTAAAGCTCCATCTGTTGAACAAACCACCATCGTTTCACAATGGGCGAAGGAGTTCGATCTCGATGGCTTATTTGCTTCTCTGGATAACAAGGATGATAAGATGGAAGAGTAGATGAGTCATTAATGTAACGAGCAACTTGTATATTAGACAAAGATGTAATAGAGAGTCAAAGAGAAAGTCATCAATCATTTTCCTGTAGGTATTTGTATTTCTTCGGATAGTTGAATACTGCTAACAAAAACCGCGATCTCTCTGGGAAAAGAAGAAACCCAGTACGTGGAATGATAATAAAGTTCTAAACGCCAGCATTCAGGGCATTCAGGTGAGAACCCTCATAAGGATGAAAGTTGGTGATAGACTCTCTTACAACGGTGAAATATGCACTGTAAGATATTTGGGGAGAATTCCTGCCTGGCCAGATGAGGTTGCAATTGGTGTTGAATGGGATGACGCATCCAAGGGAAAGCATAGTGGAACTTATAAAGATGTGAGATACTTTGAGAGTAAGTGGTTGATGGCATCTCTTTATCTAAAGGATGATTTACTAACATTTTTAAGCTTCTGTTCCAGGCTCAGGATCATTTTTAAAAACTTCAAAGAAACCAGATGAACTCAAGACATTCTTCCAAGCAGTTAAAGAGACGTATGGGACGGAATATACAGAAAAGGAGATTACGATTGGTGTGAAAAGGGTGCAAAGTTATGGATTTGATAAGTTACAGAGACTCCAATCAGACTTTAGCTACCTAAAGAACATCTCATTGAGCAGAAAGTGTATCAGTGGCCACGATGAAAATGATAATGACGCTATTATGGAACGATTGAGGAATCTCAAAGAGTTGGAATTGAGTTTCAACCTATTTACTGATTTGGCTTCCATTTTAAAAATTGCAAGTTTGTTGGATCTTGATGGCTTGAACTTGATTGGTAATAAGTTGAATACTTCATCTGCTAATGTTGTCACTCGGATCAAGACTTTGAATTTAACAATGACGTATCCGTCGAATGAAGTGTTAGATTCATTACCTGATTCGTTTCCACAACTAATAGAGCTATTACTATCAGATAATCGACTCAAATCATTAAGAGTTTCAATCACCAATTTTCCATCACTATTGCATTTAGATATATCCATGAATGATTTTACCGAGATACCCAAGATAATATCACAGACAAAGATCACCTCATTGAACATCTCTGACAATGATATCAACATAACGCATAGTTTACCATATTCAAACATCAAAGTGTTAGATATAAGGCGAAATCAAATTTCAGAATGGTCAGAAGTTGATCAGTTGGTTTCACAGTTTTATAACGTAACAGAACTACGCATCAATGGGAACCCAATATTTGATAATAAAACCATCGAGGAGGTAGAGTTCGGGGTCATCGCTAGATGGCCAGGTCTAACGGCTTTGAATGGAGTGAAGATATCTGAACAAGAGAGGACTAATGCTGAATTATACTTCATTTCAAAAGTCAATGAGGGTGAGATTGAATATGACGATGTGAAATTTGAAAGATTATTGCGAAAGCATGGTAAAGTGGCTACAAGGATGAAGCCACAGAAAGAATGCATTAGGAATAATATAATAGTCTTGAATTTCAAATATGATGGATCTTTGATCAAACTTGAACTGCTTCAGACGTCAGAGTTTTTGAGGGTGAGAGGACTGATTAGTCGATTAATTAAGAGAAGTATTCTTGATTTTGAATTGAGTTATGAAATTGGATCTTTCAAACAATTGATAAGAAACGATCTCTCTCTATTATCATCCTTTAACTTTGAACAAGGCGAAATCCTAACTATTGAATAAAATGCCTTCTATATTACTCTAACAAATAAAACTATGTCATTAATTTGGGAAGCTGTATAAATAAAAAACAAGGAACAACGAATACAAACCACAATGCAGTACTATTATTAATCGGCCTGGAAGTTCCATAGACCATCCCCTAGATAATGGAACAATTCAATACCAATACCTTTATTAATTGATTTGATTTCTTCTGTACTCATGCTTAGTTTCCCAATAGCTAAAGCGTGTTCTTTACCTTCAGCATAGATGGCCACAATGGTGTCTTTCTCTAGACCAGGAGCTTCTGGAAGCTGGGCACCTTTGGAAGTTAGGCCAGGACACATGACGTTTGCACCTGATAAAACGAATTTGATAGCACCTCTATCGACTTTAACAGATGGGAAGGCATCTGGATATTTATGAACGATCTTTAGTGATGGAATTAATTCGTCAAATTGTTGAAAGAACACAACTTCACCATCAGAGATGTATAATTGAATCTTGTCTTCACATTTTAGTAGTTCAACTTGCGATTTCTTCGGTATGATATCATCAATTACAGGTTCTAAATGTTGGAATTGAGAAACAAATTTTGATTTCAAACCTCTTTGAACAGAAGACTTGATGTTTGTTCTGGTGTGTACATCTTCTTTGGTGAATTTCTTGAACATTTTACAGGGATTTTTTTTTAACACAGTGAAGAAATGCTTTGTTAAGAGATTTTGTTAAGATTAATATTTTTTTTCATGATTTTTTTTTTCTCTTTCACGCTGATCTATTAGTGATTGCTGAACAGTCAGATCATTAATAGAGGAATCACGTTGGGACTACGATGGTGAATATCAGAGAAAGAAAGTTCTGGTAGAGATGATGAGGAAGCGTGAAGGTTACGAATAGCTAAAGACCAACCGGAGAGAATCTGTAGTTTAAATCTCTTATAGTACAAAAAAAAAAAACACAGAAGTTTAAGCTTAATCAGGATTCACTATACGAACGGGCTTTACAGACATGTATCTATTTTTTAAATCAAACATCCAGTGGAAGTAACAAGCATTCACCAAATCGCTACAATTCACAATTCTTCACCAGTTTGTAATCATCAAAGAGACTCAACGAACTCGTCGAGTTATTTTGAAAATATGAAGAAAAGGTATTATTCAATGAATAACAAAGTGTAAAAAAGCGTCCAAAAATTCCCTTAAAGTTCCACAAATGGGATCAGAAAGGAGCGGTCGTGGTTAAAGTTTTCAACCAGCAAAAACACAATCTCGGACGAATCCTCACTGATATGCGTATTTCCCTTGCATAAGGATGAAGAACTTGAAATATTCCAAGAGTGTGAAAATGTGCGGATTCATTTCCTTTTATAGTCTCTCAGGCGTTTCTTTCCCGCGCGGTATATTACAGTCTGGACTGTTGATTACCCACAAAGAAAGAAACACAGGAGGACTTATTACGTAATCGGATGTTCGCGAATCTTCTCAACTGATAAAATTAATAATGTGGGAAAATAAGATAAAAAGACAAACAGTTACAATCATCTTCCTCATCAGCATCATCATCTGGCACAGTAATACTGGGCAAAAAGCAGGGCAATATTGTGGTAAAATATATACATTCTTTGAAGCTCACATTTATATCGTTGACTCACAACCTTGGTTTTTGAGACAGGACACTTTTAGCTTGTCCTGATTCATTTTATATTTGCCTCTGAAGGTTTTAATTATTAATTCAGGTATTAACTTATTCTGAATTTACCCACAATGGCTACCATGGCTCAACCTGTGAAAAGAGATGGTCCTGATCTAAACATAGTGCTATCATGTCCGGAATGTAAAGTTTTCCCTCCAGAACTGGCAGAGAGATTTGCTGAAGGTGACGTTGTCTGTGCCTTATGTGGTTTGGTACTTTCTGATAAAATAGTGGATACAAGATCTGAGTGGCGTACATTCTCCAACGATGATCAAAATGGTGATGATCCAAGTCGTGTTGGTGAAGCCAGTAATCCTTTGTTGGATGGTAACCAACTTTCGACAATGATCAGTTATCAAGGTGATACTGGGAGAGCTGGTCGTGACTTAAATAAGGCCCAAAGCAAAAGTGTAGTTGATAAGAAGGATAATGCTCTTCAATCAGCATATGCTAAAATTTCAATGATGTGTGATGCTGCTCAACTGCCAAGAATCGTTCAGGACGGTGCTAAACAAGCTTATAAGTTGACACATGATGAGAGAGCTCTCAAGGGTAAATCTCAAGAGAGTATTATGGCCGCTGTTATCTTGGTTGGATGTCGTAAAGCTCGTGTGAATAGAACTTTCAAGGAAATTTGCACCTTAACCAGAGTTCCTAAGAAGGATATTGGTAGGGTTTTCAGTATCATCAACAAGATCTTGCAAGAAAAGAGAGTGATGGTGAACTCACATCTGAACACACCAGAGAACATACAATCTTCACAAACATCAGCAGAGGATCTTATCAGACGTTTCTGTTCGCATTTGGGTCTTTCTATCCAATTGTCAAATGCTGCTGAGCATATCGCTAGACGTTGTAAAGAAACTGGTGTTCTTGCCGGCCGTTCACCAATTACCATTGCCGCTGCTATCATTTATATGGTTGTACTTATCTTTAATGCTGATTTACAACCACAAAGGATAGCGGAAAAGCTGGGTGTTAGTGACGGTACCATCAAAACATCTTATAAATTTTTGTATGAGAATAGAAAAGAGCTGATCGATCAAAGTTGGATAGATTCTGGGAAGGTCAAGATGGAGGACATTCCAAAAAATTAATGAAGCTTTGCTTCGTCGATTTATGACACATAATAATAATCTTATAGAGAAGGGAGGCGGCGGAGAAGGGGAGAAAAGGATCAAAAAAAAAAAAAAACAACACAGGAACGTTGGACTAATGACTTAGTACATATGCCAGTGATTTAACCATTGGCTGTGTATGTACAGTGGAGGTTGCTTATACTAACAATATACAGTAAATATTGAAAAATTCAAATTAGTAGACATTTGCCATATATCGATCTCTGAGCTATACGAGAAAATTGGTTTCGAGCAGATGATTTTTTTATAAGGTTTGTTATATACATAAAGCAGAGGAAGCAATATATCATATTCATAATTGTTTAAGAATAATGATAAGGTTTATCCATCTCGATCAAAGACCAGATCTACGTAATTTTTGAGATTCCCCAGCCTTTTTACCCTCTTTAATATCTTGAGCCACTAGCTCATCGGCAGCGACTCTTTTTGGGATATAATCCTGTAACCAATTCAAATCGGCCTCCTTTGGGATTCTAACAACACCGTTTTCATCACCAATGATGATCTCACCAGGGTTAATCACTTCTTTAGTGTCACCTATTAAAATCTCAAGAGGCACATTAACCCCAACAACTTTAACAACTGGACCTGGAGCCGTCGTACCCAAACCATAAGCAAACACTGGGTATTCCAGTGCACGATGTTCATTAACATCTCTTACTCTACCAAATATAACTGATCCATTGGCCTTTTGATATTTTGCTCTTGTACTCATCAATCCACCATATAATGCATTGTTTACTTTAACATATGGGGCATAAGGAGTTTGTAAATCAGGTGTCAATGCCACCACAACGATGGAATCTTCAGGGACATTATCGATGTAACCACCTTTGACAGCTGGTCTTGGGTCATCTAACGGAGCATATAGAACAGTATAAGCAGTTCCAACCGGAGTACTGGATAATGATGGGGAATTTGTTGAATACTGGGTTAAATTGGGGAAGAAGCCACCATTTCTTAAACCTGATTTTACTAACGCATCACTGATATCACAAGGGGTGAAATTCTTGAGGATATTTATAACATTTTTGGTAGACATGCTTTCGGGATATGTAGTTAATGGTTCCCCTGTGTTATTGCTTACAGTGATCTTTGACGAAAGTTGTCGAATAGATTCGGGAATATTTGAATTGAGGATCACTGAGGTGGCTTTGTAATCAGCAACTTTCAATTCCCTTTTCTCCTTCATTTGTGCTTCATAAACTTCCGGATGATGAACTTGAAAATGATCCTGTATTGGTCTTGTATCATTACCTAATGCCTCCGTAGTTGCTAGTCTTAAACCTCCACATAATGTGCAGTCCTACGTACAATTTCTCACAAACTTCTGGTTTTTTTGGCGTACTTTGAGCGGTAGATATAAGCTTCGTCAAGAATTGGGGGTCTTTCCACAAATGACAATATATGGAGAGCTGATCTGGGGTTGTAGTCTGTGATCCTTCTATCAGGATGTTGACTTATAGAAAATGTAGTTGATCTTGAAGGAGTAGAGACGGGGTTTCCCGACTTTCCACTTTTAACATTAATCCGTTTCATGGCTAGATAACATTACATCGTTTTAGATGCTATACTAGTGCCAGGTCACAGGAGGAATGGAAGGGAATTCAAAATAGAGTACTAAAGGTTTGAAGCCATGACAGGGAGGACTTCTTATCTAATCACACGCAAGTTGATTATGTAAACGAACTGAGAATGTCAATTAAAACCGTGGACGTTTTTAAAAGCACTGTCTCAAATAGCTGAAGAAGGTTGAAAGATTTTAATTAATAGCTGTATCAAATATACCTAGCACTAGTTTGTTTCTATTTTAAGACTTATAACCATTATATATACTTAGACTTATAGCTTAAGATCATATTTCTCGCCGGAGTTTGGTGAGACCATTAGAAGTTCATATCTCCTATATTACTCAACCAACAGCACATTTAAATAATATTAAAGGTTCATGTGGTAAAAAATACATTAGTTTCAACTAATAGCTAATGGACGGTTGCTTAATATACGTCAATATGGCGATACTTCACAGTTGGATTATAAAAAATTGATAAATAGGGGAAAATGGACCTGGACCATAATCAATTCAGATGTTCATGTCATATAAAACGGTTTCGCGTAACAATGTTTATAGGTTATTTCAGTGTTTTGAAACCTTTGAGAGTCCAAACTGAGCGATTAAGTGATTTTAATTTCTTTAATTCCTTCAGATTTATCTCTTTTTTTTTTACATCCACAGCTGAGGAATTCGGTAGTGGTTGTGCACTATTTCTTTGCTGTTGGCTTGATGGGACTGCTTATCTCGTACTTTCAAGGTGACAGGCATTGGCCCCTGTTGCTGCATGCACGCGCAATACTGCCTAAACAGTGGATACCTAAACAGTGGGTACAGCGAGATAGGAACACCCAAGAGGCATTGACTTCTTAGCAGAGGAGTCTATCACCGATTATTGAGAACATCAAATACTTCAGGAACCGTTCTACCTAGATGCTATAGCGATATTGTCACTATTGTCTCGCTATGACTGCTAGATTGAGACTGACGTGTGGTCGCGGAGGAATTCCGTAATGTGCCCCGTCAATTTTGTTCAACAGGCAGCCATATTAATTTAACTTGACAACTCCGTAAAAACACGTCTCAACATTCTTATTCTTGCATATAATATTGACCTCCAAAGATGTTCGTTAAAATTAGCCCAGTAAGGATATCCAGGGCACTTCTTATCATTGTTCTTCTCCTATTTCTAATTATTCAGGTCCGTTTCTTCAAAGTGTTCCCTAATGATGTTTCGATAAAAAGTTGGACGCAACCATCAAATTCCAAATTGTTTATTGACCAAGACAATTACATTCCACCAGTATACCAGACATTAATAGAAAGACATGGCCAGGGATTCCAGAATTTGAAGCTTAGCTCGAAGTGTAAGGCCTATTTCCACTCTCTTTACCAATTTGATGCCGGTTGGGAGATATCTGCTAATCTTGATGATTTACCATATGACAGAAATGTGTTTGAAAGAGAAAAGGAACAGTATGTGAGAGATAGGATCCAGGGATACTTCCATGATTTGGAATTGAAAAGACAAAAGGAGTCCGGTGAAAAAATTGAAATTACAGAAAAGGAAAAGAACGAAATCATTGAGAAAGAGGGTCTTCGAGGAGTTTACGCACTAGAGCTACAAAAGAACATGGCTGAATCTCTAATCTTAGAGCAGAAATTACAAGAATCAAACACACATCTAAGAGCATATGGTGCGTGTTTCTTGAACCAGTATGATGATCAGATTGTTAAAGTTTCCAAAGGTGATAAAGATGCTGATTATTTGAATTATTGTTTTGATGCTGAAACCAGGTTATTCCCATGGTTATCAAAGAAATTGCCAAGATACACAAGATTTGATGGTCAAGTCTTGTATACATTTCCGAAAATGAAGGATTACATCGCAGATCAACCAGAAGCTCCCATCTCATCAAAGAGTAAACATTATTCAAATTCAAATTGCTTCCTAGAATCATTCAGAAACAACTTAAACGGTAAAGGTTTTGCCGTTAGCTCTGCTGATAAATACGTTGAACAAATTGTTCAATTAGTTGGTCATTTGAGAGCCTTGAACAACAAGCTCCCTATTCAAATTGTACACTATGGTGATGAATTATCCTCACATTCAATAAGGAAAGTTATAAAAGCTGCTAGATCACTAGACATCAATAGTACATATATTGAATATCTACCTGAGATGCTAAAGACTAGAAATATGACCGGTTACACCGAGAACAAACAGTTAACCGAAGATCAGGTAGAAAAACTATTCCCACCACAAGAGGTTTGGTTTGTTGATGTCTCCCAATCAATTACCCCAAAATACAGAGAGAAATATGGTGGATATGGTAATAAGCTGTTGGCCTATCTGTTTAACTCTTTCCAACATTCAATGTTAATTGACACAGATACAGTTCCCATGGTGGACTTTGATGCGAATATTCTGAACTCCCCACAATATTTGAAGAAAGGTGCCTTTTTCTTCCGTGATCGTGAAACAGCGGCATACCTGAGTGGCACAGATCTTCGATTTTACAGAGGTTTAATGCCCTCATTGATAGATACCGCCATTTTTAACGTTCCAAGAGTCACAGATCATATATTACGCAATCGGTTTATGGAGTTTGGATTCGTGCATTATATGGAATCTGGGGTAGTTGCCATTGACAAATTTAAGCATTTCACTGCAGTATTAAATACACTACAAGTTCAAATATGGAATGCTGTGACAAAGAGTTTGTGGGGTGATAAGGAACTATTTTGGTTGGCTATGGGTATGGTTGGTGATGAGGATTACTACATGAATAAATTGCCTGCTGGGTCATTGGGTGTGATGACACCCAAGGAGTTTCGTCTTCCAGGGGATGGGGATAGTGGTAGAAGAAATAAACTTATATCGAACGAGGTATGTTCTGCACATCCGGGGCATGTTGCTCCTGATAACACAACGTTGTTATGGTTCAATGGTGGGTTCAGTTGGTGTAAATTTTCAAGCGAACCAAATCAAGCAAAGATAGACAGCCAATATTCATTGTTCACGACTTGGCTATCCACAGAGGAGAAAGTTAAAGAACTTTATACGAAATCGTTCCAGCACTTTAACGCCATTATCATTCCAAAACATGCTGAATATTTTGCAGCAAATGATTTGGGTGAGCCGGCTCGTGGTTGGGATATCAATGACGTTTGTCGTGGGTTTGTTTGGTGTGCGTATGATAAAATTGGCGGCAGAGATTCCGAAGAAACAAATGGGAGATTAATTCAATTCACATCCAAACAGTTGAAGAGGTATTATTTCTTGGGGTCAGTTAACTATTTCGCTTTTGATATCTTTAAGGTTTCGAAAGAGTAGTAATTTTATCTTAGTTTCAAGCGTTTGACAGTAGCTTTGACTTAGAAAAGAAGTAATTCAGCGATTGATCAAGTCCAATTAGTATATGTAGTGTACCGCGTCTAGACAGAATTGAAGACTCGATAGTTTTATAAACTACATTTCACACACCCAGAGCAAAATGCAACAATAAAGTCAGTAATAAACTTTTAAGGAATAAGAACTAAGCGTCCAAGACCCCCACACACTTTGTGATCTCCATTCCATCTTTTCCAAATCCTTTGAGAGTTTCTGTTTCGTAAATCAATCCCCATTTCCCCAAATACTTCTTCCCATTGATATTCTTAACCCTGTAATTATACTCTCTTTTAACACAAGGCGAAGAACGGATATATTCCTGATAGTCTGGTGCGCCTGGCAAAATCACATTATCAGCCACAATCATTGAACCTTGTGTAATGAGGCCCAAAGTCTCAACGACACGTAAATCAGGAAGGTAATAATGCTTCCAATGATCGATAAATAACAAGTCGATTTTCTCTATTTGATTTTCAATGGTCACTTTTTCCACAAAGTCAGATGCCTTACCTTCAATTTGAACGATTCTATGGCTGAGTCCAGACATTCTTATGATTTCTGCACTGATTGTATTGAACACTGGGTCTTGTTCGAATGTATAAATCTTTGCAGTTGATGAACCGTTTGTTTCTAATTGTAATGCCATCAATATGGCACTGTATCCAGTATGAGTGCCCAGTTCCAATACAGTCTCAGGCTTGGTTGTTTCAATGATATGTGAGAGAAACCTTCCCTTTACTGGTCCAATATGGATCAAATGATGCCGTTGTGAAAAATTATCAATCTCTTTCAATACCAGAGAAGCATTGTTTTGGATATTCTTTGTGTGCAAGTATTGTAATAGTGCTAGTTCATCATCGTGTGGTTTGAATTCAGATAACATTTTGAATTAGTCGGTTGAAAAATTGATTAACTTTATTAAAGGAGACAGATAAAAGGTTATATTTAAAGAAGATGTAAAACATGGGACGCCGATGACCTTTTTATACTTTATTCTTTCTCGAACCCGGGTGACACAAAAGGGAAATAAAGCTGGGGTAACGTTATAACGGTCTAACGACACCGAACTTTGTTGGTATTAAAGGGGCGAGCAGACGTACAGTTACGGTAAATTGACGTATAGCACTGTGATTGGTTAACATGGAGATTCTCAAAGTGACAAAGTCTTGTGATTATTCGAATCCAGTTGGATCACGATCATGAGAGGCCTACTTGCGATACAAAAGTGGGATGATTTTCGTGTTCGCCAACCAATTCCAGCTTTTCGGTAAACACTTAAACAGGAAAAAGGAAGAACACGGTTGTGTTTGAAGTGGTGACTGGTATTACACGGGTATCTTCTCAGTTGAAGGTGTCAAGTGTTTCTGTTTATCGGATCCAACAAACCAGTCGTGTGATCCTATCGTTATCTATTCCTGAGACTACTAAGTACGAACGGGAACTATCAAAAAAGGCGTATTAATTTATTAGTCGGTATTAACCTCTATTCTCTATGTCTATGATGTATGCAATACTGCTCATAATCAATGCTTAAGATGTTTCAGCAGACGTTCAGAAACATAATGGTAATCATTGAATACTAATTCAAATTGATCCTTATCCTCTAATAATCTTGAGACTTTAACACCGGTTAAGTCCGGCACCACCAAATCAGCACCGAAACTTTCAACAGTCTTTGCGTCATAAGTGGAAGCAATGCCAATGGTGTAACATCCAGCTTTGTTACCTGATTCGATTCCTGCTTTGGCATCTTCAAACACAACAACTTTAGCACTCGAATCGAAACCCAATTCTTTCCTGCCTAGTAAATATGGTTCTGGATGTGGTTTACCAAAAGTGACACTCTCTGCAGTGATGAAAGCCTTTGGCCTTTCCAAATTCAAAATCTTGAACCATTTAGATGCCATATCAAAAGTACCCGAGGTAGCAACAGCAACTCTTTGTTTACCTTCTATTTCTTCTAATGCTAATATTTCTCTAACCAAGGCAGGTGAACCTGGAATTTCTTTGGCCTTTTCACCGTATTTATCAGGAACGGAACCTTCCAGCGCGGTAACATAAGCTTCATCAGCAAGATCTGGTGCGTATTTAGCAATCACATCGAACGTTCTCCAACCATGTGAAATATCAATGACTTCTTCAGCATCAAAGTTCTCCCTTGTTTTAGCAAATTCTCTCCAAAAGGCACCGATGGCATCGGTGGAGTCAACAATTGTACCATCAACATCAAACAGGGCAGCATGGATCCTAATACGAAGTGGTTGTTTGGAAATAGCTTATTACTTTGTTAGTTTCGTTTCTTTTTTCTACCATAATGAGATCTTTACCCATAAACGTGCCAGAAACAACTTACTCATTATTCAAATGAATCGCTTATCTAAAAGTGTAAGTTTGTGGTTTAGTGAATTGAGAGATCAGACACTTATGTAAATTCAAAGGAGGGTATATCCGTCTATTTATACCACTTTAATAAAGTCCAGTGTATAAGGAGACTGATAGTGATATCGGAAGGTGACATCAAGAGATGCGACGGAAAAAAAAAGTGACACAAAAAATGCAATCATGAGCTGCTAATTACAGTGAAAAACCACGTATCGTGAAGGTTATAGCCACAACTGTAGACAGCTCCTTATTGGTGGATGGTGACTTGTAATTCACGTGTAAATACGTGTAAAAAAATGTCGGATTCCTGTGTTCCAAATGTACAGGTAGCTTCAAATCACGGTCTCCTGTAACCGGAGTTCGGTATGGTGATGTCCATACTGTTAGGTGATGTCAATTAAATCACCAATGGCGTCGTAGTATTGCTACTGATGTGAGTAAGGTATGTAAATTCATTATGCTTGATAGATCTTCTATAATGGGGTGAATTTAATGCAACTATCTAATTAAATGGTCAATTTTTCAATAGAGTAAACAGGGACTCTTCTAACAGTCTTCACATTCTTCAATTCAACTTGTTCAATGGCAGCCAATGTTTTCGAAGCACTGTTTAAAGCATCGACCTTGGCATTAAGGGTCTCCTGTAACTTCTTAATAAGCTCATCGTTCCATGTGAATAACCCACTAGCATCAATCAGCAATGAAATCAATTCATACCCGTAGTTCAAGTTGATGATCCTTTCTACAATGTTAAAATTGTCCAAATCTTTGAAGACAAGTTTGTCCTTTGGAAATTCCAATAGTCTAGCAATCACATCTTTGAAAATTTCATCGTTATCGGTGGTATTCAACTCATTTAGTAATTCGTTAACACTGACATTGGCAGTAACAACAGCTTGTCTTAGTAGTCTTGGCTTGGGTCTCAATTTAGATAATAAACCTTCCACAGTTGGAAATAATGGATGTGTTAGCAGGTATGTCAGTGATTTATCTGGTAAGGAAGATAAAGTAAAGATATGTGAGACGATCTTGTTGATAAACTTTGAATCAACAATTCGATCTTTTTCAGTATAGAAGTCATTTTCAACTTGTAAGAATGCAAGGAAGTCAGTATCAAAATTCTTGGATCTTAAAAGTTGATTAATATTCAAATCTTCATCTTTAATATCGAATATCGATGGGACAGCTTTAAAAGATTCGACGGTCCTGTTAGGGTTGAATCTCTTACCTAACGAATCTCTTAAAGTGTTGGAATCTAATGAGTAACTAAAACCTGCCAAATCAGAATCACGTAGCAAGACACCAAACAATTGGTTAGTAGCATAATATGATTGGTTTAATGGACGTTCTAAGAATGAAATTTGAACTTTGGACTTTGGTGATGAGATGTGCGATACTATAATGTTGAAGTTTGTATTGATTAGATAGATATCATTGTCCTGAGTAATCAGTAATCTGTCTTTGGCAGGTGAGACCATTCTGAAAGTAGACTTTGGTTCAATAATGTTTAAGCTGGATAATTCTAAAGTCTTGGAAACTTGGAAATGTGGTGCTTTGTATAATTTCAAAGTATTGCTGAAATAATGGTATAAAATCCCGTCAGCATATGTGAATTGTAAGTTCTTTAAAGTTTCCTTCGTCTCGAATATTTTAGAATTGATCTCTTGACCAGTTATTGTGGTCAATTTGAAATTCAGAATGTTTTTTTTGTTATTATGTTCAACTGTTAAGATAACATTGTTCTCGATGAACTCTGAAAAGACAGCGTCGTATAGATTATTTAATTCCCATTTTTTTTCAAATTTGGAATCGAATGCAATTATTGAATCTTGTGTAACAACAATGAATGAACCATCACCAAGGATGTTGATATCAAAGACTCTCGAAACAAATGATAATTCTTTAACCAACCTTGAATCGTTTTCCAGTTTTTCAATAATATGAACGAAATACTCCCTTTTTGTCTTATTTGAAAACCCAACAATGTATTGGCTATCAAGAGTATCTAATGCAGTGACGGTAGAAGATGGAGGAATAGAATGTGACCAGATCATCTTTGGACTTGGTTTCAAGACATAGTTTGAGATTGAAGCACCTGAAATACCAATGTGCAATTCCTCAGGCCCTGAATTTCTGGTGATTTTGATTCTCTCATCACTAGTGGACACTCTAGGGAGCTTAGTCAGTGTGTATAAGTCGCTTAATGACATTGTCTTCTATAATGAATTGAGACCTCTAGGTGTTCTCTTTGTATGCTTTTGACATAAAAGAAACTTTTTTCAACCTCATCGAAATTTTTTTAGATTTTGGTAAGAGCCACATTACGCGAAAACGTTCTGTAATAATGTCTATTATGTAAGCACTTATATAATCATATAACATCTAATATATCTATATTATGTAATCATTTCTTTTATTTGTACCATCACTGTTATAATGTCCTGTTACATTTAAACTCTGGATATTAAACAGCCTAGCCAAAAGAAAAAAAGAGAGCCAAAAGGTGCAAATGGTGAAGGATCATTACGGTGTAGTCATTGATTCTGGGTCTTCTGGATCACGTGTGCAAATTTACAGATGGCCTGATTCCAAAGAGTTAGCTAAAGAGACTGATGATGAGCGTGTCCTTAAATCTGTTCCACAGATATATCAAGAAGAATCATGGAGTTTTAAAACTTCCCCTGGTGTTTCCACATTTGGAGATCATCCTGATAAAGTTTGGGATGATCATTATGAAGAGTTGATTGAATATGCTGAAAAGATCATCCCAAAGGAGAATTGGAAAGATACACCAATATTTATCTTAGCTACTGCTGGTATGAGATTATTACCTGAAAAGAAGAAACAGAAGTTATTGAAGAACATATGTGAAGACATTAAGAAGCATTCAGATTTTAGCTTATCAAACTGTGGTGAACAGGTGCAAATTATTGACGGTGAGACTGAAGGTTTATATGGATGGATAGGTTTGAATTATCTTATGGGCCAATTAGACAACTATGATCCTAAGTCTCCTAGTCATTCTTCATATGGTTTTATGGATATGGGTGGTGCTTCAACACAGATATCATTTATTCCGAACAAAGAGTCAGAGATTGAAAAACATCGAGATGACATATCAACTCTATATTTGAAGAATATAAATGGTGATGTTCAAAAATGGGACATTTTTGTTAGTACATGGTTAGGATTTGGCGCTAACGAAGCTAGAAAACGTTATTTGAAAAACTTGATAAATTTACTTCCTGAGAAGAACAATGATAGTGATGAAGATGATTTCCAGACGAAGGCTTTACGCGATCCATGTTTGCCAAAAGGTGCCATGATTGATTTCTATTATCATGGTCATACGTATGACATCACAGGTTCAGGTAATTATGAACAATGTTTGAAAACAATATATCCGTTACTTTTGAAGAACTTACCATGCACTGATGAGCCGTGTTTATTTAACGGTGTACACGCTCCAGAAATTGATTTTGAGAAGGATAAATTTGTTGGAATTTCAGAGTATTGGTATACTGCGAATGATGTTTTCCATATGGGTGGTGAATACAATTTCTTGAAATTTAGTGAAAAGGTCAAACTCTTTTGTGAAAGTGATTGGTCAACAATTGAAAAGAATAGTCAAGCTGGTGAATATAACAACTTACCGAAATCGTCATTGGCAGATGCTTGTTTCAAAGCCAACTGGGTCTTAAATATCTTACATGAGGGTTTCAATCTACCAAGAGGAGGTATCGAGACTAACTTACCTGATGAAATCGAGGACTCTAATAATGAAAATCATATTCCTTTCCAAAGTGCAGGCACTATTAAAGGTGCAGAGTTATCATGGACCTTGGGTAGAATTATCCTATACGCTTCCAGTTTAATTATTGCTGGTGATAAACAGATCATTGGGATCCAACCGAGTGATAATGAACATAAGCCATTCATCCCTGGTGGGATCCCAAGTCCTGGTACAAATATCTTTAGAAGCTCAAATTATGATGATCTACACATCGTTCCAATCTTGTTCTCGTTCTTGGCCCTCTTGACATTTTTATATTTCTTCTTTTATAAAAGACAGGCCTTGAATCGGTATCTTAGCACAATGACGCACTATTTTACACAATTGATCACAAAGTTAAAGTCTCAATACAATCAATACAAATACAGCAAGATATCAACACAGATACAGTCAGATTTAGAATCTGGGATTTATTTACAACAATCGGTATCACAACCTTCACTAGTACAGAACGAAACAAGTGGGAGACTAAGTCCCTCAGTATCGTCCCCAGATTTTAACGCTAGCTTGAGAACAAGATCATTTGCCAACTTACCGAAGAGTAATAACAACAGCTCAAATCAATATCAAGGAAGTGGTCTAAAACCCGGTAATTCATTGTTAGATTTAACAAATTTTAGAAGTGATCTACGAAAGTCACAGAGTACAACGGGCTTTGAAGATCATTAGATCTTAGAGATAGAATAAATAAGTAAAACAATGTTCTTGAAGTTTGATTATACACTTGATGCATAAGTTATCTTGTAAGAATTCGCTACAATATTAATCTCATATAATAAATACCATTATTAAACGAATTAAAGAACAATATACAAATAGAAACTATATCTAGCTATAAAGCATCAGCTTCTTAATCAACTTCTTCCATTTCAGTTTCACCAACTTCTTCAGCACTGGCAGAAGCTTCTGGCTTAACTTCTTCAATCTTTTCCTCATCTTCGTCAATGTTCAAACCCAAAGAAATCAATCTGTTAATTCTTGAAGCAAATGAGTTTGGTTCTTCTAAAGTGAAACCAGAAGTCAACAAGGCAGTTTCATATAGTAATGAAGTTAAATCTTTAACGGTTCTATCTTGAGCACCATCTTGTTCAACCTTCTTTTTCAATTCCTTAATGATTGATGATTTTGGTGATAATTCAAAAATCTTCTTGGAAGCCATGTAAGTGGACATGGAAGTATCACGTAGAGCTTGCGCTTTCATGATTCTTTCCATGTTAGCGGACCAACCGAATTGAGCAGTTCTGATAGCAGCTGGAGCATCAACCAATTTATGAGAGATGACAACTTTTTCAACTTGGTCACCCAAAATTTCTTTAACAGCTTTAGCCAAATCTTCAAATTCTTTTTCTTCTTTTTCTCTAGCAGCTTTTTCTTCGTCGGTCTCTTCCAATTCAAAATCTTTAGTGATATCAACCAGTTTCTTTTCTTCAAATTCTTTCAAGTTTGTGAAGGCGTATTCATCAATTGGATCAACCAAGAATAAGACTTCGAAGTCTTTAGCTTTTAAGATATCCAAGAATGGTGATTTTTGGACAGCTTTTAAAGATTCACCAGTGATGAAGTAGATGTTCTTTTGGTGTTCTTTCATTCTGGTAACGTAATCAGTCAATGAAGTCAATTCATCAGCTGATTTGGTTGAGTTGTATCTCAATAGTTTGGCTAAAGCATTTCTGTTTTGTGAATCTTCATGGACACCTAGTTTAATGTTCTTACCGAAAGCGGAGTAGAATTTATCAAATTGTTCAGAGTCTTCAGCAATTTCGTTGAAAGTTTCAATCAATTTTTTGACAATGTTCTTTCTGATAACTTTCAAGATTTTGTTTTGTTGTAAAGTTTCTCTGGACAAGTTCAATGGTAAATCTTCTGAGTCAACAACACCTTTAACGAAACCTAACCATTCTGGAATTAATTCTTCAGCTTCATCAGTGATGAAAACACGACGAACGTATAATTTGATGTTGTTCTTCTTCTTCTTTGATTCGAACAAGTCAAATGGAGCTCTCTTTGGAATGAACAAGATAGCTTTGAATTCTAATTGACCTTCAACGGAGAAATGCTTAACGGCTAATGGATCTTCCCAATCATTGGAGATGGATTTGTAGAAAGCGTTGTATTCTTCTTGAGTGACTTCGGATGGGTTTCTGGTCCATAATGGTTTTGTCTTGTTCAATTCTTCCAATTCTTCAACAACTTCTTTAACCTTTTTGGTCTCTTTTTCTTTTTCTTTTTCTTCATCTTCATCAATTTCTTCTAATTTAGCTTTCTTGTCATCATCAGTTTTTTCCTCTTCAACTTCCGGAACTTCTTTTTCAACTTCCTTTCTAACAAGTAGTTGAATTGGGTAAGAGACGAATTCAGAATGACGTTTGATAACTTCTTTGATTCTCTTTTCTTCCAAGTATTCTAGTTGATCATCTTTTAAGAACAATCTTAAGATGGTACCACGTTTAATTCTTTCATTAGTTTCATCTAAGGTAACAGTGAATTTACCGCCAGCGTTTGATTCCCAAACGTATTGTTCATCATCGTTGTGTTTAGAAATAACTTGGACTTTGTCAGCAACCAAGAATAATGAGTAGAAACCAACACCGAATTGACCAATCATTGAAACGTCGGCACCAGCAGATAGAGCTTCCATAAATTGCTTAGTACCTGATTTAGCAATGGTACCCAAGTTGTTGACTAAATCAGCTTTAGTCATACCAATACCAGAATCTCTGATTTCCAAGACCTTTTGTTCTGGTTTTGGAGTGATTCTAATGAATAATTCTGGTTCAGTTTCCAACTTAGACTTGTCACTCAAGGCTTCATATCTAATTTTATCTAAAGCATCTGAAGCATTAGAGATCAATTCTCTTAAGAAGATTTCTTTGTTGGAGTAAACAGTGTTGATGATCAAACTCATCAATTGAGTGATCTCAGCTTGAAATTCATAAGATTCTGTTTTGGACATCTTGCAAATTGACTTTCTCTTAGTTGAAGATTGAACTAAAAACTGAAGGCGAAAAAGGTTGAGTTTGGTTTTTTTTGGTTTTTATATACTTTTTTTTTCCGCCGACGTTTTTTTTTTCTGGAAAATTCTATAGACACAAATTGGAGTTGAAAGTGTTGAAAGGGTGAATAAAAACTGCAAAGTGATAACGGAAGAAGGGCATGGAAGATTTATTCAATAATTGATTAAAGTCTTAGAAATGATTTCAACAAATGAAGCCACCTGAAATTGGTAAAAAATCGTTTGGAAGCTCATCTTACTGTCAAACCAATATAATAATAATGATTACGTAACATTTGACATATAGAGCGTTCTCCTCCTAGTTAAAGAAGTAGTGCTGTGCTTCCTTGTCTCTCTCTCAACTCTTTCCCTCTTCCTCTCTTTCACCCATTAAAAACAAGATTCATCTTCCCCTAGATTCTAGACCGAAAGAATCTCCGTAAACTATGTGCTAAAACTTACAAAGGTTCATTTAACCCATTTATGAATGGACTTTCTGCTATAATCTGAAGCGTATGAACTATATATATTATGATATCTTTATGCAAGCTTATATTCTCTCATGGACCTCAAAACTACTGCATCATAATTTGATGATGGACATGTGCTCATCACTGTATATCCAATTAAGCAGCAGGTAAAACGTATTATAGTGATTGAAGATTAGGTATGCAGAAAATCTTAAGCTCTTACGTCTGACACAAAAAGAGAGTTAATAACAATTACTTATCAGAAGCCCGCGTGCATTCAACCTCCGTGTAATTGGTAGTCTGATAGACAGCAATTGATAATTATTTAATGTGATAGAATCAACGCAGGGCAAGAGGGCAAGAGGTCAGGCACTGCTGCTCACATGTCAGAGATGTATATGTTAGCGTGCAAAACTAATTGTACTATTCCGCCTATCTCGTCATGAGCAGAGAATTAAAGGCTAATAGTTTATACAGACATTGATAACAGAAAACAGACCATTTAATATTTACGATTTACACACCGACTCCGCGTTTTTGACTCTAACAAAGAAGCAGACTTTGTCCAAAACTTGTTCAATTATTTTGCTGTTGGCTGTTAGTGACCATAGCTTCACATCTAAACGATTAACTTTCTTTTTTATACGAGGTGGCTTAATAAATTCTCACTTTCATTTCATGAGCCGGAAAAAAAAAACAGAGATCAAGTTAAACAAGTACCCGTAGCAGAAAAGGAATTGTGCTATAGAACGGTCCCTGAGATGTCTAAATTACTGCAATTGGCAGCTCACCCTATTGAGCTGAAATCCGCCATTCATTTAAAATATTTTAGAAAATCGTTACATCCAAGAGATCCAGCTGAAGAATCAGAAGATTTTCAAAGATGCTACTACTTATTATTCGAGACTTCTAGATCATTCGCATCCGTTATTAGAGAACTTCACCCAGAATTGAGATCCGCAGTTGCCTTATTTTACTTGGTCTTGAGAGCATTGGACACCGTCGAGGATGACATGTCTATCAAAAATGAAATCAAGATACCTATCTTGAGAGATTTTCACAATAAACTATTGACAAAAGACTGGACTTTTGATGGTAATGCCCCAACAGAGAAAGATCGTATTGTTTTGATAGAGTTTGATGTTGTTCTTAGAGAATATCACAAGTTGAAGCAAGAATATCAAGATGTAATTAGAGATATCACTCGTCAAATGGGTAATGGTATGGCTGATTACATTGAAAACCCAGAATTCAACAGCAATGGCTTGATTACCATTGCGGATTACGACCTATATTGTCATTATGTTGCCGGTTTAGTTGGTGATGGCCTTACACAACTGATCGTCCTTGCCAAATTTGGTGACGAAAAATTATACAAAGACTTGAACTTATTAGAAAGTATGGGCCTTTTCTTACAAAAGACTAACATTACAAGAGATTATGAAGAAGATCAAGCTGATGGTAGAGCCTTTTGGCCAAGAGAAATTTGGGGCAATTATGCTGAAAATTTGAATGAATTCCTGACAAACAAGACACAAGGTAAATGGGCCATTAGTGAAATGGTCTATAATGCGTTACAACACGTTCCAGAACTTTTAACTTACTTAAGTCTTGTTGGAGATCAATCTTGTTTTAACTTTTGTGCTATTCCACAAGTGATGGCTATTGCTACACTGGAATTAGTTTATCAAAATGAACAAGTGTTTGAGAAGAACGTGAAGATTAGAAAAGGTACAACTTGTTACTTGATCTTGAAATCCCGTACTTTCCAAGGTACTGTTGAAATATTCCAAGATTATGTTAGAAAAATTCATCATAAATCAACCCCACATGACCCAAACTACTTCAGAATTGGTCAAGCTTGTGCTAATATTGAACGTTTCATTGAATCATTAACTCCAAATAAACATTTACCAGCAGGTGCTGCTCCTAAATCCACTGAATTATCAAGACAGGTTGAAAAAAGAACTCAACTAGATAAGAAGATGATTGAGATCATTAAGGAAGAAAATTTCAAATTGAACACAAGTTTATTAGTTGGTTTTGTCGGGTTGATTGCTGTTGTTTATAAGTTGTTATATTAGTCTTTGAATCCGTAAAATTTTATGTCCCTTTTTGCCGTATACTCTTTAGAACTAATAAATATTCTTCTCATCGTTGATCTTCCAAAAAAAATGTCCGTAAATGGAAAAAAATGCCTTAACATCGTCCAGTTTCATGAGAAAGTTGCCATTCCATAAACTAGAAAACTAATCTGAACGTGAAGAAAACTCCTTTAGGTTCATATGATTTATCTGATGTGTTCACTCATAATTGAACAAGTGTAGAGGTTTTTCTTCCTGAGTAACATCTTTTTTGTTATGCTTTGGCTTTTACAAAGTAGTTATCTATGCGAAGTGGGCAATCTCAAGGGTTGCTACAGAGTGACTGAGACGCTGTCAAGCAGTGTAACCTGTTCGCTGGTGGATCAAGATTGATGATGATAGCCCATTCCAACTCGAAAAAAGGTCAGTACTGACCAGTACGGCGCCTGATTGATAGTTAGTCTTGTGTGTGACAAGTTCTAGGCCTGCATCTACAAATATACGTCTTAATCTAAAACGAAGATTTAACAATATAGTAAAACTAGGGACAATAAAAGGAAATTGTACAATAGGGAAGTAGCAGCAGGTATTACAGATGATCTAGTGGCGTTAGATTTCTGAGCAATTCTGGGATCCAATTTGAAGATGTATTCAACAAGCTCAGTTTACAAGGGATAGAAGAATATAGATCTGTCAGAAACCACGGTCGTACATAAATAAGCGTAAACAAAATATCCAAAACGAATCAGCAGTTCGAATTTCTAATAGTACAAAGCAATAGAGTCTAAGCATTAGCTTGAGTCTTGACTTCTTTGTCTTCCTCAACAGTGGCAACATCGGAGTGAGATTTCAAGGAGTCAATGTGGAGAGTGTTTGGCAATTTAACGGCATACCCTTTGATCAAGTTGTATTCATGAGTGATTTCACCACCTAGTTTACCCAATGATTCTTTGAAACTAGATTCAGGTTAGTTGTGGCACAAAGGATACACTATATTATAGAACAACTGAAACTTACGCAGCTGGGGAGGCGTTTTCTTTTAAGGTGACCTATTTTACAACTGTTAACTTGATGCCTTGTTTCTTTCATCTCTTTTTCAACTCACGATGAATGATTTCTTTTCAGTGGACATTTTTGCGGATGATGGTCAATAAAAGTTTTTCTTTAGATGCCCTTTTGAAAGGATCACTGGGCCCTTTTTATATCAATCGATTATGTGAAATTTCGCTATCTCTACATCAGGGATGCATAATATGGGGCAACTGCACGCCTACCAAAAAAAAGAATCAAGGCCGGGCGAGCACATCTTTGCGGTGTTAATTCCCAAGCAGGAAATAAATAGAACACGACAAAAAGATGACATAAGGGTTTCTATCTGCTGTGATAAATCAGACACAATAATATTATTTCCAACGGAGCGTACATATTAATGTCAATGAATAACTTCATGATCTCTTCATATAAATTAAATCCACATGGGAAAATAGTATACAATATTACTTAGCAGACTTATATATAGTTCCAAGGATTACCACGATATCGAAAAACCCCAACTTGACGTTGTGACACTATTTGAAAGAAAGCAATCATCATTCAGATATTTGATAGATCAGAAGACAAAGATTTGATCACCAGATTTAGAAACTGGCTTAGCCTTTTGGAAACCAAGGTTAACAGCAGCCTTTTTGACACCATTGGTCATTGGTGGAGGACCACAGATTAATAAGTTAGTTCTTGGTGAGACTTTTGGTAGTAGTTTTTCTAAAATCTCTGGAGTAATGTAACCAGTATATCCGGTCCAATCTTCTTCCGGTCTATCTAAGAAATAATGAACAGTAACTTGTGGGTGTTCTTTAACGATCTTGTCCAGTTCAGGTCTCAATAAAATGTCAGCTTCAGTTTGGTTACCATATAATAGAGTGATTTTTGTTTTGTCTTCTGGATTGCTAACAATTGCATTGATGATTTGATACATTGGAGTAATACCAGTACCACCAGCAACCATACCGAAATGATCAACCATGTTTGGTTCGAATTGGAAAAAGCCTTTTGGACCTTTAACGTTGATGGAATCACCAATGTTCAATTCAGCAATATGTTTGGAAATGTTACCCTGTGGGTATGATTTTATCAAGAGATCGAAATAACCCTTTTCGGCATCATTTGAAGTTGGGGTGTATGATCTGACAATGTCTTTACCATTAATGTTTGCTTGGATTTGAATGTGTTGACCAATTGGAAGACCTAGGATGGTTTCTGGGGTAGGAAGACCGAATCTATAGACACCCGAGTTGTGACTTAGCATTGTTTTTTGAATCAATGGAAATTGTTGGAATTTCTCTTTAGACAATGCCTTTTTTTCCTTTGGACCATTTAGCAAGAAATATGCAACGCTGATTATAATGAGAATGGCAGTGATGACACCAGCAATCAATTGACTGTCAACCATGTTTAGATGGGGGTAATATTTG
>JAJMKP010000009.1:169506-400721 GCA_030569295.1 Taiozyma yuanshanica
TTTTTTTTTTTTTTTTTTTTTTTTTTTTGGCTTCTCACATTTGCAATTCAGCTAGAAATTTCATCAATATAAGTTTTTATTGTTGGACAAGAGGTGAAAACTCTCTTTGTTTCTATTGATTAAAAGATCCCATTCTGAGTGCTATAACCTGAAATCCTTGTCATTGATGAATAGCAGCTCATTATTGATTCATCTTCAATCACGTTAGCAGATATCTTCATATCTTCAACTGATATATATATATATATATAATGATCCAGACCCTCTTCCTTTTACGGCATGTCATGTGACCTTATCAGTATCTCTTGTGAATTATTATGGATCGAATTAACTGTTGTAAATTACTTACTCATTTTAACGAAAAGAAGGCAAGAAAAAAAAACCCACAAAAAACACCAAACAAAACACCAAATTCTCTCTTTCTTTATTGGTTACTCCCTTTATCTGCTATTCTTGAACCCATTCGGTAGAAATGTCCTTCAGAAAAGAGAGACACCAGTCCCTATCCGGTGCCCTTTCAGTGTCGTTGGGTCTCTCGTCCTCGGTTGGGAACAAGTGGAATAACCTCGACCAGGCGGCTTATCTTGGTCGGTCATATCTTGGTTTCAATCCAAGCTCTACTGGAAAGCGAAGCGGTGATGATAGTGATATATTGTCAAATGACTTAGATGAAGAGGCTCTCCATGACCAAACTGCTGATATCGCTGATGACGACTCATACTTTGCTAGTGACGCAGATTACGCCAACATCCAATCCGCAGGGATCACTGATACCTCCTCCCTACTGCATAATCAATATCCTGAAAGTATAGTGAATTATACTGGGCAGAATATTTACTACACTGACCTTGAGTCTCAACAACTAGTGCGTCGGACAATTAAAGATCAGCAATCTGAGAAAATCAATACTTCAAAGATTGTGAGTTATATACCCAGTGTTATCTTGGGTTTGTTATTGAATATCTTGGATGCCCTATCTTATGGTATGATCATCTTCCCAATTGGTGAGCAGGTCTTTAGCAAATTGGGTCCTGCTGGTATATCGATGTTCTATGTGTCCTGCATTGTTTCACAATTGGTGTATTCTTTAGGTGGGTCAGCATTTGGTGCAGGCATCGGTTCTGAAATGATTGAAGTTACTCCATTCTTCCATACTATGGCTGCTGATATCACAAGACAGATTGGAAAAGAGAATCCATCTGCAGTAATCGCAACTACTATCACCACATATGCTCTCAGTTCCATGTTGACAGGGGTGGTGTTTTATCTATTGGGTAAATTCAAACTAGGTCAACTTGTTGGATTCTTCCCAAGACATATCTTAATCGGTTGTATTGGTGGTGTTGGTTATTTCCTTGTGATTACTGGCATTGAAATCAGTTCAAGATTAGGCTCTTTTGAATATAATTATAAATATTTTGCAACCTTATTCGAATTATCCACGTTCATAAAAACCATCATTCCAATATTGCTAACAGTTGGATTAGTCTTGTTGCAGCAATATTACCAAAACTCTTTGGTTCTGCCTAGTTATTTCATTTTGGTTTTTATTCTAACTCATTTAATCATTTTACTATCCCCGCAATGGGATTTACAAATTTCAAGAGACGCAGGGTATATGTTTTCTGTTGATGATGATACTTCAGCTCCATGGTATGACTTTTATAGATTATATGATTTCAGAATTGTTAATTGGATTGTCATTTTGAAACAGGTACCATCAATGTTTGCCCTTACATTCTTCGGTATCTTACATGTTCCAATCAACGTCCCTGCATTAGCTGTTTCTACTAAACAGGACAATGTCGATGTTGACCGAGAATTGATTGCCCATGGGATTTCGAATTTTGTCAGTGGTGCTATTGGCTCGATTCAGAATTATCTGGTCTACACTAACAGTTTATTATTCATTAGAGCAGGTGCTGATTCTAGAATTGCCGGCGTTTTGCTTGCTGCTGCTACATTTGGTATTTTGCTAGTTGGCCCTGTTGTTATTGGGTTCATTCCTGTATGTGTTGTTGGGTCATTGATTTTCTTACTAGGTTATGAATTGTTAAAAGAAGCTCTGTACGATACCTGGGAAAGAGTCAATATGCTTGAATACTTGACGATTGTTGTTATTGTTCTAACCATGGGTGTCTATGATTTCGTCATTGGTATTGTTGTTGGTATCGTTATGGCGGCTTTCCATTTCCTATATGAGAATGCAAAGATCCCAATTGTAACTAACGAATTCACTGGTGAAGTTGCTAGATCTACCGTGATTAGACACCCTCTACAAAGACAATTCTTGTCAAATATTGGGAAACAAATCTATGTTTTAAAACTACAAAGTTTCTTATTCTTCGGATCTATTGGTAAGATTGAAAAGACTATTCAGGCATTATTTGATTCTGAAAGTTATAATGCGAATCCAATCAAGTATTTGATCTTGGATTTCAAGAACGTTTTGAATGTCGATTATAGTGCTGCTGAAGGTTTGAACCGTATCAAGAAGTTTATTCAAGAACATAATACCTTCTTGATAATCTCATTGGGTCAGAAACCAAAGATTTACAAATCATTACAAAACGTTGGTATGTTTGACAAAGAGGAGAATTCTCCTTTGAGCTTGAAGGTATTCCATGATCTAAATTCATCCTTGGAATGGTGTGAAAATGAATTTTTAACCAAATATAAATATTTCAAAAAGGTGAATCCAAAGCCCAGTGCTAAAACTGCCGGCAAACCACTAAACACACATGCAATGCCAATCAATACTCCACGTAATACCAATTTTATCCAACAGGCACAGATCACATATAAGAAGGAGTCCTCTTTAGAGACGCGTACAAAGGAATCATTAAGCTCGAGTGGAGCTGTCTCTAAGAAGGAGCCATTACCATTACTGTTATTCGCATTGCAAGGTTTGAGCACTAAAAGTGAATCATACTGGAGTTCGATAATTGACTTGTTCGAGAAGAAGCATTATATTGATGAAGAAGTCATCCCATTGGCCCCAAACGAATCATATTTCATTATCATTGAGACGGGTACAATCAGAATTGAATATCAGATCAATGATTCTTCAGATATTTATGAGACCTATTTACCACGTACCATTCTTGGTGACTTTGTTCAAAAATTTGATTCACAGAGAGATAGATTTGAATCAAAGTTGAAAGTTAAAAAAGACACCACTATTTGGATCTTGAATGATGAAAAGTTGAATAAGTTGAAAAAAGACAAGATTGATGTCTATAATGAATTGTTGTTAATCCTTGTTGGCTTGAATGATGAGAGATTCGAGAATGTAACAGGTTATACATTGATCAGTACCTGAGACTCTAATATTTTTAGACCTAAGTCATATCTGATATAGATGTTTCAAAAATTCAATTATCTTTGTTTTTTCACGTTTTGTGTACACATGCACCTATATCCTATATCTATTGCAGCGTAGTTGTAGTTTATTCGGAGTTCATCTTAAGAGCTTCGATTCTTTCATTGATGATCGGAACTTGAACCTGTTGGTCTAATAATTTAGAATGAATGGCTTTCAGAGCTGTAATAGCATTTTTCTCATCAATAACAGCACTGATATTGATCTCATTGGCACCTTGTGAAATCATTTCAATGTTAATCTTTCGTTCAGCCAAAGTTGAAAACATAGTACTTGCAACACCGATAAACTGCTTCATTTGTTTACCAACTAATGAGACAATAGCCATGTTCTTTGTAACATCCACGGTCCCTAATTTCTTTAGCTCATTGACTGCCTCCCTTAGATCTCTGTTTGAAGCTTCATCATCAGTATGTTGTAAGGCCATTGAAACATGTACTTCTGACGTGGAGATTAAATCAACAACAAGTTTATATTTATCCAAGGTGGTAAAGATTGAGGCCAAGAATCCATGGGATAAAGTCTTTTTGTTTGAGTGAATATTCAGAACGATAATATCGTGCTTAGTAGTGATAGCAGTAGCAGCTTTCTTCTTTTGTAGAATGGAAGCCGGTATCTTTGCAAATGATTGAGGTGGATGTGGCGGAGTTGATTCACCTTTTCTGGCAACATCATCTGGGTAAATGATGGTACCTTGACCTGTTGGGTTCTCAACATTCTTTATTCTGATAGGAATCTTGGCTTTGATAACTTGTTCCATAGTGAATGGGTGAATAACTTCTGAACCGTAATAGGTCAATTCAGCAGCTTCTTCAGGTGTAACGCTCGGTAATAGTCTAGCAGTTGGGACTTTTCTTGGATCTGCCGTGAAAATACCATCAACTTCTTTCCAGACTTGTAATTCATCAGCATTGATACCAACTGCTATCAAAGCGGCACATAAATCAGTATAACCTCTTCCAACACCATTCAATAACCCACCTGGGACGATACCAAAATAACCAGTAAATACTGGAACAATATCTTGGTCTTCAAGTTCAGCGGTTTTGGCAGCTAAGTCTCTAGCAAGGTTCTTATAAAAATCATTATCGAAACCGGTTCTTGAAAGATCTAAACCAGGTGGAATAATATTGGATAGATCAATATATTTAGCTTTGACACCATGATCATTGAATAGAGTAGCCATAAAAAGACAACTCAATTTTTCACCGGCACTCATAATAGAATCAAGGGTTCTTGGGGAAATTTCACCAATAATTTGGGACGCATGCAGTAGTTTTAGAACTTGATCACATTCATAATTGGTATCACGTAACAATTGTTCCAATAGCTTCGGATCCTTGATCTTGGATTTAGCATTATCAATATGATCATCCCTCACTAGTTTGAGGACGGATTCATAATCACCGTCTAATGAAGATAAATCAGCAGCTCTTAAAAGTCTCGAGGTTGTACCTTCTGATTTTGTCTTTGATGAACGTGCAGAACAAACCACAGCCACCCTGTGTTCTTTTGAATAAATTTTGACAATGTCATCGGTGATCTTTTCACTGAATTTACCAACACTGGTACCCCCAAATTTTTGCACTATCCAACCTGGATTAAATGAAGAGGCTAATGATACAGAAGACATACTCTATTTTCTATATTTGTGTAAGGCCGTTTTAGTTTATTAGATTCTCGGTTCTTCTCAAGTCACAGATTGAAGTAATTGTTATAATCAGTCTGTGCTATTTGGTGTATATGTCTTTTTAGAAAGTAATACTGGTGTGTGTTTAAAAGCAAAAGCTTACTAAATGAAAATAAATTAATCGATGATTCATTCACTGACGTTCGAGAGCTCATCATCATTTCGGGCCGGCGAAGAAGAAAAAAAATAAAAAAAAAAAAAAAAAAAAAGAATTCGCGAGTCTCAAAAAAAGCGACTAAAAATTTCTGATCAGGAAATTTGCTAGATAAGGAAGTAGCATTTACCCGGTGCTCACAATTTCCTCTTCGCGAATTTATTCCAATATCGTTTAAGCATATTAAGTGTAACTGGTGCAACTGGGAAGGCTAACACATAAGTATCTTTGTTCAGACAAAAAGTCAGCAATCGGCAGGAGATATAAGGAATATTCATAAGGATGAGCACAAGAACACTGGAAGAAAGAAAACAGAAGCTACGAGAACTCCAAAAGAAGAAAAGCGAGGCTAGTAAAAAAAACAGAGAAGAGCTTTTCAAAGAACATAGATTGCAAGCGATTGGAGAGAACAAACTAAGACAACTAGAGCAAAAGCAGTCAAGAGCACAAAATGAGCTTGATAAATTGGAAGCTAAGGAAAAAGGAGAGGACTATGAACGTAAAAAGGGTTGGGATTACAGCATTGAAGATCATGAAAAGTGGGACAAGATACAGGAGGAGAAAAAAGGAAACATAAAGAACGCAGGCTTTGTCAATTATTCACAACTAGCTGAGCAAACATATAAGAAGGAAATCTCACTCCTGGAAGTTGACAAAGTTGGATATAAGAAGCAGATAGAAAAACTGAAGGATCAAAAGGCTGCTAAAAAAATAACTACGGGCAAAGACGGCGAGAAAGAGGAAGAGGAAGAGGAAGAGGAAGAAGCAGAAATCAATTACACTAGTAGGCCATCAAAAGAGGCTATTGAAAAACTAGTTGGGATTCTGAAGAGCTCCGATTCACGCAAGATGAAGAGAAGAAGGAACTATGAAGACACTGATACTTACAGTATGTATTGCTTGATGTTGATGTATATTCGAGCTTTTTTCACTAACAATTATATCTAGTTAACGATAAAAACAAACAATTCAATGAGAAACTTAATCGCCATTATGACAAATACACGTAAAGTTTGGTGATTTTTATATTGTTTATTGATGTGCTTGTGAATGATACAGATCCAGAAGTGTAGTTAGTACCTGAACATAGCGTATAGTGTGCGTGGCCTTACCATTACTTTCTTTCTGTCTTCCAACGAATTTTAAATTACAAAAAATCAAAAAGAAAATAAACGCCCGCAGTAAAAGTTTCAACTAATCCAAGTTTACCTCATAAGAAAAGACATCGATTAGCTCGGGTCACCCATCAGTCAACCTCAATACAAGTCAATCTTTAGACTTGTGCTCTATCCGGTTGTTTTACTAGGTGTCGTTTGTTAAGTTGTTGTTGAAGGTAAGAAAGGGGAATCAAAATTCATCATGTCACAATTAGAGGATGAACCCTTAAAGAGGTCTTCTGATGTTGAAGATGAAGGTGAGGGAGATGAACTTCAACAAGAAGAGCCATTTGACTCATCTGAAGAAGAGGAAGATGACGATGAAGAAGAAATCGAAAGAATCAGAGATGGATTTATTGTCGATGATGAAGATGAAGAAGGCGAGAAGAGAAGAAGGAAGAAACATAAACGTCGCCACCAGGAAAGAGAAGCTCAACAAGAAGATGATGTGAACCAATTAGATGAGGATGATTTGGACTTAGTGATGGAAAACTCTGGTATCAAGAGATCAGAGAAAACAAAGTTCAAAAGATTAAAAAGAGCTGCGCCAGCTCAAGATGAGCAAGCACAATCCAAAGGTATTAATGATTTCTTCTCTGATGACGAGGAGACCGAGCAAGATAAAACTCAAGAACAATCATCAAAGTCTACTGGTAGACATCTAATTGATGAGTTGGATGATTTCATAGAAGACGATGAAATGTCTGATATGGATGAAGAGGAGCGTGAAGAAGCTAGGCAAAGACGTAAAGAGGAAAGATTACAACCTAACAAGTTATCTGGTATTGACTCTGAGAAAGTCGATGAGCTCTATGAAATATTTGGTGATGGGGAAGATTATGCTTGGGCTTTAGAAGGTGAAGATGAGGAAGGTGAATTCAGAGAAGATGATTTCAAACCCCAGTTACAAGATATCTATGAACCAGAAGAGTTGAAAGCTAGAATGTTAACAGATTCTGATAAGATAATCAGGGATACTGATGTTCCAGAACGTTATCAAGAACTACGGAGACATATTAAAGACTATGAATTATCCGAAGATGACTTCAAGTATGAACAGACATGGGTTGGTCACAGATTAATTTCCGAGAAAACATCTGATATCGTTGATAGCCAGGCCTTCTTACAAGCCGTTTCGGATGCTTTAGTTTTCATTGCTAGACAAAATTTGGAAGTTCCATTTATTTTCTCTCATCGTCGTGATTACTTGTTGAAGACCACTATCACTGGTGAAGGTGACGACGCTCAAACCATTGTTGAAACCTTATTGGTGGAAGATGACCTATGGAGGATTGTGCAGTTGGATATTGAGTACCACTCAATATTGTCAAAGAGAAGACAGATCAACGAACTCATTGATAAGCTAGATATCACAGATGATGTGTTATCTGAATATTTCCATGAAGCAATCAAAATCAATGATTATCAAGATATTTATGATTATATCTATTTCGAGTACAGTCAGAACTTGAAGGATTTGAACCTGAAGAAATCTCACAAGAGTAGTCAGTATGATAAGTTGAGAAGCGATAAATTGTTTGAAATTGTGGAGTCTTTCGGTATAAGCGTCAAAGATGCTGTTGAGAACATTACTGCTGATGCAAACTTACATCCAACATTAGATGAAGAAAGTTCTCCATTGGAATTGGCTGAAGCTATCTGTTCAGATGAAAACTCATTATATGCTAAACCAACTCATGCTTTAGAAGCTGTCAAACATTTTTACGCTGAAGAATTATTCAACAATGTCAAATTAAGAAAATATTTGAGAAACTTATTTCAGCAATATTCTGTCATTGATATTGTCTTAACCGAACAAGGTAAACTCAAAATCGATAAAAACAGTCCGTATGCGGATTTCAAATATGCTCTTAACAGAACGATTGTTGATTTAGTGGGACAACCAGACTTGTTCTTGAGAATGTTGGAGGCTGAATCGTTAAACTTGGTGGAAATTAAATTGAACATGGTTTCAGCTGAAAAATTTATAGATAGATTGTTTGACTTGATCAAATCTGATGGTCAATCTGATTTAGCAATTGAATGGAACAATTTCAGACGTGCTACTTTGGAATTAAGTTGGAAAAAATTATTACCATTGATCAGTTTACACATTAAAGAAGATATTCGTCGTGAATGTGAGCGTTTGGTTTTCTTCGCCATCCGTTCATCATTCTTAACCAAGCTTGATCAAGCTCCATATCAACCAAAGAGAGAAGGCGCTGGTTTTGGATCTATCCCAAGGGTCTTTGCTGTTTCTCCAGGTAATGGTCAATATGGCTCTGATTCAATCATTGGCTCATTTTTGGATGAGGCTGGTAAAGTTGTTGAAACGTTTAAATTTGATGAAAACCCACTGATTCCTAATGATAAGCTACGTGAAGGAGAGACCTCATTTGAAATTGTCTTCTCAGATGCTGTTAAGTCTATTGAACCTGATGTTATTGTCATTAATGGTTTCAATGTGAGAACTCATAAATTGTTCCAGAAGATCAAAGCCATCATTGATTACCATCAACTTTACGCTGGTGGTGAATTGATTGAAATAATATATGGTAACGATGAAATTGCTTCCAGATATATGAACTCTCAAAGAGCTCTTGAAGAGTTCCCAGATAAATCAAGTTTAGTCAGATACACTATTTCCTTGGCTCGTTATGTTCAATCACCATTGTTAGAATATGTCAGTTTAGGTGAGGATATCAAAAGTTTATCCATTCATGAACATCAAGATTTAATCCCTGAAGAAAGATTAAATGAAGCTATCAAGAGTGTTTTAGTCGATGTTGTCAATATGGTTGGTGTTGATATCAACAAGTGTGTTACTTCAAACTACTTGGCTGCCTTATTACCATACGTCTCAGGCCTTGGGGAAAGAAAAGCCTTTGGATTGTTGAGAGCCGTTCAACAAAATCCGTTATTCAGTCGTCAAGCTTTGATCACTAATGAAAACATAAGGATTGGCTCGACAATTTTCTTGAATTGTGCTTCATTTTTGAGAATCCCCCAAAGTAGAAACAGAGCCATCAGATCCAACGATGATATTGAAGCTGTGACCTTATTAGATGATTCTAGAATCCATCCAGAGGATTATGCTCTTGCTGAAAAAATGGCTGCGGATGCATTAGATCTGGATGAAGATCAAATTGAAGATTTAAAAGATGCTCCAATTGGTGAAACTATCATTGATAAGTTGGTTGATCAAGGTGCCCATCTATTGCACAGCTTGATTTTGGAAGATTATTCAAGACAATTACAGGAAAGTTTTAACAAGAAAAAGAGAGCTACTTTGCAGATGATATTGGAAGAGCTTCAAGAACCTTTTGGTGAAATTAGACATGCTTTCCACATATTGAAGACTGATGAAATCTTCCAAACACTGACTGGTGAAACCACAAAGACTTTCTACGACGGCATCGTTGTTCCTGTTCAAGTGAAACGTGATGGTAAATACGAAACCAAAGCTGTGACTTCAACCATGATTGAATGTATTGCTAAGAAGGGCTTTGGTGTTAAACAAGATTTTATCCCTGGCCAAACATTGCAGGCCAAAGTCTTAAAAGCTGATTACGAGAATTTTACTGCTGAAATCACATTTGAGGAAAGAGAAGTTAAAAATCCACAGGTTAGAAAAGCCTTTGACAAATTTCCAGACAAATGGGATTTTGCTCAGGAACAACGCGATGAGAGATCAGAACAAATCAAAGAACAAGTTAGTCAGAAGAATAAGAGAGTTATCAACCATCCATTGTTCCAAAACTTCAATGCACATCAAGCTCAAACTTACCTGGCGCCGAAGGAACGTGGTGCTGTTGTTATCAGACCTTCATCAAAGGGTAACAACCACATTGCTGTCACTTGGAAAGTTGATAACAACTTGTATCAGCACATTGATGTCGTTGAATATAACAAGGAAAATGATTACAGTCTAGGTAAGACGTTGGCTATAGGTAACACGCAGTTTGATGATTTAGATCAAATTATTTATTCATACATCGGTGATATTGTTAAGAACATAAATCAATTGACTGCACATGATAAATTTCATGCTGGTACTAGGGATGAAGTCACGCAATGGCTAGAAAATTACTCCAAGGCCAATCCAAAGAGAGGTTGTTATGCATTTGCATTGAACCATAAGAAACCAGGTTACTTCTTGTTATTGTTCAAGACCAATCCGGAATCACAGTTGTTCACATGGAATGTGAAAGTCGTTCCTGATGGGTTTGAATTAAACGGTCATTGTTACAGTAGCGTGTTGTTATTATGTAATGGTTTCAAGACGTTGATCAAGAATGGTGTCAACAATCCGAAGCCACGTCAACCAACATACCAGTCTAATTACCAATCTAATTATCAATCCAATTACAACACTGGATATAACAATACTGGCTATGGTGGTGCTGGTTACAACAGTGGTTATGGTGGTTTCAACAACAATACTGGTTATAACACTGGATATTGAATATTGTTCTACTCTGACATCAAGTGTCATTCATGAATTTAATTTGTGTATTTGTTTTCCCATCTAAAAAGAAGAAAAAATTGTATTAATCCTGTTTCATAGCTTCACTTGTAGAAACTACGCGTCATAATATGTGACGTTATCTATGTACACAATTATAGCTCGTAAAGTAAACTAAACTTATGGGCGATCTAATTATCATCAACACCTTCTAAACCAACTTCGACACCAATAGCTTCTTGAACTTCTCTTCTTAGAACATCGCCTAATGCTTCTTTAGTCCTTAATGAGATCCATTTCCCTCCAATAGGATCAAATCTAGACAATGTTAGTAAACGGGGCTCCCATTTTAGCCCGAGCTCATGTACACATACCTATCCGGTCCAGAGACTGGACTACTTAACCATATTTGCTTGTTTGGTGGCTGTTTGTTGATCACATAAGTACCATTCGGTGGTAGTTCCAAAGTCAGAACACCATGCTAAAGAAGGATTTGTTAGTTGAAGGGTCTGGGGAAAACCAAAGGTTTGTAATTTATTTAACTTACTGAATATTCAGCATCAACTTGTGGATATTCCTGGCCAATTTCAAGCAAATGGTCAGTAAGAAGCTCTAGGTACTCTTCTGAGATGTTGTGGTATTCATTGATGCTTAAATTTGTGACCTCTTTTGGCGCTTCTTGGCCATCCGTGGTGGTGACTGAGTAAGATCTTATCGCGTAAAAGGAGATTGGGGTTTTTTTCGATCCCAATCTGGCAGGAAAATACCGTGTTGAGCTTGATAGTCTCGTTACACTTGTTATGTTTCTTAATGCAATAGCTGTACTTCGTAACATGTGGGCTTTTGTACTGTTTCAAGTATCTTCCAGTTCAAAGTGTTTAGAATTTCAATGCTTATTCGGCCCAACTTTTTTTCACGAAAAAATCACCTTTTAAAGTTGACCTTTCATCAGAGACACAATGATTGATCCGAATTGAGTTATCGATGAATGTTCTCACTTATTTGATCATCTTGTTCTTGGCTCTGCTCGTTATTGTCATTTTACCAATCGTCTCTGGGATTGGCTCGTACAAGTACCAAAGAAAAACCAGGCAGAACGACAAAAAGAGCGATGAGATAAGTCCACACTATCAGGGCTACATTCCCCCAGATGAAGCCAAAAGATTAGAGGAAGAATCTAAGAAAAGGAAATCCACACTTTCAAAGATAAAAAATATCAGCATCTCCAAAGGTGATATTCCAGTTAGGTTCAATCTGAGCGATGGTAGTAATAATCTGAAGAAGAGAGGTAAGAAAGTTGAACTTGCCAACAGAGACCCATCAACTTTTGATTTCGATATTGATGAGCTGATTGAGGAAGAAAAGGCTGCTGATATTAGAGAAGAGCAAGTGGAATCACAGAAGAGGTTTGCCAAGGATCAAGGTGAATTGGAAGAGTTGGCCTGAGTCTAATCAATATTTTAATCACTATTTAATGACTGACTGTTTTGGAGATTACTGTAGATGTTCAAGAGATATATAACACTACAACAGTGGTACATTGGAAGAATGTCATTAGATTCAAGAGTTCTCAGCGACCTCTGTGATTGTTGTTTGATCACTGATAAATCTCAGGTTCTTCCATAAGTGTCACGGATTTTCCTTTTTTCTTTCTGTGCCATTTCAACGATGTTAATCGTCTCTATCTCTATATGCTCTCTCATCAGCATGATGGTCTCTTGAATGAGTTGCTGGTTCTTCTTCTCTAGCACCACTGTGTCCTTCTCTGCCACCGTCATGATGTCTTCGTCTTTTTTCTTCATTACTTCTATGTCTGTGTCTTCTTTCACGATCTTTACCATCTCTGTGTCGTTTACTTTTCTGATCCATTTCTTCACTCTCCTTCTTCTCCAAAGCATTCATTAGTACTAATGGATCTTCGAATTCTTCATCTTTTTTCTCTTTAGGAGGCATCTCCTTCTCTAAATATTCCTTATCAACAAAATCATACTTCAATTCCTCTTCAAGCAGTTTCTCATACTCCTCATCACGTTCTCTTTCTTCATAATAGGCATGATCAACACGTATTACTCTCCCAAGAACCTTAGTACCGTTCAAGTTGTCCACAGCAAGAATCGTTGACCTCTGATCTTCATACTTCAGCCAACCAAATCCTTTGGATTTCCCTGTCTCTTTGTCTCTCACCAGTTTCAGATGGACAGGGATACCATATTGTGAAAATATTATCAGTATATCACCTTCTGTGAGTTCATAGGGCAAAGAACCGAAATAGATATAAGCTGTGTCATTATATTCAGAGTGCCATGATGCCTCGATAGATATTCCTGCTTCGAGTTCACGTTGGTTCAAGCGCTGGATGTTTCGAATTTGGCTGTGAACTGTTAGTATAGTTGCGTGTTTAGAATATAAGTAAGTACTCACTTCATGGAGTTGTCTGCTTATTGTCCTCTGTTGCGCATGGCTTCGTTTAGTACCAGTCTTAGTTGATTTCATACAAGAAAAGACTCACCCGGCGAATCATTTCTGCTTGGCTCTAGAAGGAGCTCTCTCTAATTTTAGGCAGAGAATCTGCTCAAGGCCGCGGTGAGATTTCGCGGTATTTAACATCATCTCGTCAAATTAAATCAATACAGCTCCGCAGACTCAAATAATAAGCTCGGAAGGAACAAATCACCAGCACAAACATGGCCATAACTTCGCCCTTTAAGAAGCGCTCACATAGTAGGGAGAGCTCCCGTGAAGAGAAGAAGCTTCAACAGCATTTGCCTGGTGCACTCCAGGCTAGACCGATGCAGCCTACACAGAGAGTTCCGAATAGTCAGGTACAGATCAATCAACAACAACAGCAGCAGCAGCAGCAGCAGCAGCAACAACAAAATCAAAGATCCAACACAGTGAGAAGTACAGGCTCGGTAGCATCGATATCATTGGCACAACAGTATGAGTCCGACAAGAACCGGTTGATCAAGTACTGTTTTTCAACCTATGGCAAGGACGGGGTACTTGTTGATTCTTACATCACACACGTTAGAGTTATTGAGGACGCTGCTTATCCATCAATCAAGCCTCCTGCGCAATCTTTACCTAAGAACAAGAAGAACAGAATACTGGCATTGGCAGTCAAGGGTAATGGTGAAGTGTTATTGCACAAGGGTAGAGAGAATGCAAACGGTTCATTCCAAATAGGCCGGAGTTGGAGTTTGTCTGAATTAACTGTTTTACAACGTGAACCAACTTCTGAAACTGGGTTCTTAGCTAAGCTGGGGAAAGAGTATTATTGGGAAACAAATTCACCAAAGGAAAGACAGGTTTTCATAACAAGTTTGGTCAGAGTTTATAGAAAGTTCAAAAATGGGCTGGTTCCACAATTGATAAACTGGGATCTATCAATCTTTGGCCTTGATCCAGAATCTTACAAAGTCTTTGTCAATAAGGAAACCCTCGATGCGAGAGAATCCGTATTGTCGCAAACTTCAGATGCCCCTCGTACACAGAAGGCTAGCTCTCCTTCAGGTGCTCCTCAAAAACCAGAAACTCCACCGCTGCAACAACTACCTCTTAGAACGCAACAAACACCTAGTCAGCCTCAAATGGAGCCTCAAGCGAACCCTAATATTTCATCAAGGGAATCATCCAAAGTTGAACAAGTTGCAGGGAAACCTTTGGTAAGTACCACCTCAACAAATACCAGGGATATTGTCAATGCTTCTGTTAATACTGTTGCTACTGTGGTCACTACAACATCAATGGTTGATAGTGTTATTGAACAAATTCCTAAAAGAGATTCCAGAATATCGGTTCAATCAACAAGCTCATTGGATCCGAGAAAATCATATTCATCGGCGCCTCAAGGCGGCGTTGAGCAACCAATCGAAGTCACTGACACGTCATTAGAGCAAGAATTGAACAAAAAGATGAAAGAACTGGGCTTCATTGATCAGAAGGAAGAACCAACAGCTCCACTAAGGACATCACGAAACATGTTTTCAAAAGAACAAGCCATTGGAGAGGAAGAAGAGCAAGAAGAAGGAGTTGAGCAACCCCCATTAGAAAAGCCATATTCGTCAATGATCACACCAAGTAATGATTCCAGCTCTGAACACTCTTTGCCGCATCAGCTTACTAAGGTAAAAAGTATAAACGAATCAATCAAAGACATTCACATCATTGGCCATACCAAGAGTCTAAAGGAGTACGAGGATGAGCAGGAAGATTCTGATGATGGTATTCCAGACTTCTATCAGGAAGAAAGGGGAAACGAGGAATTTCCGGAATATGAAGTGCATTTGGAGAAACCAGAGGACATTCACGGGATTAATCCACCAGAGTTGACTACTGAAGACTTTTCATTTGATGATTCCTATGGTCATAATGTTAGTAATGATAGACTGATATTAAGTTCGAATGCTAGAGACTTGCAATCTGTCTCAGCTGATGATAGTTATGATACTAGCAATTTCTTACAAGTTGAACCTACTCCTAAATTGAGGCTCAGAAACAGATCGAAGCGTACCGATACTGTGACGTCTGCTATTGAATTTAACTTGCAAGATACTTCTGATTCCTCCTTGGATGACATCTTTGATCATATAAATTGGGATCCAAATGATGATGCTGATACACTAACTCAAAAGTTGATCCAAGAGTTAGCTTCTACTGAATATGAATCTACAAAACAAATGACTGAAATTCCTGAGAAATCATCTAGTTTGACCAAATATGGCACCACTATCATTCAGGAATGTGACAAATTATCACCATTGTTGTCGCTGTTTGCTGTGGAACTGGGTGGGCTTGTGAAGAGTATTCAACAAATTGAAATAAAAAGTCACGGGCTACAAGTTGAATCGGTTAACTCAAAGCTATTAAGGAATCAGTTGCTCGACATTCTAAACACTGTTTCTGTTGATGAAACCTCCTTGAGGCTATTGTTGAGCTCAGATATTGATCGTGATATGAATGAGATCGAACCTATATTGGCTGACTTACAATCAGCTATCAATGCTATCAAGGGTACAGATGAGGATGCGGATTTAGGTGATATGCGAGCCTTACAAGAGAGAAGAGCTAAATATGAAACTGTTATTGCTGAGTTCCTACATAAATTGGTTGGGGACCTAGACCAGCGATTTCAGTACACATTTAACCAATTATTGCAATTCGATCTTGAAAAGATGGACATTAGAAACACTCTCTCCAGATTATTGATCTATTCCTCCTTTACTATTTTTATCAAAGATATTTCAGAGGAAGCTTACGATGAATTAATAGGTCGCTGGGAAGGTAATGCTAACACTTTTTATGAACAGATTCTAGGTGTTCTAAACCACAAATTGGTATCATTCACTAAAGCTGAGGATAAGTTTTCATTAGCGAATAATAAGGCTTTTAAAAAAGGACCATCTTCTGCATTGTCAAATAAACAAATTGATAGTAGACAGGACCTACTAAGACAAAAATTTGGTCTCATTGAAGAATCTAATAGTGGTTCTGGAAAATTTCCCAAAATTGAAAACCCGATCATCTCATTGTTATTTGATACTTTGGATAAATTAAAAGACTACATTATTCTACAGCAAGATTTTGTGCTCAAATTCTTCCATATCTCCACTGATAACCTAAACATTGCCTCTTTTATAAAGGCACATCCTGTTGAAGAAAGGCTGATTATTTTGGGCAAAGATGTTGATGCTAGTATAGAAACTGATCGAGAAAATGCCAGAGAGTTATACCAATCAATGACATCAATCTTTCAACCTAATGTTGATTCTCTTGCTAGATCGATTGTTCAAAATTTGAGATACAATCAAAAGAATACACCAATTGTTATTCTATATTTGGAATTGTTTGAATTGAATTTTGGCTCAAGTAATCAAGAGTTTTTACTACGGTCTTTCACAGGTCTTGGTGAAAGATTGAAAACAGACTGGTTAAGATTCATTGATAACGAAGTGAAAGTTATTAATAAATCTGTATTGGCTCCCAAGTTGGTCATTGAAGTGTCCACCGTTGTTAGAAATTTCACCCAGTTCATCATGGAGTTAGAATCCAATTATCTGGCAACCTTATCTGATCGTGGCTCCAAGGTTGACGGTAAATCATTGGACTCAAGACAATTAGTTAATACTGCTTATGACCAATTGTTCAAGGCTATCATTGCCAACTTCAAGAAAGGAGAAGAAGACGATAATAACGAAAGGTTAGCTATGCATGTTGAAGATGGTAACAGATCCAAATTAAACCATTTGGTGAACTTGGTACAAAATTCGAATTGGATTGTGGAATCATTATCCCCATTAAAGTTAGGGACCTTATCAGATTCAATCAATGCTACCAAGGATGTCTATGTTTCCTCCAGAGATCAATACGTGTACAGCTTATTAAACACAACATTTGGTAAGATTTCCACTTTTGTCAGTGATGTTGAAAGTTTGATGAAAGGATCTACAGCCACACAATTTGTTGATCCATCAAGACGAAATGCATATAGCAAGGCCAATCTATCCAAGATTGTTTGCAGTTATGACACGAAGGAGATCAACAAGATTGTTTCCAAATTGAGAGAACAAGTCACTACTGATTTTAGAAGCTTGAATGAAACAACGATTCAAAAGCAAGTTATTGAAAAAGTTTGGTCAGCATTACAGGCACAATTTGTATCTTCTACTCTTGGCTTGGAACAGATTGTCACCAAATATTACAGAGACGTTGATCTCCATTTTACTAAAAAAGACATCATTGCTGCTTTCAATGCTGCAAGGTTATAGATGAAGAAATGAACGTTTAATATCTGTTTATGTATAAGTTTCAATTAGCTGACTTGTAATTATAGCACCCATCAAAGAACTCATACTCCAATTCGCACATTTCCTCAAAGACCTTCTTCACAGAATCATCACCGACTCTGTCGACTTCCGATCTTAAGAATTCAACCCATGGTGTAAAAATAGGGCCACTATGTAAGTCAATCCATTCTTTATATTTCCATGGTAAGTTATCAGGAATGATCTTGGAGTCAATTGCATCCTGGGCCCATTTCAAATAGACTTCCTCCATCAGATAAGTAGCTGTAATCAGGACAGGATAACTATGATCTCTGCGGAGTAAATCTCTTAGGTATTCAGCATATTTATCAGCTGCTGGAACTTCAACTTTCTCCAATCTCGCTAATTCATCTTTATCAATATTTCGTGACAGTTGATCTATACAAAGTTGGAAATAGTCATTCTCGTCATTTGCAAAGAATCCAATCTGTTTGCTCAGTCTGATCTGAGAAGCATCATCATCACATAAAGACGCAGTCTTGCACGTCAATCTCAGTCCAAACTGAAAGAATCTCAAATCTTGGAGCAGATAGACCAACAATCTGTCCTCGGATAACGTTCCTTTACAAAGTTCAGTGGTAAAGACATGTGTGGTGGCCTTTGTGAATGAGTCTTTGAATTTCTGAAGAAGTGAATCTGAAAATGGCATTGATATGCAGTGCAGCTGGTATAGCGTCTGGGATCAGTAGTTACAGCTGAACGTTCGTAGGACATAATCTCCAGTTTATATATATTTTCTCCGATCGATTTCGATCTGTTTGTGATTAGCTCAAATGCCCTTACAGGGAAACATGCGTTAACCATGAATAGATTCGAAATACCACCACGATATGCCAAAAACAAAGATGTACTAGCGACAATTCATTTCCTGGTATACGGTTACATTTTTGTCAATGACCCTGACTATTATTTTAATTCGGGAACGTTTCTTCACCTTTGATCTATGTTCTCAGTTATGGATTGTTCCCTTAGCTCTCATGATCTGAGCAATGTCGACGCAGAAGCCAAAATGGCAGCAAAAAAACTTGACCTTTGGAGGGTATAGCCATTGAAGTTGTTTAGCTTTGAGAAAGAGGCAAGAAATTGGAATTATTGAATGCGTGAAGGAAACAGCAGCTGTGGTGCTAACTAACCTACTAACTAACAGCTTAAGGTTAACAAGTAGTTATCACGTGACACATCAGATGGCCACAAAAAAGCTGTTTAGAGAATCAAACAATTCCATCAACAGGATGGGCAAATCAGACGGTCACAAGATAAGCAAGAATGGTGGTTGACACAACGTATTACGAAACTTTGGGAATCTCTGTGGAAGCTACAGCTGCTGAGATCAAGAAAGCTTATAGGAAGAAGTCCATCAAGGCACACCCGGACAAGAATCGTGATGATCCGTTGGCAACTGAGAAATTCCAGGCTATCTCTGAAGCTTATCAAGTGCTAAGTGATGACAGTTTAAGAGCGAAATATGACAAGTTTGGTAAAGAGAGTGCCGTTCCTAATGAAGGATTTGAAGATGCCGGTGAATACTTTGCGATGATCTTTGGTGGTGAGGCCTTTGTGTCCTATATTGGCGAACTAAGTCTGTTGAAGGATTTGAACAAGAGTGCAGAACTGAACGAGGAAGAGGAGGAAGCAAAGAAGAAGAAAGCCGAGGAGGAAAGAGAGAGGGAAGAGTCAAAGAAGAAGGAGGCTGGGAATAAATCAAAAGGAGGTGAAACACAAGCTAAGGACAAAGCGAACACCAAATGGAAGACTGGGAACACACAAGAGTCTGAACATGATGAAGATATCAAACAGTCTAAAGAACGACTAAGGCTTTTGCATGATGGATCGAGTAATTCAGAAAATGAAGTCAACTCTACAGATGCAACTACAACGGAAAGTAAAGAAGAAGCCAAGGAAAAATCCAAACTGGAAGAACATGAAGAGGAAGTTCGTAAGAAGAAGGAAGAATCTATAGAGAAATTATCCAAGAAACTAATAGAACGTCTATCGGTCTTGACAGAATCAGCTTATGATGAGGCATGCAAGGATTCTTTCAAACAGAAATTCGAAATTGAAGCTAATACCTTAAAGATGGAGTCCTTTGGTCTTGATATCGTTCATACAATTGGCCATGTCTATGCAGAAAAGGCACGTATCTTTTTGGATTCTCAGAAATTTTTGGGCATTCAAGGATTTTTCACTAATGTTCAAGCAAAAGGTGGTATTGTTATGGATACGTTTAGAACTGTTTCATCTGCTTTAGATGCTCAAAGCACGATGCAAGAGTTACAAAAATTACAGGAACTAAGAGCTACTGAGGGTGATTTAATAGACCAAAAGACAGGTGAGGTGATACCAAAGCCAACAGAAGAAGAAATTGCAGAGTTAGAAAAATTACTGATGGGTAAAGTCCTTAATGCTGCCTGGCATGGGTCTAGGTATGAGATTCAATCAACATTAAGAGATGTTTGTGACAAAGTTTTAAAAGATAAATCGGAAGATAAGAAAACTAGAATTAGAAGAGCTGAGAGTCTGTTATTGTTGGGAAATGTTTTCATCGATACAAAGAGAAGTAAGACTGAACAAGAAGAGGCACAGATTTTTGAAGAACTAGTTTCAGAAGCCACCAAGAAGAAACATAAATAAGCATAAGACTGATGGGGTTAATAGAATAACATGTGGATTTGGATTTTCAGTGGTAGTACTGCCTTAAGGTGATGTTAACATTGGTGACTGTATTTATTGATTAAGCGCTCCTCTGTAACTAAATCAAAAAATTCACGACCGATCAATCCTTAGACTCGTCTGGTTAAATAGTGAGGCATCTAAGGACTCGCTGGTGACTAACATAAACACCGTTTATCATAAAAAAGGGTTCGTCTATTGCCTTCATTAGATGCTTGAACTTGTTTTCATTTCAAAACGGGCAACTTTAATATCTCGTGCTTCTCTAACCTCCTTTATGTATTTAAATACGAATAATTAATCCATTAGAGGTCCATACACTAAACTCCCCAATATCATGGCATGACATGACAATGAACAGTAACATTTAAAGCAATCAAAGTTTCCACTATTGCGGCAAAAAAAGCACAGCGTGTTTAAACTGCTATTACACAAAACCAAGGGACCTTGGGATTTGATCATCACGAACAAGACGATGAAAATACTACCAATTGATGACGAACTAAAAAGGGTGTGATTGGCCAATTGAATTGGAATTCAGTGATGGGTTCAAAAGCATCACTGAAGACCTGATTTCATATTTTGGTTATAGGTATGATAGAATCCCCAGATCTCCCACTGTAATCATCGGAAAGTGGTCATACCAGAGATTGTACCGACAATGGCACATCCTTCTAATATTAAGAAACTGGTGAGACCTTTATTTGATAGAAATTCATCTGTATAATAAGGACTCAGTACGTTTGAAAGTTTGTTTGTTGAATAGATAGGTTTTGCTGATAAATAAAGCAGGTTGTGAGCACTTGTTGAAGTGTATTGGGAGCAGGGATATCTATTGGGAGTAATCGGGGAAGGATAAGAGATCTTTAAACGGTTTAAAAAACCTTTGTTCGTGATGAACAGGGAGATTAGCAGTTATGTTTGCCTCACCAGATATTAACAGTATCGTTGAACATATTCAAATCTTGAGAAATCAGGGGGTGCTGATGAAGGTGAGATCGTGGGAAAAGAGGAAATTGAGGTTAAGGCATGAGCAATGTCCAAGTGTTTTTAAGATCCGGATCGATATTCTGATGGATGTTGTATTAATTGATTGCTGAAGATAAGACGAGGGACAAACTGATTGAAAAGATGGGAAATATGATGTGGTGAGCGGTTTAACCTGACGTTATCACTGTGTTGAATTTAATGGTCTATGAAGGTAATAGATGTTCAAAAGAAGGCATTTAATGGACCATGAAAGTAAAGTAAGCAAGTGATAGTAAACTAACTAGAGGTAGTACAATGGTCAACATCTGAATTCATATTTCTTCGTATACATCTTATAAATCAATTGATACCTTCAGTACTTGCAATGATCTGTAATGCCAGTCTCTTGGAGTAATATCTAGCCATGGCTAAATTACCACCCATATACCAGAAATTTTCATGGCCAGATGGTCTCCAGATTGCTTTAAATTCACCTTCTTCATCAAGGCCCCAGATTGGGTTTAACTTGTTAGCGACTTTATCACCAAAGACTTTTCTGGCAGTCTCTTTCATATTGGAATAACCTGTAGCCAAGACAACAATATCCAAGTCATCAATAATAGTTCCATCTGTTAACTCAACTGAACGTTCATGGAATTCCTTTATTTCACCACGAGCAACGTTGATCTTACCTTCGATGATCAATGTGGAGCAACCAACATCAATGTAATAACCGGAACCACGACGATAATATAAACCGAATAACCCAGTGGCACCCATACCAGCATTGGTCTTGAATCCACGTTTAGCTAAACCTTTCAATAGATCAGCATCTAATTTTGAGGATTCACGATATTGCTGCTGAAACAACAAGTTTGTCAAATGGATTGGATTTGAATGCAATATTAAATCAGCAGTATCAATATCAGGACCGTTGGCATCATAAACGCCTCTAACATTGACACCAGTACCATAATCTGATGAAATAATACAAGTCGATGAACGTTGTAACATTGTAACCTCTTTAGCACCTTGTTCGTAAAAATCTTGTGCAATATCATGAGCTGAATTACAAGCACCAACAACCAGTGCTTTTTTACCAGCATAGTTAGCACCTGATGTATGGTATGAAGAATGCACAATTTCACCTTTGAATTTCTCTTCGCCTTTAAAATGTGGGATGTTTGGTTCACCTGAATGACCAGTGGCAAAGACCAAATGCTTTGGACGTAACTTTCTCACGTTACCAGTAGCATTATCAGTAACTGAAACAGTCCACTCCTTCTTGTTTTCATCAAATTCAGCACCGGTAACTCTGTTATTCAACCAAATGTTCAATTCCAATATCTTTGCATAACATTCTAAAAAGTTAGCAAACTGATCCTTTGATGGATAAATTGGTGAAGTATCGGAGTTAATGTATGGCAATTTATGGTAATAGAATGGATCGTGTAAAGATAAGAATTTATATCTCTTTCTCCAGTTATCACCAATTCTTTGGTTGGATTCGATAATCAAAACGTTATAACCATACGATTTCAATCTAGCAGCCACTGTTAAACCACCTTGACCACCACCAACAATCACGGCAACAGGCTGATGATCATCCTTGTAATCCTGGTCATCAAATCTTTGTTCCAACCAAGTCTTTCTTTGGATGTTTTCACCATGAACGGTACCTTCTGGTCTCTTACGACCAATTTTTTCTGGAATTCCATGGAATTCATCCAATGCGGTATAAATAGTCATAGCTTTCAATCCAAAAGGAGCATCTTTATCCTTAACTGAAACAAGCTTGATTGAACCTCTCCCAATACCATACTCAGACTTGTACTTCAAGTACAACAGGATCCATTCAACTGGGGTACCGCCGTTAGATTCTGCATCATGGATGACTTGATGAGCAATACCAGTTGGATGTCTGTAATCAGCATTTTTGTCAAGTTCGAATTCACCAACCTTATCAAAAGATTCAGCCAATTGTTCCTTAATCTTCTTAGGACCAACAAAAGTTCTCAAATCCAGTTGTAATGATAAATGATCTTTCCAAGTTGAATGTGGAAGCAAAAACTTGTCCAACTCATCAGGTTTTGAGCCAGCTTTGTTCAAAGCTTTATTGAACTCGTATAACCAAGCAGTAGCTAATGAAGTGATTTCATGCTCCTTGATATTCTCAGGATCTGGAGTTAACGAACCATAGATTTTCTCCAATGGGATATTCTTGTCAAAGGCTTCGTCATGATAAGCAGGTGAGATTTCGTCAATTCCTTCAAAGACACTCATATTGTTTTTTTCGATATAGTGTCTAGTTGATAATGTCATTGAATGGACTTTTACCATATTCAACACAGAGATCTAGAGCTGTTTATATACCAATAAGTTTTAACATAGTCAGTAGTTCAGTAGTTGCCCCCACTGTCATTGTTTCTCCACAAATAACAAAATTGATAAGATCAACACAATTACAAACTCATTTTCATGTTTTAGTCAACTCCCAATCATTTTTTTACTCATCTAAAATCTCCTTTTGTGAACTTTCCCTTCTGAAATTACCACCACTTTCCACTTTCAGCATGTTTGTTAGTCAACAACTCTTTGAATCTGACAAATCTCAAAGGTAAAATTGGTCACCAAAAACTTTCCAAATTCGCGAATTGTTTTTGTTTTCTTTGACACAAAACAAAAACTTTTTCTCCACTTTTGGCGACTTTGAAATTGACAAAGAACCTGTTTTGTTATGTGATAATACAAATTTGTGAAGTGAAGTGAAATGTTAGTCAATTGTAAATAGGGAAGAGGGAATAAGGAAGAGTGGAGTCCTTTATTTTTTGTGTTTTTGTGTATCTTAGGAGCTCACTCCGAGCATTATTTCCCCCTTCCCTTTCTCTTTCTCTTTTTTCTTCTCTTTTGGTTCTCAGTGATCCGGATTCAAGTTCGTTGCCAGAGCAACCAATATCATGGTGGGACCTGTTTCTAATTTATTCTTCGGTTCCACCATCTGTTTCTTTATAGATATTGGTCATGTGTTGCAATGAGCAGAACTAATGATCAGAGCGATCATCTTGAATAAAAGAATTTGGTACGTGTTGGTGGATAAAATTATATTTCCCAGCATTTGTGATGTCGATAACAAGTAACTTAGAAACTATCAGCTTCTTTTGAAGATTGACTATTGAGGCATCCAGGCATCCAGCTTGATCATGGAAGCCATGGAAACTTATAAGATTTTAATTGCTCTAGTTGTAAGCAGCATATGTTGCATCTTTAGAAACACTTCGATTTGAAGTGATGAACAGTATTTTGCACAGCATTCAATAGGCAATTAAAACTTACTTCGAATCATGGGATATTGATTTTACTACTCCTTAATCGTCCTAAGATGTGATCTAACGTCTTTCGACTGTATAATCCAGTGTCCCATGTTTCTGACACGTTAAGATTGTTATGTTGAGCTATCTGCAATCATTTACATTAATTCCTAAATTCTGTAATTTCAGTATCTTCTCTTTCATGTAATTATATATATCGCTAACAGCTAATATTTATGATCTACATCAATTTAGAATAGTGATATTTCTTTGATCATCTAGAACCCTCACTCAGACTGATGGATATGAGTGTGCAATACCAAAATGTTAACCTTTGCATCATTTACAGTGAAAATAATGAGTCCCTATGAAATATCAATCTATCTTCCATCAACTCCATAGAAAACCGTTTAGTCGTGCCCTTACGATTTTCCGGTGATAAAAGTAACCAAGTTCGAACTAAAGTAAAGACGTCCCGTTTTGAAGGAAAGATAGCCAGTCCATCTAAAAGAAAACCCCTCATTACCCAACTATGACAGAATACGACTCCTTGGATTCCCAATTTCCTAATTATTCGTCGGAATTCAACATACCTACTTTTAAATCGATGGGATTACCTTCAAATTCAGATGAACCAGTGGTTTATCTATGCGGGAATAGCCTTGGTTTAATGCCCAAGCAAACTAAAAAATACATCAACGATGAACTTGATGCTTGGTCTGCCCGTGCTGTGGAGTCTCACTTCAGACATCCCGGTGATAACGAAACTGAAGGGAAAACTTGTTGGATGGATATTGATCTTCCATTGTCCCCTTCATTGGCAGCATTGGTTGGTGCTAAAGAAACAGAAGTTGCTGTGATGGGTTCACTTACAGCGAATTTAAATGCATTATTGGTGGCTTTTTATAACCCAATTGGCTCGAAGACAAAGATCTTATTTGAAAAGGGTTCCTTCCCTTCTGATTTTTATTCGATCTACAACCAAGTGAAACTAAAACAGAACCAAATCACTGGCTCAGTGGAGGACAATATCATACAATTAGAACCAAGACAAGGAGAATATTATTTGCGAACTGAGGATATCCTACAAGCTATTGAGGAAAACAAAGATGAACTAGCACTTGTAATGCTTCCTGGAATCCAATATTACACTGGCCAATTGTTTGATATCCCAAAAATCACTAAATTTGCTAAAGATAGAAACATCGTTGTTGGTTGGGATTTGGCACATGCGATTGCTAACGTTCCTCTTTCGTTACATGATTGGAATGCTGATTTTGCTACGTGGTGTTCTTACAAGTATTTGAACGCTGGTCCTGGTGGGATCTCTGGTATATTCATCCATGAATCACATCATGATTTAGATGATGATTTTACTCCAAGACTAGCTGGTTGGTGGGGTAATGATCGTTCTAAAAGATTTCAAATGTTGGAAAAATTCGAACCTATTACTGGTGCTCTTGGGTTTAGACAGTCTAATCCTTCAGTGATTGATGTCGTCAGTTTAAAAAGTTCTTTAGATTTGATTGATTCGAAAGGTGGGATACAGAAACTTAGAGAAAAGAGCTTGAGATTGACAGCATACCTTGAAAAACTGCTAACGAGTTCCAAATACTACAAGAACCCAAAAGAATCACATGTTGCCAAGGATGAAAAATTCTTTACAATCTTGACACCTGCAAACCCAGAAGAAAGAGGTGCCCAGTTATCACTTGCATTCTTCCCACGTACTAGTGCATCTCATCCTGGGATCATGGATGACATCAACAACTATTTGAACACGCACGGCGTTATTTGTGACGAAAGAAGACCTGATGTGATCAGATTTGCCCCAGCGCCTTTATACAATAGCTTCAAGGACGTTTTCCAAGCTGTTGAGACTTTGAATGAGGCACTTGAGTCAATTTAATTCATTTTTGTGTCACTAGAATCAAAATTTCCAGACCAATTTTAATTAATGAGCTCATGTATGTCATTCTGGTTCGATTTTGATATAGATTTTCTGTTTTGAACTGTCATGGTCTGTTTAGAATATATATATATATATATATATCTATATATATTTGGGAGCTCTCCTCTGAATGTACTTCCCCCGTTAAGTTCTTCACATCATCTGTGACCGTCAATAAATTGTTATAAATATGTCTGGAATTAATAAATTCATTAAAGTTCCAATGAACTCCACTGTCATAGGCTCTACCCCAAGACTATCGCCACAGCCAGCTTCTGTATCATTTGCAATCTTTAATCCTTTAAGTAGTAGCCCTGGTCCACTTAAGAAGGTTTCTGATTATACAACCACTGCAGTTACATCCTCCTTAACAGCCCATTCCGTGTGTTCTTCTGTGTTTGACAAATTGTTTGATGGGTCCTACAAGACAGCAGTCACCATTGCATGTCCCAATACTACAGAGGATGTTCATTACACATCACGTCCAATAGATAATGAAAAGCCAACTTCCATTGAGGAAGCATTAGCGGATCCAAGAGTGCAAAAAAACAGAGAGCTAATCGCTGAGTTTGAGAATAAAAGGCTAAGAGAGGAGGTTTATAAAAGAAAGAAACTATCAAAGGCTATGAATCATACTATAAGGGTTTATAAGAGAACTTTGAGAAACCTGTTATATTATGAGCGTTCGCTTAGTGAACCAGAGAACCTACCAGCGGATAGCTTAAAATCCAAAGAGCTTAATCGTGATAACATTAGTTTCAAATTACAATTATGTGAGATAGATATCGTTAGAATTGATTTGATTTATGAGATTGAGGATAAGTATTACCCAGCAGTGATCCAAACTTTGAAAGAGTTGGATGATCCATATAACGTGAAGAGTGAGATTCCACCGATCAAGGCCAAATTTGATAAAGTTATTGGTGAGTTGTACGATATGTTATTAAAATTGGAGTATTTGGATCATGAGAGGAACAAAATTGAAATTTGGCTTCAGAATCATTCGTTAAAAGTGAAAGCACATGATGGATCCTTCAAGTATCTAATAAATCGGAGTATTCAAAGAGTTACATGAGGGCACTATTATAACTACTAAATAACATCAGGTTAGCAATAATCATTTGATTATCTTGTGTTATTTTGAACAACTCTTGTATACTAACAACAAGTACCAGTCTAGAGTATTGAATGAACAACTCAAATGAGTGGTATTTTTTTTAATTGACATATTAATTATGGACAATAAAATATGCATGCAATGGACAATACTGAAACAGACAAACGTGCTAAATAAAATATATCAGCTGGAGAAAACATCAGCAGCTTATTATCTATATGGATCAAAGAACATTTCCCACCTTTTGTTATTCTTAAACACTCTCATCCCCATTGTAGATCCCTTTTTGTAATCACCCATAATTCTGGCTTTTATAAAATCCTTCTCCTTCTTCAACATATATGGATACACTAATAAGAATGCTAAAAGGGCATAAATAGCACCACCTAACAGGTCAACTCTAAAATGATGATCCAAATAAATGGTAGCCCACCATTGAACCATGACAAATCCAACACCCAGAGTTTTCAATATTCTAGAATGGGCATAATAGAGGATGAAAAGGCATACTTGGAATGCTATGGCAGAGTGTAAAGATGGGAAGGCGCCAAATACAATAGGAGATTTATGGAACCCCTTTGAATGTAAATGTGTTCCCAGGGCGGTGTCAGCACGGGTTAAGCCAGCAGCGTAACCGGGCATATCATAATCAGCTGCGGCATCAAGACCATATAAATGGATGAACCAAGGGGGAGCATTTGGGAATAACAGATGAGTGATGACACCAAGAATGTTCTGAGAGCCCAATGAGATGGAGAAACATTTAAGGGCACCTTGTTGATGGAAAACGTACAACCAAATAGCTGTGAGGATAGGAAACATGGTATGGCCCACGACATAGAAGAACCAAGCTGTGAGATCTCTAGTAGTTGTGAAAGGTTGTGATAATGATCGATCAAGGTTTAAGACTGGCCAGATTAGGAAGAATAAAACAGGGATTATGTATAATTGTAAACGATAAGTTATTTTTTTGATGTTAATAGGAATGATTGTTTCTCTGATTTCCAATGTTGAAGTTGAAGAAGATAAAGATGAAGTTGATGATGGTGAAAACAAAGATGAATTTGAAGTGGCAGAATCATTCAAGTTCTCTTCATCATCAGTATTGGCGATCTTTTGAAATGATTCATTCTCTTCTATTTCAACTAGTTCAATGGAATTGCCCATTTCGGTGTTGATCTCTATAAGTACGCTCTCCACTGGGTTTTTATAAAACATTGAATTTCTTTGCACTAATAAATACCAAACAAAGGTGAATATTATAACGATGATGATCCAGACAAAGAACCAAGGAGCACTGAAGATCAATGCATCAACATCGTGTGCCAAATTAACGTGGATTTCAGGTCTGATCTCATTCGGTATCAACCCTGCGTTCTTGAATATTGTTAACCAGATTGCAACGGGGCTGAAGTTGATGAAAAAATTCAAAGCCAGTTGTAAGACATTTCTACCGTTTAAACCAGATATTATGATGGATGTAATGAATTTGAGAATGAACACAGGTATGTTCAGGAGAAGGTTGAACATTCTATGCTATTGTGCAATGTTTAATTTCTTCTGCAATGTTAACACCTGCTTAAAGTTCAAAAATAAAAACCAAATTGTGTACGTTAATTAGTATATGAATGAATTATTGTTATGATGATGATATTGATGATGTTTTAGTTCTCAACGGAGATGTTAAAGATAAAAAAAATAAGTTAAAGAAAGAGAAAAATAATTAAAGATCAAAAGTGGTCTTAATTTCTTTTTTTGACAACTGGAATTAGCCTAAGGACTTTGGAAAGTTGCAACGTGTGGACTTGGAATTGTTTATTTGGGGGGGAAAAAAAATCTCCTAGCCTGGAACTGGAAAGAGACTCATGGGATAATGTACCGAGAAAAGATGATTAAAGTTTACAGGATGTATATTATAAAATCTTGGAACGGTCCCAATCTCTTTTATAAACTGACCAAGTCCATTATTTCAAAGTTTTGCTAGAAATTTCTTGAATACCTGATCATTCGTCTTTCTTTGAAGGGTCTCGAGACCCCAATTCTAGTCTAAAAACATTCAGGTAAAACCGAGCAAACATCGAGTTTTTGTATGCCGTCTTCCACCCGCCAAAAACCTTATTGATATGTCAGATCTTATTATTTCCAAATGCGGAATGGGACCGCTAAAATATACGAATGAGATCAAAGATCAAAAAGAGGGTGATCATCATCACAAGAACATCCCTCCCCAGATTTTTATCATATATTTTCTCAGGTGGATCATTTTCCTCACAAGTTCACAAACTTTCACTATGAGCAAGTCTCAAAATATTTTGTTTTAATTTCAATCGTCACTGCCTACTCTGTGCCAAGATCTTAAGTAATCTCAAAAGGTTCAGTCTTTCTTACTTCTGCCACACTAGGTCCGCACAAAGAAAGTGCGGACAAGAAAAAAATTACGTCATAGATGCGCGCGCTGGGCCATGTCTTTAAAATCGGGATTGAGTTCAACTAATATGGATAAGTGTCTGCTTTTTTTTTTTTTAAGAACAAAAGCAGTAGTGTGAGTTTGCTAATAGCAATCAAACATTTTTAAGTATGTGTTATTTTTACAGCCCATTTCTAAACCGAGATATGGTGGACCGGATTAGTGTGAGCGGTGGTATAAACCTCCTGAACGTTATTGTTTCTCCAAAGAATCTGTGGCTCGGAAATATTACCTTATGGACTTTGGAAGAACTGGTTAGCAGCCCTGTGGGATTATAAATATAATACTAATTCGCGAGACTGCTTCTGGCTGTCGTGGCCAAACAAAGCTCCGGGTAATTCCCCAATTGGGACTTGGTTTGACTCACCTTGTATTAATACCTGTCAATGATGAAAGACATTGAAGATCAGTAGGTTTTAGAAAAAGGGTATAATTAAACTGTGAGGACTAAATTACGACATATCAGATCCGATTTTATTCAAAGTCACCATTGATTAATTGGTTGTTCCAATGGTTCTTATTGAATATTTTGGTCCTTCCAAGGACTTCACTTTTGGTAAAGAACAGGACATTGAAGATTTAAATTCATTTCAACAATTGTTCGATTTCTGGGAATCTAATTATCAAAAAAACTTTGGTGATTATATCAAAGAAAATTGTGGTATCACATTGAATCTTGAATACTTAGATCTCGATCAATTAGATGAAATAATATTACAGCCAAGGGATGAGATTGCAATTATTCCCCCAGTATCTTCGGGATAACTACAAATGCTCATTAAAACATATTTAACTAATTTCATTCATTATCATTACCAGAATTGACCACTCTGTTGTTGTTGTTGTTGCTGCTGCTGTTGGTGTTGGTGTTGTTCTTGCTGTTGCATCATTAGTTGGTGACCCATTGGTGGGCTCTGTACAAATGTTGGATTCCTCACACCATTAGGCTGCTGCTGCTGCTGCTGAAGCTGCTGAAGCTGTGCCTGTTTCTGTCTTAGGAAATTGACACCTTCTGGAAACAGTTTTTGCAAGTTGATATACAACTCTTCTAATCCTAAAAACTCCGGGGGCGCGTTCAAAATTGATGGGAAGATGATTTTGGAACTATTACCATTCTGAGAACGTTCAGAAAGTTCTCCTATACAGGTTAAATTCGAATGTAATCTCTTCAATAAATGTTGTAGTAATTCATTCAATTTCGGTAATTGAGTATTGGCATGAGGATTCCCATTCTGGCTTACTTGTACGATTTGATTTTGTATCAGCACTGATTTATGTATTAAAATGGTGTTTATGGCAAGTAGAAGTGAGACTCGTTGTTTATCAATTGAGAGTTGGTCAGGAACATTCATTTCCCACTGTTTGTTTTTCTCTTTAATTTGATATATTTGCCAACTAAAAAATCAATGTTGGTTTAATTAAATAAGTTTTCATTAATTTCTTTGTTTTCATTAAAAATAAAATAAATAAAATATACATCCAAACACCACATAGTTAACGGAGATTGCGTAAAATTCGAGAAATTTTTCAATATTTGGAGAGATCTGATATTGATGGAAGCCTTATATTTAAATTTGATATAAGTTTAGGGTTGTTTTTAAATGTCCAAAGAGGAAGCTGATAGGTTCAAGGCTGAAGGCAACCAATTCTTAAAAGAGAAGCATTTGGATCAGGCTCTTGAAGCTTATTCTAAGGCAATCGAGATACTCCCATCAAACGCCATTTATTTTGCCAATAGAGCTCAAGTTGAGTTGAAATTAGAACAATACGGGTCTGCTATTATCGATTCCACAAAGGCCATTGAACTAGATCCTGATTACTTAAAGGCATACTATAGAAGAGCCGTTTCATATTCAAATATTTTCAATTATAATGAATCAAAGAGAGATTTACAATTTATATTAAAGAAGAAACCGAATGATATTGCTTCAAAGAGTTTATTGAAAGAGTTGATCAAGTTGGAAAGAAAGTTTGCATTTGAAAAAGCCATTAGAACAGAAGATGAGGGTCATGATTTGTTTAGAGTTGAGAATTACGAATATTTATTAGGAAAGAAGGATGATAGTTATATTGGTCCATATATTGATTTCAAAATTGTGGAAGAGGAAGTTGAAATTAATGGTGAATTAAAGAAAGTTAAAAAAGTGGAGATTAATAATTTGTCAGAACAATTAATTTGGGATATCATAGAATATTTTAAAACAGGGAAGAATCTTCCAAGGTCGTATCTATTTGCAATCTTGTTGAAAATCTCAACTATCTTGGAATTAGAGCCGGTTTTTAAAGAACTTCAACAACAAGGGCAAGATCAATTCACCATTGTTGGGGATGTTCATGGCCAATTTTATGATTTGATCCATTATTTCAAAGATAATGGCATCGCTTCAAATTCACATCAATATCTATTCAATGGTGATTTTGTTGATCGTGGTAGTTGGTCATGTGAAGTTGTGATAATCTTGTATTTATTAAAGATATTATACCCTGAAAAACTTCATTTAAACAGAGGAAACCATGAAACTGATGATATGAATAAAGTGTATGGTTTTGAAGATGAATGTAAACATAAATATGGTGAAAAGATCTTCAGGATGTTTTCTCAAAGTTTTAAGGAACTACCATTATTAACTTTGATCAATGATGATTATTTGGTAATGCATGGTGGGTTATTCTCTCAAAGAGGCTTAACTCTTGTTGAATTGAAGAAAAAATTACAGAAAAGAAGTAATCCAAAGGACGGGTTTGAAATGGAATTACTATGGACAGATCCACAACCGGAAGAAGGTTACGGTATGAGTAAAAGAGGGATTGGTGTTCAATTCGGTCCTGATATCACTGCTGATTTCTGTCGAATCAACAACTTGAAAAAGATCATTAGAAGTCATGAAGTTAGAATGGAAGGTTATTCAGAAGAACATGATGGGAAATTGGTAACAATTTTCAGTGCTCCTAATTATTGTGATTCCACGGGGAATAAAGGTGCTATTATCAATATCGTCGGTGGTGAATTGATGTATAAACAATATGAAGCTCAGGAACACCCCCCATTAAGACCCATGGCTTATTCTAACAATAGTGGGTTCATGTCTTGATTGCATAAATAATGTATCAATATTCCTATTAATTTGCATAATTGTGATAGTATTGGTTGTAGAAGTATGTTAACTATGAACTACACAATATTGAGGTCACAAATTAATCGTCATAAAAAAAACATCACATTTCCATGGAACCATAATATAAATAAATAAATCTTAAAGAACAAAATCACAAACAACAACAAATCCGTGGCCTGGTAAACCATTCAATTGATATCCTCCAATTTGGAAATGATCTGTAATGCCAATCTTTTGGAATAATATCTAGCCAAGGCCAAATTACCACCCATATACCAGAAATTTTCATGCCCTGAATCTCTCCAAATGGTTTTAAATTCGCCTTCATCATCCAAATTCCAAATAGGTTTTAATTTATCACCAACTTTATCGCCAAAGACTTTTCTTGCAGTCTCTTTCATATTGGAATAACCTGTAGCCAAGACAACAATATCCAAGTCATCAATGATGGTTCCATCTGTTAACTCAACTGAACGTTCATGGAATTCCTTTATTTCACCACGAGCAACGTTGATCTTACCTTCGATGATCAATGTGGAGCAACCAACATCAATGTAATAACCGGAACCACGACGATAATATAAACCGAATAACCCAGTAGAACCCATACCAGCATTAGTCTTGAATCCACGCTTAGCTAACCCTTTCAATAAATGTGAATCCAGTTTAGAAGATTCACGGTAATGCTGTTGAAATAATAAGTTTGTCAAATGAATTGGATTGGAGTGAAGGATTAAGTCAGCGGTATCAATGTCAGGACCATTAACATCATAAACATCCTTTGCAATGATTCTCAACCCATCCTCAGATGAAATAACACAAGTTGATGAACGCTGTAGCATCGTAACTGCTTTAGCACCTTGCTCATGGAAATCCTGTGCAATATCATGAGCTGAATTACAAGCACCAACAACCAGTGCTTTTTTACCAACATAATTAGCACCAGAAGTATGATGTGAAGAATGAACAATTTCGCCTTTGAATTTCTCTTCGCCTTTGAAATGTGGGATGTTTGGTTCACCAGAATGACCAGTGGCAAAGACTAAATGTTTTGGGTGTAGTTTCTTGACTTCATTAGTGGAATTGTTCGTGGTTAAGACTGTCCATTCCTTCTTCGTTTCATCAAATTCAGCACCAGTGACCCTAGTATTTGTCCAAATGTTTAATTCCAAGATCTTTGCATAGCATTCCAAGAAATTAGCAAACTGATCCTTAGAGGAATATATTGGAGATGTATCTGAGTGGATATATGGTAACTTATGGTAATAGAATGGATCATGTAAAGACAAGAATTTGTATCTTTTTCTCCAGTTATCACCAATTCTTTGGTTTGACTCTACGATTAGGACATTATAACCAAAAGATTTCATTCTAGCAGCTAACGTTAACCCACCTTGACCACCACCAACAATCACGGCAACAGGTTGATGATCATCCTTGTAATCTTGGTCATCAAATCTTTGTTCTAACCAAGTCTTTCTTTGAATGTTCTCACCATGGGTGGTACCCAAGGGTCTTTTGCGACCAACTCTCTCAGGGATGTTTTTAAATTCATCCAAAACAGTATAAACTGTCATAGCTTTCAGGCCAAGTGGAGCATCATCATCTTTAACGGATACCAATTTGACAGAGGCACGACCAACCCCATAATCAGATTCATATTTCAAGTATAACAAAATCCATTCAATTGGGATTCCCCCATTAGAGTCAGAATCATGGATTACCTGATGAGCAATACCAGTTGGATGTCTGTAGTCTGCAGCTTTATCAATTTCAAATTTTTCAATCTTATCAAAGGTTTCAACCAATTGCTTCTTGATATTCTCTGGACCTAAAAACGTTCTCAGGTCCAATTGTAAAGATAAATGATCTTTCCATGTGGTATGTGGCAACAAGAATTTATCCAATTCATCAGGTTTTGTCTTGATGTTGTTTAAGGTGTTGTTGAATTCAGATAACCATGCAGTAGCTAAGGAAGTGATTTCATGATGCTTAATGTTATCAGGGTCTGGTGTGAATGAACCATAAATTCTTTCAATTGGAATATTCTTATCAACAGCTTCATCTTTATAGGCCGGTGAAATTTCATCAATTCCTTCAAACACACTCATTTTTTGTTGCTTTCTTTGTTTTCTTAACCTGTTGAAGTCATTACCAATATATGTGATGATTGTTTGGTTGTGACTTGTACGCTTTATATACTTTCGTCAGTGAGCTTTCTCCACAAGCGTACTCCGATACTATTTGTAATAACACCTAATAGCGGTTACATTTGATTATTCTCTCCTTGAGATATGACAAATCAGTGACTGTTTAATGACAGGAATTTAGTGTTGGGATAAATAATTGTTTCTCCACCAAAGTTTCCTAATCGGGGTATAAGCAGATCAAAACCCTTCATAAACCAAAAAGTTCCAATCATGAAAATGGGTGGCGGTGGGGATAAATTGTGAAGGGGGTGAAATTGATGACTTTATATAAATCCACTCGTCAATTTTAGCCGCTGAACAATTCTGTTTTCTATTTCGCAAATTAGCCGCTGATATATATTAGATTATATTATATACTTAATTGGTAGATTACGTCACCACAGTAATAAATCTGATCAGGTGATCAAACCAGGAATCCATTAATTAATTATGCAAACAATTTATATCATCTGGCATAGTCCTTCACCAATGATGGATGGTGATTGATATATTATAACTACTGATGGCCAACAGTAGAATGAATGGTTTGGCAAATTAAATTATTGATCCCTTCAAACCAATACTGGATAATATTGCTAATTATATATAGGTCAAAGTACCTAATTAAATATCGACATGCTCGCTACAAATTGTTAATCATAAAATCAAATATCAAATACTCTTTATATAAGGATCATGATACTCTATGAATTATGAACCAACACCTTATAAATCTCTTTTTTTTTTTATGTTTTGTGGGAAGTTGGATTGATTAAACCTGTGAAATAAGTAATTTCTAGTATATTAAGGAAGCAACTTATTCTTGGCTTTAAGGAAGAACATTGGTAAACTGAGCGTATAAAACAAAAGCTGAAAGTGAATTAAAAAGACAAAAGAATTTTGAATAGAAAAAAAAATGAAATATTAAAAATTTATGAGCAATTATGAATAAATAGTTGAGAGTCTCTTTGACAGTAATCCTGAACAGAACTTTGTGATCGGTGAGATGTTAATCCATCTTACCAAAGACTGTACCATCATCTTCCTCATTCACTTGATTACTATCTGGTGATTCACTCTCATCTTCAATTGCATTTGATATTTCTTCTTGTTGCAAATTCTCTTTATTTAAACCAGTATTCTTCTTCAATGGTGTATCCAAGAACCCCCCGTTATTAATTACTGAGTCATGATAAATAGCGGGAGATCCTGGACCATGATTCATATTGTGGTGTGGGGGTGGAATTGGTGATTCGGAATGTTGCTTGTATGAGATTGTACTTCCCAAGTGACTTTGTGATGGTGGATATTGTGAAATGGAATCGGCTCTTAATTTAATGTTGTGATTCTCATGTTCATGTTCATGTTCATGTTCATGGTCATGTTCATGTTCTTCGTTCTCTTCCAAGATTGGTTGCGGTGAATGTTCTTGATATTTTTGATTGAACTTAACTTCATTCAAAGGTTCAATTTCCTCTTTGTCAACTTCATTCATACTGACTAGAATACTAGCAGCTTCCAATAGCTGAACTTGTTGATGCTTGGAAATCAAGAGTTTCTTTGTAACGTTCCATTCTGGAGTATGCTCCCATAAATGTTTAGCTAATGAGGAGATATGTTTATAACCTTTACCACAAGCCTCACATTTCAATTCGTGTTTCAGACGACCACTTTCCCCTTCACTAATTCTTCTAACGACGAAATCTCTACTCAATAATGGAACTGATGAAGAAAGCTGATCATCATGACTATTATGGGACGTCTGGTGGTTGTGGTGGTGATGTTGTTGTTGGTGATGTTGTTGGTGATGATGAATATGTTGAGCAGATGAAGAAAGCTGGCTCGTGTGACCAGTACTATGGCTAGAAATTGGGTGATTCTGTTGATGTTGGGGAATATGAATATTTGAATGTGATGGTGAGAATGCGGTACTTGTTGGTGTATTGTTTTGATTATGGTTGTTCCTGTTAGGTATGATATATGGAGCTGTTGCCGAGATTGATGCTCTTCTAGAGAGATGGTTATTTGGGTTATGTGTGTGTGGATAAGTACTAGCTGAAGTCATGGTTGGAGATTTCAATTTCTTTCTTCAGGTGGAACTGCTAGCAACAAGATTCTCACTCTGCTATTGTTAGATGCCTCAATATTTGGTTTTATAGATTGAGATATTGATTTTTTTTTTTCAATTCTTTAACTTTTTGTGTGTGTGTATATGTGTGTGTTTGTGTGGAGCTCTCTCTTTCACAAAAAGTGACCGTGTTTGATTTCTTTTTCCTTTTTCTCCTTTAAAAGCGTTATGAAGGTTTCGATTGTTCCCAGGTAAAACTCAAAGATAAAATGTGAAGGAATATGGAAAATGATTAAAATTATGTGGTTTTATTAAGGAAGACAATGTGTTTTTGCTATAAGATTATTGTTTTTTCACTGCTTTTTTTCTTTTAAACCAAACAATTTTTTTAAATTTTTTTTTTTTTCTTTCTTTTATTAAAAAATCGAAAACAATAGAAAATTTCACGTGACCAAAAAAATAAAAAAAAAAAAAAAAACGCGAAAACGAAAGCGCCGCAGGAAAGTTTAGTAGCTGTCATCTTTTTCTCTCCGATTGAGACATTTTTTGAATACTACTATCACGTCACGTGATATTCGTATCAAGTCACGTGCTTAATTATTACATAATATTGTTCTGCCAAAGGATTATTACTAAGGATGATGTTTAGTGTTATTAGCTAAAGGGAGCTATAAGACGTAAAGACGTCTAATTAAATTACCCAAATTTGGATAATTATGCAGTCTGTAGGAATAAGTGTTAAAAAAGATGGTCTTCGGGCGTAATGAAAACCCAGTTAAATTCTTTAAGAGACAACTAGAGGTACAGCGAGGGATAGCCACTAATCATTTTCTAGAATACAACTAATAGAGTTTGAGTTGATCATTATACAAGATTCAATACGTTCAAGAAACTAATAAACACAAATCTATTAATAAGAATAATTTAAGTTCAATTCAAAGAGCATCTCTTTTCCTCTTTCCCACTCTATCTGAAGTCAAATCATTTCCACTACGCTTCCTCTGTGTTTCCTTTTTAACTTCATTACTGAGGGTTTCGCACTTAGATTTCAAAGCTTCGATACTTTTTATCTTATGTGGTTTCAAAAGACAGCCAGTGCTGTATAAGGCCTCGGTTGGTAGATTCAGAGTAAAAGAGGCATCTATATTCAAAGAAGAAAACTTGAAAGACTCCCTATCAGACCCATTTTCGACAATATTCACGTAGTCTGAATTAACATTCAGTAGGTCTTTAATGTCAAGAATCGGGATTCTTTCATTTGTTTCCTTCTTGAATAAATCTTCAGTGAGTCTATTCTTCAACTTCCTGTATGCTGACTGCTTGGTTCTCGCCTCTTCAGTATTACGGCCACCATGGGTGTCATATAATCCCGACATACTAGCAAACATATGGTGGGCACACTCTGTTACAAAAAATTCTTCTTGTTTGCAGTGAGTGCAGTGACGATTAGGAGTCTTGATGACAAACTTCTTTGAAGGATCTAGCAATTCCTCATAATATTGAAATCTGAAGTCCACGTATGAATCGGTTCTTCTCAATAGACGCGCATGTAATATTCTTATCAGTCCTATGATATGATTGATTCCTTTCCTAGTATTATCCTGACGCGTCATGGTTTTGATGGTGTTTTCATTGACATTCAAAACAATTTCATCATCAGTCCATAGATAAACATCAACTTCGAGAAACATCGAGAAAATGAACCTCTCAGTAAGGACAACCTGCCCCCATTCAGTAAGCGCTACATCTGGCAGCCCTGTTTTCTTGTTGACCTTAGTTGTGTAGCTGTTGTAGAAGTTTTCAATCCTGACCTGCTGTAAGGCTAACAAGTTGAATATAAGGTTAATCTTTGAAGTTGAACGAAGCTCTTTGATCTCGGAGTTCATTTGTTCCGTCTGATTGGATGTGAACTGTTCTTTGGAAGGGCCATTAAAGTAAAGTCTGCTAAAGGAATGCGGCTCTCTAGCCAGAATCGCATAGGTACTGCTGTCGTCTGTTAAGTTTTTAGTGTCCTGGGGAAACAAATCTAGCAGTTTATCTCTGAAAGTGTTGAAGTTTTCATTGCTTCTGGTGTTTGCAAGCTGATTGAAGAACATTGATGCAGCATGTTTCTGGTTCACTTTCTTGATTATGTCATGTTTCAAGTGGAAAACACAGGTCCTCAAGTCAGCATTGTCAAATACCAGGGACGCAGCGGCTCTTAGACCTTTCTGGTTATCGGATACTATTGTAATTGTACCATTGGCTGCATTGAATAAATCCTGATTCAAAACCTTGAAGATTGTGAAGAATGAGGTCCATGCCTTTTTGGATTCAGACTGACATAACATAAAAGCTATGGGAATGGACGAGTTGTTGGATATTTTCAGGGTCATTATCATCAATGTCCTGAATTTATCCTTTTCTTTTGGTGCATGTTTGACTTTTGTGAATGTTGCATCTGCTCCAAATGTACAAGTAGACTTTTTGATGATTGGGATTGGAATTGGATTCTGGAAATAGATGAACTCAGGGTCTAATTCCAGGTCTAGCTCTCTAATCACCATACCCTTGGACCAATCAGAATCGGCGGAATAAAGCTTTGAAGCTTCTGGAGGCGCCTTGAGAAATTCCTCCTCAACCTCTTTTGTCTCCTCCGGTATGGGTAGTTCTCTTTGAAGCTCCTGTTCTTTAAATTCATCTTCAATTCTCTCAGCATCCTGAATTACTTCTCCCTTTTCACTTGCTTCTGAACCACTAGCGCCACATTCTATAGCAACAGTGTCTTCACTCTCTTCACTGGTCATTTCATCAATACTTTGGATGTTTGATTTAAGGCTTTCTTCGATTTGAATTTGCAATAGATCATTCACACTTGTTGCAGCCACTTGGTTACCGGAACCAATGGTGACACAAGTTTGTTGTGTTACTTCAAAAAGCTTTAAAAGTGATTGAATATCCTCTAGGTCAAAGTCTGGATTGTAAATGTTTTGACTTGTCTTTCTCAAGTTCGTCAGAATATTCTTATGTATATTTTGCTTGAAGTCTTTGTTAAAATGTAAATTTCCTTGGTTGGAACCTTTAAGAACTAAAAGAACGATAGCCTCAATCAGATCACACTGATTCTTTTGACGAAGATGGACGTCTGGTTGATGGATGTTCAGAAACCGAACCTCGTGAAGTAACACAAGTTGAGTGATGTGCTTCAAAATGTGAACCAAGTAGGAGTTTTTCACTTTGGAACTCAAGAGGTGAAACTTTAACTCTGTTGCAGTCATATTTTGACAAACAAGGTTCAATTCAGCAGTTGTGCTCAGCAACTTTTCGTTATAGTTTTTGTCTCCTTTCAGCTTTCTTTTCAAATTGACCAGATTTTTCTTTAATATATCTTCTTTAGTACATTTGTGATCCGTTTCAAGCTTTTTGATTTCAACAAGTGTAGAGTGGCCACCATTGTCCCGTGATGACAATGTGACAAGACCTTTCCCACACATGAAGCACTCTAGATACTCGCTAATAGTACTGCCATTATTCTCTTTCCTCTTATAAACTTCCAAGTCTCCCCTAATAAGCATAACATTATCTATGAATGTGAATTGAATGAAAATGAGTAGTAGCGCCTTTTGGAATGATAAAAAGCATGAACTATTTTTCAATTTTTTGAGGAAAGGGTTATAGTGGCCAATTATGAACTTTGGAACATTTCAGCTTGTAAGTTGTTATTCCCTGGGGGTGCAGATTCAGTTTCAAGACTAAAGTCAATAATATCATCTCCATCGAAATCCAATATAGCTCGAGGCTGCTTTGACGGGTGCACTTCTACGAATTTCTTGATTTTGATTTCATTTGTGGTATCATCAATTTCAAGCATTTCTTCATTATAGGCTCCTCTCACTGGTATTCTAGTAGCAGCGGAGTCTTTTACCTGTGATACGGTTGAGTATATTCTCTGCTTCTTCAAGTCTTCGATTTTCTTCTTTAGATTATTGACTTGATTCTCCAGTCTTTCGATCTTTTCTTTATTGTTCTTCTCAGACAGGCTTAACGAGACCACTTGTTGGAGATGGTCTTCCAGTATGGACTCAGCAGAATTTCTTTTATTTTGTAGAACAGCAATAAGCGTCTTAAGGGCTTCACATTCTTGAGTTAAACTAATCACTCTTGAATTATATTCACTTGAACCATTTGCAACTACCTTCATTGTTGGCGAAGGGCTCAGATTGGAATTAGTGACATCAACTAACCCATCAATGGCTAGATTGGTAACATCACCAGTAATTCTTCCAAACACTAACGCATCATTGAAGCGCCCTTGACGGATAGTTCCTTGAAGAAACTGCTGCCCAACTTGTGAAGCTGGAAACATTGACATTGTCTTAAAAGAAGGTTAGTTATGGTCATGAAACTGTGACGCTGATGTTATATTTACTGTAAGAAATAGAAGAGTTTGTCGATTTCACGATTGAGCAGCTCCAGAGACTGTGTGTATCAGAATCATTCACGTCTAGCTGAGGTTCTGAAGATGTAACGTCAAATAGTAAATAAAACCTTCAATTTTTTGACGCGTTTTCTCAAAGTACTTTAATTAGCCGCCAACTTCGAGAAAAAAATATTAATTGCCGTCGGAGACAGCACCCTGCGGTGTTTCAACTATGTGAGCCAAAAGATGACTGTTATCTAAGAGACATGGGGCCGGTGATAGGTCAACAGGCTCAACTCTATAGTTCGAATTAGACAAGCTATATTTCTAAGTAGCTTATGTATTATTAATATTTACAAATAATTCAAGGCCCACAAATTATATGCGACGTACGAATATAAATATGTAGATATAAAAATATATATATAAACAGATATTATCATAATGATCAGCAGCTTGCACGTAATCATGAATAATTATAATATTTGATATTAATATTACACTAGCTAGTCATGAATAATTATATGAAATATACAATATTAATTAAAACAACTTTTATAACTAAGAACTCAAAGTGATATATTTAAGCTGCTTTTAATTTGCTGGCTTTATTTCCATTCCTGAAAATGTAAGGCGAGAACGTCTTTGAAAACGGCGGAAACAGCACTGGCTGAAGGAAAATGATCTGCTACAGTTAAAATAAATATTCATCAAATGTTCATTAATAGAAGGATTCATCGCTATCAAAAAGGTCTGAATCATGGATTACATTATCAGATTCATCCCAATTCTCTTCATTATGGTTTGCATCGTATTTGGTTAGTTCAAAAATACTATGTGGGTGTTCTTTCGATCTTGAAGGGTTATGACTGGATTTGAATGGGGTCTTGTTTGGTTCAATCTTCTTTTGGAACACTCTATCCAATAACGTCAAATCCTTCTTAGCATAGGAGTTCGTGTCCAAGTTAGAAGGAATTGTCAAGTTGCAATCTTCTAGATTGATCACGTATACTTTACCATTGTAATATTTCAAAATATCTTTTGATAAATGTGAATAAGGATAAAAGATAACACCACATTTATGTAATTTAGTCAATGCTTCCTTGGCTAATTCATAATGTTCAAGGTTATTAACATCGATCGGTTCAAGATCCTCATCCTCATCAATATCATTATTCGTAATAGGTTCATAAACGATATAATAACCATCGGTTTTGAAATGTAAATTCTTACCATTGTATGGTCTGTCTTCTAAGTAACCATAGTCAATAACTTTAGCAATAACATCACCTTGTAAAGAAACAGCTTTTCTGTATCCTTCAAGGTTGGAATGCCATCTATTAAAGACTAGTTTTGAGTTTTCAATAGCTTTTGTAGAGCCAAATTTCAAATCAACATCCTTCAAATGTCTTGTGATCATGGATAGGTCAGTTTCCTGATAGTATTCATCATAAATGGAAATCAGATATTGTTTTTTCAGGTGTTTTGGATCGATGTTTAATTTCTGGAAGTATGATTTATCAAGGTACAAGTGTCTTAAATCAACACTTAGGGTTTGACATGACCATTGATGACCAATAGCGATGAACTTCTTTAGTGCTTTGGAAAGATCAACTTGTTGTTTTGTATAATTCCAACCATTCAGTGTTCTGAACACAAAGGGTGACTTTTTTACTCGTTTACGATGACCAACTTGGGAATTGTTCGCTATTAAACTGTCCTTCTTTTGAAACTGTTTCCATTCTTTGATCACTTTGTTATTGATAATTTCAGTAGCTGTTGATGCTCTAATGAATTCTGCTGGTTTGAAGTTGAAGAATGAGCCAATAATGTTCCTAATGGTTAAATGGCTATCTTCTTCAAAGTTGGAAAATCCGAAATGACGAACTTTCACTTTTGATATGAATCTGATAGCATCTTCAACTTCACCATCAAGAATATCTTCTATTTCAAAGACACCACACCAGTAATAATCAAGGATAATAAATCTATTAGTCTTTGAATTCAGACAGATGGAAACACATTTGGTGAATCTTTTTAAGAAATTATCCATCTTGGTATATTCAGAACCTTTCAGTTTATCTTTACTAAAGTTTCTCTTTTTAGTGTTAAAATATAATTCATAGCCTTCTGCAATTCCAAGCGATAAATTGACAAGTTCAACATGAACCAAGAGTTTGTTGATCAAATCTGTTTCTAAATCGAAGATACCAAATGCAAATGGTGATTCAACAACTGAACCGATTGGCTTTAGTGATTTGTAAACCCCTCTCCCCAATATTGGATGATATGAATCATCAATAGTTTCCTCTTTTCTGAAATACTTCTTGAGATCTTTCTCAGACGGTAGCAATAGCTCTTGGTAAATGGATATCAGCGACTCAAAGATTCTGTAAACAAAGGCATCAGCAAATTCATAAACACTAAATGAAAAATAGGTTTCATATTCAACAGGAAATTGATATTGGTAAACATCTTTAATCTGTTCAAGCTTATCATTCAACTTTTTCCCCTGCTTCTTAGCTTTTTCATTCACCAGGTTTACGAAATTTTTAACATATCTCTTGTAAAACTCTTCATTGGTGTATTCAAAACTTGATTCAACATCTGGTTTAAAGAACGGATAATCTTCATAAACCAAATTAGGCAGCCCAGGTATATAATAATGACCTTTCCATGTTTCCAAGTTGATCTTGTTACCTTTTTTCAGTCCAACAGAATTTGAAACTTCAACATCACGTTCAAGCATAGCATCTTTGACACGAAAAATCCTTGTATCGAATGATTCAACGTCAGGGTCTAATAACTCAAAGGGGTTAACATCATGAAATTTGATATATGGTAAGTGAGTATTTAGGAACCTTTGAATTGATTTTATTGTGGATTGTTTGTTAATATCATCTTTGTTTTCAATCTTGGTTAATTTTCCTTCTATGGTGTACGAACAAATGGCTAGTTCTTCATCCAAATCATCCGGATCGAGAATGATGGCAACTTGTCTGTTCTTTGACATAATTTTACTATGTTTTCGAACCGAAATCCAAGTGTTGGAACAGCACAAAGGGACAATTGATGTGTGAATCGATCTCAGACTTCGTTACTAATTAATTTTGTGCCATTATAATTTTTTTTTCAGGCGATAGAAATGTCACGTGATCATGTTACTGACCAACTCACCAGCAGCAGCATCAGACCTCGAATTAATCTAACAATAGTGCTGATGGTCGAGTAGAGCGACTTACCCCTCAGTTCCTTCAGTTCTACAGATACTTCACCTAGCAACTATTCTTTTAATTCAAGCTCTCCAATACTGTGCCAAACTGTGTAATCTATCAATAACAATTGGTAACAATGCACTAACACTATCATTAATCAAATTCTGGAAATGTATAATTGCCTCTTCCTCGCTCATGTCTAGACAAAACTTCTCCTTTACTTTCAAAACAGCTGAATCGGGTTCCAGTGCAATGTCAGGAATGCTGGAGTCTCTCATTAGTTCGAATAGATTTAAGATTAAGTTAGAATTCTTCCTTAGGATGGAGTACGAAACGAAGCAATAGTTTCTGAATTTCTTATAGTTTGCAGATTCAGCACCACCAAAAGCTTCAATAATTTGGGGAGGTAGTTTCATCAATGGTGGGAACGGCTTTGGATCTTGACCTAATATGTAACCAAAATCAGCATGAAAAAAATGCCCATCTGGACAGATCAACAAGTTATCTAAATGACGATCACCAACACCTAGGATATATGTAATGACAGAATAGCCGGCACATGACTTCACGAAATTATCCATAACCGATGCGCTGACCCCTAATTCCTCGTTCGGATCTGGATGGTGATGTCTCAAGAATGGTAGAATCCCATGGTACTCAGTTAAGACACTAGCCAATGTACTGTTTGGAATAAACTGGATAGCGCCCTCTGCAGGACCTGTGGCCAAGATCTTATATGGGGTCAATTTCAAGTCCACATTTTCATGAGTCAATAGTTTATTCATTAAGAGAATAATCTGGATTACTAATTGATCCTGTCTTAGATCATCGCCAACCTTGAACATCAAGAGATATTTATCACCATCCGTAGTTTTGAACGTTATCTTCAAAGGTGATAGGGATGACTTGAACACTGAGCTTTCAGATGGTATGGTACCACAGATTTCAACTGATGGGTCTAATGGTAATCTGACAGGTGAAAATGCTTTGAGTTTTGATTCCAACAAATGATGCAAAAGTTCCCTTTTTTTTGGAGTTGTGTCTTTAAGACTTTTGACCTTGGCAGAGATCTGGACCAATAAATTCACAAAGTCGATCTCTTTCTTTAGTGATGCACCATTAGTATTATTCTTCATATAATAGGTCAGAATCTTCTCGTAAATGGTGCCAGGCTTCTCACTGGATTCAACATTCAAGTACCAGTATAGAAAAGAGCCTAGCCTTTCGTTCAACAGCGCCCTTTCGATCAAGAATTGTGCCAATGGAGTCAATATAGAGTTCAGTTCCGAAGATGTAGCGGAGTGGTCATTCAAGTCAACAATAGAATAATCAGAGCCCGAGTTTGATGCAAGTGCCTCATAAGCCAATGCTTGGACTAACTGTAACAAATATAATTCCAGTTCATTATCTGAAGCCTTCCTTAGTCTTTCAACAGCATACGTTCTAACTGTTGGATTTGTGAAGTGAGGTCCTAAGAGTTCCAATGCGTCACCTATATCTATTTCCACAGATTTTCGCAGCAGTTTTAAACCTTCACGAGTCTCATTCTCGTCAGTGAAATTGATGGATTTCAGTAACTTATTCAAACCTTTTTTATTGTTGACTAAGAAGTAACGGAACTTCCAAACTAAATTCTTCTCATACTGTGAAAGTTCTTGAACTGATGAATAGTTTAAGATCTTATTTAGCTCATCTCTTATTTTGGCGGTTGGCTTGATGTCTCTGTCAAATGGACCACCTTTATGACTTCTTTCTAGCTTTCTAAACTTCTGCTCAATTGGATCTGAAAGATATTGTTCTGGATCGTAGATTTTCAACGTTGAAACCCTACCTGTGTTAATCTTTGATTGATTTTGCTGTGGTCCTTGTTGATCTGTATCTGTATACGTTGGTATCTTAGGTGGAGGATATTTCGTCCCATTGAACACAATGGGTATATCATACTGTTCCAGATCCACAAACAATGTGAAATCACCCTCGACTTTTTTTTTCTGATTCAGTTGGTCAATATTTTTGAATGTGAGAGCATCCAGCCAGTCAACAGATTGGATATCACCATTCTCATGTTTCTTCGTCAGTTTCTCCAGCTCATCCATGGTGGAATATGTAGTTGTCTTACCGTTCTTTATCTCATCAGCCAATCTAACTCTGAGTTTCTGTCTTCCCCTCTTCAAGGTACAGTCATCGTTGACATTGAACACCTCAAGCTCTGTTTCACCAAATATGGACTCAACTGAGTCATCATACTCCCAGAGAAGTATCTTTAGCTTAGCGTTAAATGGTAACTGACTGACTTTAATGGGGAGGGTTAGCCATTCATTCCACTTCCTCGAGTTTCTGAAGGATGAATATGAAGTAGTGATTGGAATAGTGAGAAACCTGTTGTCAACAGTGACAACGACAGTGGCAAAAAGATCAGAAGTGTGTGAAAAGTTTGATAGCTTCTTTACTTTTGATGGGTCTATAAGTCTGGATGAGTCCTTCAGAAGAGCTTTCTGACCTTCCAAGGAGGCAATTTTGACTCTGAAAGGGATATCCAGGTCTGTAGAGACACAGAAGGTGACACTTCTAGAGCTCATAAGAGACAATTGTGGTATTCTAGGGGGAACTCAAGTGTCTGCCAAATAAACATAGTTACTGTTATTGCATTGGCTCCTGCCAAAAAGATCGCAACCGGGTAACATCACCAAAGAAGTGTTAAGGGACACCCTCTGTTAAACAAAGAAAGAAAGTGCATAAAGACATGAAAAGCCAATTTTGTTAGGACTTCAGATCTTTCACTATAAACACTGAGAGGATGAGTTCCAGGAATGATTCTGGCGTGGACCTACGAAGACCCACGCCGAGAGTGGCCACTGCACAGCTGGTCATCGCCTCTGCACTAGGGATGGTGGCTTTCCTGTCATTTTGCGTCCTGAGGAACACTTGGTCCAATTTATATGCTTCCCGCTTTACTAGAAGGAGAGGGCTACCTGAACTCCCTAGAAAGTCCATTTTCAGTTGGGTGAAGGTCGTGCTGAGAATCAGAGAGGAAGACATACTGACACATGCCGGTCTAGATGCTGTGGTATTCCTCGGCTTCTTCAAACTGGCAATAAAGCTGCTTTTGGTGCTAGCATTGATGTCTATATTGATAATTTCACCGGTTAGATACCATTATACAGGTCGCTATGACCAGGGGGATGGTGATGGGGATGGCGATGGTGACGTTGTAAAGTTATTATTTAAAAAAGGGGATGGGGGATTAGCTGATTGGGCATCACCATTTCATTTTAAGATCTATTTATGGATGTATGTGGTTTTCGCCTATATTTTCACTATCCTTACGCTGTACATGCTCTTGAAGCAGACTAAACACGTTGTGAAGATAAGGCAAGCATACTTGGGACATCAAAACTCGGTCACAGATAGAACTATTAGATTATCTGGTATCCCACCTGAGTTGAGAGATGAGCAAAAACTAACTAAACATATTGAGGACTTAAAGATTGGTAAAGTTTCATCAGTCACTATTTGCAGAGAATGGAGATATCTTAATAAGCTGTTCAATAGAAGGAAACAAGTGTTGTATATCTTGGAGGATTACTGGGCTGAATACTTGGGTCCTCTGGCATTCAGTCACAACAAGCAGAATTTACCGGTGAGATCTAGGGTAAGAGAATCCTTTAGGTTGACAAGAAGTCCAATTCAAGAATCATATACTGATAATCCTGAAGATGAGGAAGCCCTGGAAAATGACGTTGAAGCTTTAGATGATACGCAAGAATCGATATTGCAAGAAGATGACTTTAGAAGTCTTCATGAATATGCCACAGCACACGGCGCAGTGAACTTAAATGCCCAGCCATATGAGCACATCAGACCGAAGTGCAAGACTGGTATATTTGGTTTGTTTGGAAAGCAAGTTGATGCTATTGATTACTACACAAACCAGCTGGAAGTCATTGACCAAGAAATTGAAAGAGCGAGAGCTAAACACTATCCCGCTACACCAACGGCTTTTATCACTATGGATTCAGTTGCTGGTGCGCAAATGCTCGCGCAAGCTGTTTTAGATCCTAAAGTACATCATTTGATCACAAGATTAGCACCAGCTCCCCATGACATTATTTGGGATAATATTGTGTTGTCTCGTAAGGAGAGACTGATCAAGCTTTACGCCGTAACAGTGATTATCGGTATTTTGTCTGTCTCCTTGGTTGTTCCTGTGGGTTATTTAGCAACATTATTGAACCCCAAAACAATTATGAAGTTTTGGCCAGCATTAGGTGAGTTCTTGGATAAGAACGAATGGGCAAGAAATACAGTTTCTGGCCTCTTGCCAACCTATTTATTTACCCTTCTTAACTTTGCGATACCGTTCCTATACGTCTGGTTATCTTCAAAACAAGGTTATATCTCCCACGGGGAAGAGGAATTGGCTTCAGTGTCTAAGAACTTCTTCTATATCTTTGTCAATTTGTTCTTAGTCTTCACCACCGCTGGTACTGCTTCTAATTACTGGGGGTTTTTGAGCGACACCAGTAAGCTAGCTTACCAATTAGCCCAGTCATTGAATGAGTTATCGCTGTTTTACGTTGATCTGATTATTCTACAAGGGATTGGTATGTTTCCATTCAAATTGTTGTTGATCGGTAGTCTTTTGAGATTTCCATTTTTCAAAATTGGCTGTAAGACTCCTAGAGACTATAGAGAATTATACAAACCGCCAGTTTTCAACTTTGGTCTTCACCTACCACAGCCAATTCTAATCTTGATCATAACAATCATTTATAGTGTCTTTTCCACCAAGATCTTAGTTTCAGGTTTAGTTTATTTTGTGATTGGGTACTACGTTTACAAATATCAATTAATGTATTCGGTTGTTCATCCCCCACACTCAACAGGAAAAGCCTGGCCGCTGGTCTTTAGAAGGATTATTGTCGGCCTTTTATTGTTTCAACTCACCGTGACCGGAACTTTGGCCGCTTATCAAGATGGGTACATTCTAGCCATGACTTTGATACCATTAACATTGGCTACTTTGTCTGTTTTATGGAATTTCCAGAAGAATTATCTACCTCTATCATTCTTTATTGCTTTGAGATCCATTGAAAGTCCAGAAATGAGTGATCTGGAATCCACAGTCGGTGATGGAGCTTATACCCCAGCTTCAAGTGGTTCAGTTCAACCAGGAAGAAAGTCACAAACATTGGATGAAACTAGAGAACAAGGGCAAAACTATGAATATCCATACCTGATCCAACCTCTTGATGGGCCCTGGATTGCATTAGAAGGTGACGAGGTTGTTGTTGTAAATGGTGAAGGGACTGTACGTAAAAGAATCAATCTCTTAGAATGGGAATAAAGCTATGTGGAAGAAATATAATGAGTTTATGATTAAAGCGGATGTTGTAGCTGTTGGTGAAGATGCATTCTATTTTTTATGGTCGTAGACCATTGGCCGGACGTGCATTAACCACGCCAAAACGGAAATAACATAAATACATCAAAGATCTATCTTCCTCGTAAATTTCCAAAAAGGTAAGTTAGTTGAGGAAGTACACTTTGGGAAAATGTTCTGATCTGGTTGGCGGTTAAAAACCAAAGTGCTCTCACAACCCAAGATTCCCTGCTCAGTAGCTGTTGAAATAAAGTTACGTTTTATTGAGCGCTAAGTGACTACCAATCAGAAGGCTGCTATAGAGGTTGTTGTTGTCGTAGTCGTTGGGACGCAATAAAAACAAGCATCTTCAAGGAGGTGGCAATTATGACAGAATTTAAACTGGAAGAGTTATTGAATAGCCAGTTTAAAGATGATAAACCTTTATTTGAAGAACAAGGAAGAGGGGAATTTAAAGAGTTTGAACGAAATCTTAGCGCTATCAATGAAACTGGTGACCTGATTGAGAAGATGATGAGACACGGTCGTTCTATTGTTCCCTCAAACACCCCAGTGCAATCTCCAAAACTTGAGAGAAGAACTAGCTCTATAGAGCAAATTGAGCTACCAGATCCAACTGTTCTGGACTTTGAAAAGCTTTCTCAACATAGAGATAACATCTCCTTAAGTGAGATCTTACTAAAAGCTGATCCAACTAGATCGGTAGAGGAGTTAAAATTTGACGAACTATTTCACTCATATTCGCCTACAGGAAAACAGTCAGCTAATAATCAGGATGTGAACTCAAATTACACCTACCTGGATACCTCAAATGCCGCTGCCTCAGGATCACAAAATGTACAGAACACACCGTATCTGACATCATTGGAAGATATCTCAGTTTTTGGAATTTTAGACAATACCCTTGGAACTAGACAGTTTCAGACACCAACAAAAGCCAATAGAAACTTGAATGGTGAACTTATATCACTAGAAAACGGCTTTAACAGCCCAAAGAAGATAAAAGAACAAGGGAAGGACCAGATTTCAAATGATATCACACTTACTTTGTTACTCCCCCAGTTCTCCAGTTCTCCAATATCAAAAATAACTAGTCAGTTCCCAGAACCTAGACCTCTAGAAGAAATGTTTGAGATGGATCATTTGTATAAAGAATTTACACCAGAACCAAACATTAGTTCAAATTCGAATGCTGCAAATACTGCCCAATCACTTGAGCAGAGTTTGGCTTCAAACAAAAGAAAGTTGAAGGCTCTTCAGAGAAGAAACAAGAAAGCTAAAGCACTACAATCGAATTCAGCGGAGAATATTTTTGGGTTGTCCAAGCATGAAGCAAACTTGGCTGCTAATCCCAAAGATCTAAGTTCATCAGCTTCACTCAACTTGGACTTTGCATTACCAGTGACACCAAGACAGAGTAGCCTCAGATTTCATAAGCCACCAGAAGTGGAGACTGAGGAGAATATTCAATCCTGTGAAAACAATGAAGATGGTTTAAGAACACAAAGAAGAGCATTTAGAAACATTAGTAAGAAATACTTTGAACGTACTTCAGAGAGTGTTGAATACTATTCTCAGGTTTCTGAATGGATTGACTCTTCACCATTGAAGAAACCCACACAACCAAAGAAAAAGCCATCTGTTAGATTACCGTCATTAACAGCTGAAGGAATGGTGAAAAGAACTTCAAATGCACCAAAGCTGGTTCCTAGATCTAAGAGTGGCTGTTGGACTTGTAGGATCAGAAAGAAAAAATGCACAGAAAATAAACCCAGCTGTGCTCAGTGTGATAGATTAGGACTACAATGTGATGGGTATGCCATTGATAAACCTGACTTCTTTGAGGATCCGGTTTTGAAGAGAAAAAAATTGGATCTGATAAAGAAACATACCATGAAGGTCAAGAAGGAACAATTACAACAGCGGATGGAAGCCGGCAAGTCCGCTAAGAGGAAAACAGCTGCTAACACCAAGACTAATATCCAGCCAAAAATGAAAACGCTAGCACCGAAAGCTACATTGTAAGACCAGGCCAAAAAATATTTAGTAAATGCTCTTTGAATAGAATTCACTATAGTTGCTACTTTTTACAAGTTTAATGCTTAATGGATGATTGATATCATTGGTATTGATAGTAGTTTGCCTTTGGATTGGCACCGCTTTGTTGCACCGTCTGCTGTTGAGGACCAAATTGCTGGGACTGCTGATATTGCTGATACTGGGAATATTGATTGAATTGCTGTTGTGGCAGTTGCTGATGATTGTGTGAACTATATAAGTTCTGATACTGCGAGTAAATGGCCTGCTTTGGTGGAAATTGTGATTGCTGAACTTGGGGAGAACCTTGGTGAGAACCTTGGAACGGAGATTGTGGAGCTGCATGGAATTGCGGAAGTCCTTGGCCAGTGTAATATCCTTGATAAGCAAACACGCCATTGTGGGAGCTAAAGTTTCCTAGGTTAACTGATTGTTGATCATTCCACGTGGTTGCTTCTTTCGAGACAGGAACTGTGGTAGCTTTGAAAGAATCATCAACTAAAGAACTAACCATGCTCTCCATGGATGGATCTTTGGCAGTGGCTGTTAATTTGGCTTCCAAGTCTTCTGCATAGATGACTTCAGACTGATTTGTAGTATTTGACGTAATATTGGAGACCGCCAGGTTTTGCAAGCCTCTTTGATAAGTTCCCTGCGATAACTGAACGACGTCAGATCCATCAGACTCAGAATCTGATGAAGATAAATATGAAATGGAGATGGAATTAGTGCTAGGAACTATTTCTTCTGACTTACCAGCTTCTTCAGGTTTGGCAGGTTTTTGTGGCTTAGTCTGTTTCTTTCTTCTTCTATCTTTTTTCTTGTTTCCATTTCTTGGTTTGTTTGGTTGTGAGATTATATTTGATTTCTCTTCCACTTGTTCCACTTCTTTCTTCTTCTTAGGGATGGGTTTGCAATTATCCAAATTGAAAGCTTTGGCTTCTTCATCAAAGACAATTCCAACATTATTAGTTTCCAAGATCTTTCTGATGATGGCACCAACGCTAAACATCCTCAAATTGTTTTCTTCCTCCCAATCGTGATTTTTATACATCCCTATCAATCTTACTGGAGAATCATCACTCTTAAAGATCTTGGAATCATTGAAATCGTAAAGAAGCCTATCAAGTGGTGTATACTCTTTGATCCCAATGTCTTCAGCAAAGTATTGGTCTCTCTCTGGACGGGCACTGAAATCATGTGACGGGTGTAAGGAGTATATAAGATTGGCGATCAAAGCTGAATTTTTCATGAATTCAAAGTTTCTTCTGGAGAATTGCAATCCCAATTTATCAACTTTCAACCAAGAATACAGAATTCTAAAGAACGATAATAACCTTAGCGATTTGTCATTGTCTGTAGCCCATAGCTCAATGAAAGCAGATTGTAATGTGACAATGTATTTATTAGTGAACTTTAGCAAATTGGTTAATTCAGGAGAAACGGTCGTCGTAGCATTATTCTTCTTTAACTTGATTGCACCGATTAATAAGTTGATAATCTTTTCAAATAGGAAATTAACATCACCATTCTGGGCGATAGATCTGATGAGTTTGAGTAAATCACGCTCAACGTTATCTGTCTTGATCCCATTGATTAAGACCCCATCCGCTCTACTCCAAGAATTTGGGAACGTGTGATACCCAAACAAAGATAGGAAATGAGAAGTAGTGTATGTGTAATACTGATCTGGCTTTGGCTTGTTGTCAAGTCTAGCCCTGTTCAACATCTCAATCACTTTAGCCGGTGAACTCATAATCAGGTTGAAGTTCGCAGTACCAAGCTTTGAAGGTATTCTTGAAAGGGAAGAACGTAGAAATTCGTAAACGGCTGACAATTTTTCATCTTGACAATCAAAAATCATACCTATCAAATTTCTAGCTTCACCAAATGCAGGTAGCAATAATTCAGCATTATGGATATAAGTTAATGAACGATTGTAGTTTTTGTGCGATTTTTGAGGCAGGTAATATGATAATAATGATGAATAGCGAGCACTAGCACCTAGGAGCAGCATGGAACGATGGACCAAGTATACCAATTTTACAATAGTAGAGTTATCGTTTTTCTCAATGATTGATGCAGTAGGTAATTCTTGGATCTCTAAGAATGCATGGAAATAGGTAGGGATGATGAACTGTAATTTATGAAGTGAAAGAATATTCTTTAAAAGGTCATAATAGAAATCATCAGCAAGTTTAGAAATTTTTGTGAACTTTTCATTAAGTTTCCTTATTGCAACAACATTCTTGTTGTAATTCGTTCTTTCCTTTAGGGCCTCATGTTGAGCTTGATAATATTTGAATACAGGGTGATAGAATTCATTCCATATGAGATCTACCAGCTCCTCGGCAGTGGCCTCATTGTATCCTCCATCTTGTGCAGGTCTGATATCGTGTTCTGATGTGACTTGTTTCTTCTGAACAGATTCATTGATATCTTTCAAGATCAAATTTAGGAATTTTGGTCTGACAAAATTCAATATACCGGTGATCAACACCTCATCCGGACTGAATTGAGTTAATGTCTCGTCAAGTTGTCTCTTCGAATCCAAGATAGCGGCAAAATTATTGGTATTCATGGCGATAGAATCGGGGCAGCGTGGAAGCGCAGTGAATATATGTTACAGAGTGGTTGATGTCAGTCAGTATAAAAGTGTGATTGAACGGAAGCAGCGATATTTGGGGTTGAAACTGAGTGTGAAACTCTGTCAATCTGTGATATTGGTAGGATTCTGTTACTGAGCGAGCAAAGTTAGCGAACAATGAGCACTTCCATAGCCAAATTTGCCGTTGAAATCAGTTGAATTCTGTTTGTTTTTTCTGTTCAAAAACAAAATTTTGTACTGAACTTTTTTCTTTTTCGTTTGTTCGAAATTGCCCGATGAATTTTGGCAGTCTTGCTGACAAGAAGGCAAGGGCACAGAACCATTCCAAATACAGAAAAAAGTCAGAAGAAGAAATTCTGTTTGTTCAATGTTGATCAAAGTAAACAATAAAGACGCCACTTAAAAGGGCTCTAAGTAGAATAACTTTGCATGAAAGTTCTCTGTGTTGCTGAGAAAAACTCAATTGGGAAGGCAGTCTCCGGGATTCTTGGTGGTGGACGCGCCAGGATGCGGGATTCCACCTATAAATACGTGAAGAATTATGAGTTTACGTTTGACTTCCCAGAACTAGGACTTTGTGATGTGGTGATGACGAGTGTTGCTGGTCATTTGAAAGAGATCAACTTCGCTGATGGCTTTGGTTGGAACAAGTGTATGCCGGGCAGGTTGTTTGAGGCTCCAATCATTGATACGTTCAGTGATGTTCAGAAGTCTGTGGCTAAGAACATTGAAAACTTGAGCAGAGATTGTGACAAGTTGATGATCTGGACAGATTGTGATAGAGAAGGTGAATATATTGGATATGAGATCCTTGAAGTTGCCGCGAAGAGGAATAACAGATTGACTCTGGAAAATACTTGGAGAGCACAGTTTTCACATCTTGAAAGAACCCATATCTATAGAGCTGCAAAGAACCCTATTAAACTAGACAAAAATGCTATTGATGCTGTGAGGACGAGGATGGAACTTGACTTGAGGACAGGTGCTGCCTTTACGAGATTCTTATGCAACGTTTTTAAGAAGTATCAAGAAAGGAAAGTAATCGAAATGGTATCTTATGGTTCATGTCAATTTCCAACTTTGGGGTTCGTGGTGGACAGATATAAGAGATACATCAATTTCAAACCTGAAGAGTTTTGGTTTCTTGAAGTCAGCACCAAGACGAACACAGAAGATAAGCCACTGAAATTCACGTGGAAAAGAAATAGATTATTTGATAGGCTAGCCACGGTCGTTATTTACAAGGAATGTATGAAGTCAGATAGGGCTAGAATCACCAACATCAAATCAGCACCGACAACAAAATACAAACCATACCCATTGACCACTGTTCAACTCCAGAAGTCATGTTCTTTGTACTTCAAGATGAGTGCTAAAGAATCATTAGCATCAGCTGAAAGATTGTACCAAGCTGGGTTCATCTCATACCCAAGAACAGAAACAGACGTATTTCCAAACCAAATGGACTTGAAAGGCTTGGTAGAAAAGCAAACTCAGGATAACAATTGGGGTGAATATGCAAAGGCTTTGTTAGAGGAGAACAAATTCTCCAAACCTCGTGCTGGTAAACATGACGATAAAGCGCATCCTCCAATTCATCCTGTACTATACACGGATGGTACTCAGATTCAAAAGGCAAATGATAAAAAAGTTTATGAGTTCATCGTTCGTCATTTCCTAGCTTGTTGTTCTCAGGATGCTAAAGGTCAGAATAATTCAGTTGAGATGACATGGGGAACTGAACAATTTTCAGCATCTGGATTAGCTGTATTAGAAAGAAACTTTCTTGAAGTTTATCCTTATCAGAAGTGGGAATCATCTAAAGAGCTGCCGCATTTCAATTTTAATGAGGAAGTCAAACTCCACTCAGCTGAAGTCAAGAGCGGAAAAACAACACCTCCTGCCCTAATGACCGAAACTGAATTGATTGCATTGATGGATGCTAATGGGATCGGAACGGATGCCACCATTGCTGAACATATTGAAAAAATATTGACAAGAGAATATATCAAGAAGGAAACAAAGGCTAGAAAACAGGTGTTAGTGCCCACAATCCTTGGTATGTCACTTGTGGATGGGTTTGACGAACTGAAGCTAAACAATTCGCTAACTAAACCATTCCTTCGTAAAAACATGGAGGATGAGTTGAAGAAGATCTGTGATGGTCAAAAGACAAAGAACACTGTCACAGAGGAGATGATTCAATTATATAGGGATTCTTTTGCCTCATCACAGAGGCATCAAAATGTTATTTTGGAAGCGTACCAGAGTTATAGAAGACAGATGAATCAAGAGATTTACTGAAGAATTAATGAACGGAATAGATTTTTTTTATGCATTAAAACCAAACTGTAATTATATCGTAGCGTACGTAATATCAACTATTGAGAGCTGTTATTTAACAATATACCAATGGCGGCGGTATCTCCGGGATCATTCCTAGCGTGAATGAAGGTTTATTGAACTCATTCTTGACTGCATCTGAAAGTTCTTCTTCTGATACACGATCTGGTTCCTTTGCACTTTGAGTAAAAGCTGGTTTGAACCCACCGACTGAAGAAGCACCAAACCCACTCGATATTGTAGAACCAAATGGACTACTAGTTGTACCATTTGTGGATAGGAATGCTGATTTTTGAGCGCCAAAGGGCGATGCCCCAAACGGAGATGCAGTTGTAGCAGAAGCTGCTTGACCAAATGGCGATGAAGTTGTTGTACCAGCTTGGCCAAATGGAGAAGTGGTAGTCGCGGTAGTAGATTGACCAAAAGGGGACAATGCTGGTTGTGCAGTAGTTCCAAAAGGCGTAATTTTGCTGCTGTCGGTGATTCCAAGAGTAGTAGTGGCAGTCTGTGACCCATTTTGGGATGTAGCTGAGCGTGACAAAGCGCCAAATGGAGACGTTGTGTTTGCTGACTGCTGCCCAAATGTAGAAGAACCAAACCCAGATGAAATTGATGGGCTAGCGTTCGAACCAAAACTTGCTGCTCCAAATGAAGGGGCAGCATTTGTTCCTAATGAGCTACTTCCAAATGGAGACGAAGTCTTACTAGCTCCACCAGAGGCAGCACCAAACCCTAGTGATCCAAAGGCAGAGGCAGTATTTGATGTTGAAGTACTAAATCCACTTGATCCAAATGCGGATGATTTAGTAGGGGTGGAGCCAAATCCGGAAGACCCAAAGGGTGAAGTTGAGGTAGCAGCACTGGTTGTTCCAAATGGGGAAGTTGAAGTAGTAGCAGCAGAGCCGAATCCAGATGATCCAAATGCCGAGCTTGTCTTTTGTGAGCCAAATGCACCACCACTACTACTACTTAATGAAGAACCACCAAATCCACTAGTACCAAACCCACTAGTACCAAAACCGCTTGCCGGTTTCGCTGAACCAAGTGACTGACTACCAAAGGTCCCACCTGTAGACCCCAAACTGGGTTTCCCAAAGACACTACTACCTGTAGACTGCGAGCCAAATGGTTTAGAAGTGTCTGAGCCGAATGGGTTTGAAGTTTGTGAACCAAATGCACCAGCACTACCAAAGGAGGAAGTACCAAATGGCGAGCTATTTGTAATCTGTGAGTTACCAGTCAAATCTAGGGATTGTGGCATGAATGCTTTAGCAGAGGTATTTAGATTCTGATGCTTCGCCTTAGTGGTCAACTGTGTATATCTAGCAGCTTTTCTTGCATTCTGTTTCAAATAGTCAACGCAGTTATCCATATCCTGTTTCCTTATGGTCAACTGCCTTTCGTACTCTGCTATCGTATTATTCTCCCTTGCTTGGTAAAAATCCCATCTTGACTCTTCTTGGGAATAGTCTCTTCCTTCTATAAGGTTTACAGCACCAGGATAGCCTAAACCAAATGATGAGGTGAGTGGAATCATATCCATCTCTCTGTACATTTGTGTTTCTGAGGTGATTTCTGTTTCTTTAGCGTTGAGCGTTCCATCAGACCAAAACCTCTCTAGCTCTCCTTGAAGTCCTTTGTCGGGATCATTGGACCAACTATTGCTATTGGTATTGTTGTTATTGTTATTGTCGTAGACATGTTGGAAGGGACAGTTTCTGCCATTACGGCAATTCCCTGTGGTTGTTAGTCTATCGGTCTTTCTCTAGTTTTTCAGCGGTAATACTTGCAGCTGTTCATTATATCACTTACCTTGTTGAAAGAATTTGCATATTTTTTTATTAGACATGTCTCACTGACTTTGTAAACTGGTATTGAGACAGTGAAAGATGTTGGTGTCTTTAATCCACTGTAGTTTTTATGGATTTGGGTTGAGGTTGTGGCACGTACCAGAATTTGTGTTATTACCCAAAGAGGAGGTCTACCCTCTGAGCAATCTTTTGAGTTGGTATCTCTACAATTTAGATGTTTCCTTTCATTCGTAGTCATTAAACATCAGATACTCCTCGTTAGATAATCTTGGAAACCGTTTAAAGCACTTAAAACGGCCAAATATTCGCTAGTGACAAACTTATTCATAGTCAAGAAATCACCTCTTGTCAATAGTAAGATCAAAATGGCCTTTGTTATAAAGAACTTCAGGAGTTCAATTATCAAGAATATTGTTGTAGTTAATACTGCTGATTTCCCAGTGATTATTCTTAATGATTCCATCAAATTCACTGTGGAAATAGCACGAATAATCGTTGTTGTATATGTGTTATCATACGGCCAAATCAACATCAGGATGGGAAACAACTTCGTCCCTGCCGATAATAACACTGTCAAACTCAAACAATCCTTCAAATACGTGTACTGTGAGCTAGTCAATGGCCTTTTTTTCCAGCTTTTCGGTCTCCATTGTAATGATCCTAAGAAAAACATATGTACCACTGAATGTGTGATTATATCGTCGATATATGCCTTGACTGCAAAGAACAAGTATTGCTCCAAGATACTCTTCTCCATTATGGTATTATAAATCAAATAAGGTGTCAAGATGGGAGACCCATTCATCGTCTTTTCCTTGTAAGCCCACGTTAAGTAGATCTCAAATAGCACTGAAATAACTCTGATCTTTCGCACATTGTAACTCAAATGAATACGTGTATTCTCATCATCATCAGCACCAGAAAAGTTGAATACCAGATGCTTATAAGCCTGGGGTTTCAGCAATAGGATATCAATGAATAAGAGTACATTATCAAATTCGATGTACTTGTCTGCTGTTTTATGACATTTTGGGCAGTCTGTTAGCTTGATGTATCCGTTTTTGTACTGTGTGTAAAGTGATGGTACTGAGTTGCCACATTCCACACAGATCATTTGTCACTGGGTCGCACAATTGGATAGTTTTCTATAGTCAAGAGTAGATAAAGTGTGTCTGTGTTTTCAAAAGGTGAGAGGTAAAAGTGAAGTGCCCTTAACATAATTACTTTGTAAAAGCTACAACTTGAGTACAAACGAGACCAAAACTGTCAATTTTAACTATGGACGACACCAGCAGGAAGAAGAGTCACTCTCAACTTGTATAGTTACTTTTATATCATTATTTTCAAATATTCTCTGTACTCTTTTCTTGATGATTGTTGAATTCTCACCATCATAATGCTGGATATGGATAAACCCGACCAAGTTCGTAGATTTAGTCGTGCACTCATCATGAGAGTGATCTTCTTCATCATGATTTTGACTATGACTATGTGAATGATCATCAACACCAGAAGGATATATGAGCTTCTTTTGAGGATCTCCCGGATGGGTATGTTCATGAGAATGATGAGAGTGTTGTTCATCATGGTCCACAGAATGAGAATGACCATGAGATAAAGTTGTCGTTGATCCTGACATGTTGGGACTCTTCCAGAATCTTGGGGTCGTATATCCACTAACGCCAGGAGTTGTTGCAATTTGCGATAAGATATCCCTGATTGAATCATCTTTTTTATCATCAAGACTCAAAAGCAAATTTGAGGCTGATGATTTGATCAATGGTAAAGCGGAAATAAATATCATTATGGCAATGAATAACGATGCTAATGGGTCGAAGATGTTGGATTTGAAGAATGATGTTAATAATGTGGAAACAACAACACCAGCAGAACCTAATGTGTCAGCTAGGATGTGCAGAAAGATACCCTTCATGTTCTCATTACTACCCTCTCCATGAGTGTGTGAATGTGTATGCGAATGTCCATGGTTATGGCCATGGTTATGACCACCATGAGCTCCATGGTTGAAGGCGAATATGCCAACAATGTTGACAACAAAACCCAAGAATGACACAACTAGTAATTCACCTGTCTTCTCCAGACTCACTGGGTTGATGATTCGCTCAATAGCTTCTATAACGATCCCCGCAACAATCCCAATCAACAGCACCCCATTAGCAAAGCCAGCCAAAGTTTCAATCTTTGTCAATCCAAATGGGAATGATTCAGAGGGTGGCTTCTTTGCAAGGACACCAGCGACTAGCCCCAATGCCAATGATGTACAATCCAATGCCATATGTAACGAGTCTGATAAAAGACCTAAAGATTTAGATCTGAAAGAGTATAAAAACTGCACAAACATGAATGAAGTGTTCAATAATAAGAATGAGAAAATGGCTCTGGTATCTTCGTGTTGAAATAATTGATGAATGATAGTAGGTTCTTGCTCTATAATGGTGGATGAGACAGGTTTGAACAAAGAATCATCGACATCGATGAATGCAGTGAGGAGAATTAATAATAGTTCTATGATAGTACCAATCAGGCTCTGGGTGAACTTGATATTCAGTGATAGTACTTCTAGCAAAATGGAAATGATTCCAAACAAGGTGACAGACCCTCTTTGATATTCCAATGTGATATCCAACTTGGTCACATTTAATACCAGTGCACAACCAATAGTTACAAACACCATACTCAATTCTAATTGATCATAGCCCACTATCAGTACAATGGCACTTAGTGCAGCAGACACAAATGAGAGGGTTAAATCTGTCTTTGTATGAAGCTGATCCAAATCTCTTAGTGAGTCCTTGATATAGAAGATGATAGCGTATGCAAGCAATATCAAGTATAATCTACCATCGTCCAAAGTCGTTGGAAAGAAAACCAGTTTCCTCTTCTCCAAATAATATAAATTTACTATATCAAACGCCAGCGAAATGATAAAGTAAGGTATATTAACATTAGTCACAAGTAATAATGAAAGGATCACAGTTCTTACTGAACCTAGAATCCAATTACTTATAAAGAGTCCCAGCAATGTCAAGAGAACACGATTTTTCTCCCATTGAGTCCCGAGAACCACCTTTGCCGATTTGTTCATGTAAGTGTATATTATTGTGATAGATGATGCCAGGAACAGGGGGATGAAGACCAAAGTATATGGTAATGTTTGAGCCAGTGACAAGTTTTGTGTCTTGTCAAAGATGAAATTGGCAGCTAGCAAACATGTAGGATATGCCAGGAGGAGCGGGACTTTCTGAACATTGACATATTTATAAAGTAAGGACTCTGACATGATGGAGAAAATCCGATGCAGCAAATGTTTCTTTTTTCTTTTTTCTCAATGAAAACCGTTGAGGTTATATGTTTTCTAGTGCTACGAACTCAATTTGTTGATGTTTCGGATATAGAACAGGTTCGCGTGTTCGCGCTATAAAGTTGTGGGCCGTACCAAACCAGCTGTTAACTCTGTCAACTGTCAGATGTTAAGCTGCTGTGGTAGTACAACTAGTGGCAGAAGATTAAGGGGACCATGGACCATGAATGACTAGCGCAGTGTGTATTGACGGAGATTGAGTTGCATGTCATAATCATAAGTATCATCTTAGAGAGGGATAACTCTGGTGTCAAATACATAAGCGAAGACCAAATGATCGATGATTTATCGTACGACACTTAAATGTCACTCCATATAAGCATTCCATTCGTTAAATTATCGATATAATTACCTAAATATACAGCAGCTCTTAGTTTACTTGAACGTTGTCAAGATACCCAACTCTTTCCTGATCTCATCAACGTTTCTTTCCATCATCTTCTCCCAATAAACACTGACTAGAGGCCTTGTATATAATCCATTTAAAAATGAATCAACCATAAACACTTTCCTCTTTCTCTTCTCTGATAGTTTAAAGTAGGTAGAACATGCAACCCCCGTCATTGGTAATTGGGTGTTTCCGAATTCAAAGGCCTTCACCACCAATTCACCAGCTAAATCCGTCTTTTGCTTTGTTAAGATATGTGTAATGTCATGAATTTGTCGGTATCTTAAGAACACATATGCCAATTCCTCGTTTGCGATGAACCTCACTGGGGCTCTTTCGTCACCAGTCATTGTGAATGCATAATAATGATAACCCAAAGTATCTTTAGGTAATGTCTTTAACCATTCTGGATTCAATGACTCTGTATTCATTAATGGTCTGTCTTTCAAGACTTCTCTACCACCTTGGGTTTCAAGCATTCTATCTCTTAAACTTTTCAAAATAAACTCGAAGGCAGTAGCTTCACCAAAGTTATTAACGTTGAACCCGATTTCTGGATGCAGAAAAGCCTGAATACCACTAACAGTAGCTAAAATGAATCTTTCAGTGTTAGTGATGTCAATTCTACCATCAGGGAATCTTTTTGGTGGAGTGTATTGTGGTCTGTAAGATTCCAAATCGAATAGCGATGATAATGATGAGGTTTGTTTATTGTTGGTTATGTTTTCGAATTCATTTGCCTGTTGGATGTTCTTGAAGTAGTTTGAGCCTGTAAGAGCAGCGAGCACTGGAAGGACGAAATGACGTCTTTGTGAGAGTTGAAGACTTGATCTATTTCTGAGCATGGTTATTGTGACACGATTAGTGGCAATTTTAACTGTTGCAATTGTAAGAATCCTTTCTGAAGACTCTTCCGTTACGTTGTATAAGTTTTGCAGACTTGGATGGTTTTAGTTTCTGGTGTGGTTTTCAGGCAAATCTTTTTTTAAGATCTACGAACCTGAGCCGAGAAACGAAGATCTTTTTACGCTAATAAATTGCCAGAGAAACAACTCAACAGATTTAAGGGAAATTTGTTCAAGTGAACAAGTTGAAGTCTGTTTTGGTCTACGAATTATTATCCACAAATTCCAAAATGATCATTCGAAACCGCTTTTTTCTATTTCTTCTGACTCGAAGGATGTCCTAAAATTGTATATGCAAACTCATGTATTGAACAGGGGGAAGGGAAGAGTACAGTAAAAATCAAAACTCATTAAGCCCAGTCAATGCAATGAGGTACCCAAAGACGTTCACAGATACACAGGAGTGCAAACACTAAAAGAAGTGAACGGGTGAGGTCCACAGAATAATGAAATCCCAGCAACTTATAAACCTTTCTAAGGTGTTAAAGTTGCACTGATAGTGAGGATACGGAGAATTAGCCATTGCTCAATGGGGATTGAAATTTAGATGCATGAGGATTTCCATTAAACTGGAACGGTGAACCGGTGAACCTCAAAAAGTCCGGGTTTCAAAAGTGTGTCTCTGTGTCGTTATTTACAGATTTATTAATGATAGTGTAAACAATTGATACTACCATGTGAATGATCCTATCAGTCTTGAATGTTGAATTCTGTTTTCTAGAACAAGGGAACGGCTCGATGCGCAGCTCGATGCGCAAATGGTAACATTGACCTCAATTTATATCAATGCAAGGTCTAAATTGCTACTCAACTTCCCAACCAGGTTCTCCAATCCTTTCAACTTGGCACTGATACTCAGTAAATTAGGATCTTGACAACTTATCAAGATTTTCTCAACCTCAATGACAACAATATCTCCATAAGTGACACCTCTAGCAAAATAGTCGTGATGAGTGAATTTAGTTAATCCAAAAACATGTGTTAATGATCGTTCTTGGTCAATGATATCATTGTAATTCACTTTTTTGGACTTCATATCCTCACGCAATTTATCAATATAACTCTTCCCTTGTTTAACTTCACCCCATGGTTGTTCAGTGATCTTATACAAAGATTTAACTTCCATTGAAATCTCCCCATTTAATAGAAACATTTCCACCGCCAACCTTTCCTTGTAATAATCAGCTCTGTTGATATCGGTATTATCGTTCGTTATATGGAATTGATCTGATAGTTTCAATTTACTCTTTGGGAATAAATATTCTTCCATTGGTTTGTTTAGTAAAGAATTACACGTTTTCAATTCTTGAACAACTCTTGTTAAATGCGCAGAAAACTCAAGAGGATCAGTGTATTCAGATAATAGATGGACTTGACTGATGATGTTATTGATTGTTGTTAGGATTTCACGTAGTTGGATGATTTCAAATGGTTTACTCAATGTTAAATGGAGTCTTTTCTTGGTGACACTTCTTAGTTGGATGTATAGATCCAATTGGACAAATTCCAAAGAGTTTCTAGTAATTGTACCTTTGATCTGTTCTGTGCGAGCCGAAGAGATGGGTAGCTTGATGTCATCTATTGAAGTTATGATATCGAGACATTTGACGAGTGTTTCTTTGATTTGTGGGATTTGTTGCTCTTTAATGTTTTGAAGAAGCCATTGTTGTTCACTTTGTTGGTTGTCTCTCTCTATGGACTTGATAGCGGCTTCATCTAATCGAGGGAATATCTCGGTGGTCATTTTACTTTGATGTGGTATTACTTGTGCTTTATCTCCTTTGTTGATTTTCATTTTTTCTTTACGCGATGGAGGAGACTACCATCACAAAGGATCATAGGAATCATGGGGAGTCAATAGAGGAGTCTTATGAAATTTGAGACAGATCACACTCGCTTACAAAGTTGCTAATCTAATAAATAATCATTACCATTCATAATAATCTGCAAAAACATCATTTAGAATAAGAAAGTTAACGATTCACCATACTCAATCTACTTTTTCTATTCTGGAGATTGATACTGGAAATCTTATACTTTAGACGATCTTTCTTCAATTTGAGTTCTTTTAACCTCTCAAGTTCAGCTGTGGTACCTTCTACTTCTTCTTGTCTTTGTCCGTCTCTAGAATCGTTCTTAAACCCACTTATCCTCACCTCATTCAATTGAATCTTTGAGACATAATTTGACTTCTTTCTCTCCAATTTGCTAACTTTTTGCTTTATCGTATCCAGTAACTTCATGATCTTGGGCTCGATTTCAAATATCAAATTGTTTTTAGCATTCGTCAAATCATGTTCAGGGATCAATGTGAAGATCTTATTCTGGTCTAAGATTAATTTGAGCCTGCCAAAATCATCAGTAAGCGTGTCCAAAGATTGTAGACTGTTCTGTAAAAGTGAATTTGAAGTAGAAAGTGACGTTAAGCACCCACTGAGTGTGCTTGCATTGGTAGATGACATTATTTATCGGTGAAATCTTCCTTTCTCAAAAGATTTTCCTACAATGTTTGATGAAAGAGGTGCTTATATAAAGTGAAAATGTAAACATAAAACATAAACACCCGAACACCATAAAGATAGACTATGATACTAATTCGTAACCTTTTGAGAGTCTGTTGCTTCGGTCAATACGTCTCTATTTGATGTCTTTCATCATCATCTTGCTCAATAGCAATAGCCTGTTCTGAAGCTCGCTTTACTGTACGAACTTCCCAGTACAAAATGACTCTAACGACTATTACGTCATGATTTCAAGATACTGGTTATTACTACTATTCCTGGGCCAGAATCAATCTAAAAAGGCTTATTTAATTTGATCTCCATTATATAATCATTATCATTTTCATCGTCATCTGTTTCGTTAATTATTTCTTCATTAGCGGTTGTCTTATTTAGGGTCACATTCCGTACATGGGAACGAAGTGTGACATTCGACCCTCTGAACGCGATTTTTGAGCTTGTAGGCCTGTGGCTGGATTCATCATTTGAGAATATTGTAATGGGTTCAGTCAATGATATCAGTGATCCTTCTTCCGATGTGTTGGAGACATGGTCAATTCCATCATCATCATCATCATCTGAAATCTCTATAACTTCCGTCTCAGGAGTGAATACCATCACCGCCGGTTCGCCAAGTGCTTCCTTACGAAAGTTGGGCCTCAGATCTCTCATAAGCTGTGATAGAGTGATTGGTTCTTTAACTTCATATGTATTTTCATCCCTTTCAAAACGATCTTCATAAGTTCTATGATCAGATCTATCATATAATTTTTCCCAGTCGTCTTGACTCAACTCTGGCATATCGTCCTCGGCCAATGAGACAGCTCCAATCTGTTCCTTATCAGTCCTTGTTCGTATTCTGTATCTCAATGAGTCCCATTCTCTCTCAGTGTATACTATATCCTGAGCTTCATCCAAAGATTCTTTCACTGCTAAATGCCGCTGAACAAGGGACTTTCGCAGCTTATGAGGTTTCCCACTAAGCTTTTTCATCATTTTCTGAGCTGTGGAGGGTTTCTCTGAGCGTTTTTTGGTTCTTTGAATTATCTTGGATGGTTTCTTTGTCGACTTGGGACCAGTTGTGTCTTGTGATTTATGAGAAAATTGAAGATAAAGTGATGACTTGTGTTTTTGCAGTTGTTGTTCTTCTTCTAGTTCATCCATTCTTCCCTGGATTTGTGTGGAAAGAAAGTAATTCCCATCGAGAGGTTCTTGTGCAGCGTCCATTTTGGGAGCACCGGCGGTGGTTCTTCTGTTTCAATTTGATGTACTTAGTGGTCAATTCTGATTGTTCCTCTATCAAACTCATCGGTAAAGGACACACGAAATCGTCGCGTAAAGTTTTCACTTCATTTTTCGCGTTTTTGAATCAACGCGTTTTATTCACAAGTTGAATATCAGCATTTATCACTAATTTCCAGTACCAAGTATTCAAAGTTAACTATGATAGACATGGTACAAGCCATACAAGCTGAAGATTTTGAAGTTGTGAAAGTCATTGATGTTAGTTCTGATGATGAGATGGAGGATGTTGCAGATGTCATAATTGATGAGCAAAAGGTAACAAGTGAAAAGAAAGATAACCTTGATAGTGTTGATGTTAGTGCTACTACGCCCATGAAAATTCTATCCAGGCCTGAAGAAGAAGAAAGTGGAGACTCCCCAATGGGGAAGCAAACATCAAAGCAGTTGCTCAAAGAGCAAGAGAGACTAGAAAGAGAAAACAAAAAAGAACAAGAAAGGCTAGATAAAGAACGTAAGAGAGAGGAAGAGAAGAGACTAAGAGATGAAAAAAGGCTGCAAAAGGAGCAAGAAAAGAAGAAGAAAGAGGAAGAAAGGGACAGGATGAGGAAGGAAAAGGAAGCTAAACAGGAACAAATCAAGAAGGAAAAAGAAGAACGTGAAAGACAGAGACAAAAAGAGAAAGCAGAACGTGAAGCACAAAGAGTAAAACAGAAGGAAGAAAAAGAACAGCAAAAGTTAAAAGAGAAGTTAGAGAAGGAAAAAGAAAGAGAACAAAAGGAACTGGAAAAGAAGAAAGCTGAAGAAATTCAAAAGAAGAAACAAGAGAAACTTCAAATTTTCAATTTTTTCAAGCCAAAAACAACGGTAAAGAGCGTGACTGTTACTGCTTCGCATGTTGAAGATACGGATGCTCCATTCTATGAAAAGACCTTCAAAGACTTTTATCTAAGAGATAATGCTGAACTACACAACTGGAACAGACTTCAAGGTGATGAGTTGAAGAAGTCTATTAGTGCTTTTGATATTGGTCTAAAATCTTCCAGTTCAGATCTGAAGTCGTGGTTTCTTAAACTGCCACAACCAGCTGTTCAAATAATTACAAAAGATGCCAAATACATTCATGAAAATAGTCTTGAGAATGCTCCGTTACGAATTAAATATATCAAATTTTATGAAAATGTCAAATCATGGAATGGAACATATACCAAACCAGTTCCTAAATCATTAGCTCTTAATCCATTTGAGATTACTGATAATTTATTTATTGACTGGGATGATGAAGTCGATGAGAATGAAGAAGGCGAAGGCGAAGATATTTCTGAGAATGAGGATGATGATGAAGAGGACGATGAAGATGATGATATTGACGATTTCTTGGAGCGGGATCAGCAAAGTCCCTCACCATCACAGACAATGATATCTGGTCCTCTAATTCCTAAGATAAGTTGGAAGGGTGCCAATGAAACAAATTTCAAAATAGAAATTTTAAAGTCAAACATAACATTCCCTATTAATCCAATGGAGGACTACTGGAATTTACCAGTGAACATTTCACTGACAAAAAACACTACAGAACAAGAAGAATCACCAAAACTAAAGAAAGCTAAATCATTAATCACTGACAAATCTGATTTGGAGAAATTTGTCAAAGAAGTCAATGAAAGTGATTATACAATCCCGACGATGGTTGAAATCTTGAAGAAACAATTACCAAATTATACTAAAATGACCATTGAAAACACCTTAAAAAACCTGGCAAAGCGTGTTGGACCAAAATCTACTGAACGTAAATGGCAGGTGAATACAGAGCTGTTAAACAAACTGATTGAATGAAGTGAATGAAGGTAAGTTTATAATTTTTTTTATACAAATAATGAAGACACATACGAAAAACAAGGAAATATCCCCGATTTGGTAGTTTCCTGCTTCGGGTAAATTGAGCCTAATAATAATTCTCAGTTGGGAAAGTTAATTAAACGCGTTGCGAAACGCGAAACGCGAAATTCTTTCCAATTTATCAATTTTATCGTTGAAATTCTGATTTACATCAACTCTTTTGTTTGAGGACTTGAGAGGCAGTCTTTTAAACAGAGAACAATTTGCAAAGAACAATAAATAAAACTAGTAATGAGTTCCCCTTCGAGAGATAATAACCAGGATACAAATGACGATAGTCTAACTCAGCAGGATTCCAACCAGGCTCAAGCAGTACCTTCTTCTCCATTGTTCTTTCCACCATCATCAGACTCAATCCGCGATACAAACACAACCTACAACACTACAGCACAAACAGGCTCTGCTCCAACTAGGGCCTATGAAGTCTCCTCTCCACTGTTCTTTCCTTCCTCACAAGCTAATTCAAGATTACCATCAGAAACCAATCGTGGTTATGGTGGTGATGTTAGTTCCCCATTACAATATTCATCATCTCAATTGAATTCAGATAGAAGAAATAGAGTTGGAACTTCGCAGCAAAGATCTGATTTAGGCTCAGAATTGAGATCAGATATCAATGCCAGACGCCGTGCTGAAAACTTGCGTCAGTTAAGAGGTGATATTCACGGCTCTGACATATCATCACCAAATAGAAGAAGGTTAATTCCAGAAAATGAAGGCCGCCTTCGTAATGATAGCAGTGTTCAACCAACTTCAAACCTGGGTATTTCATCAAACTTGGGTGAGGATAGTAATAATGATGCCGTTAGAGTTATTTGGGGTACCAACGTTAGTATCCAGGAATGTTCAAATAGTTTTAGAAACTTCTTGATGTCATTCAAAATGAAGTACAGGAAAGACCTAGATCATGAAATTGCTGATCCACTAGTGGATGAGGACCTATACTATGTGAATCAAATGAATGATATGAGAAACTTAGGGTTGACCAACCTAAATCTGGATGCTAGAAATTTATTATCTTTTGGCCCAACAAAGAAATTATACTACCAATTACAAGATCATCCACAAGAAGTGATTCCAATTATGGATCAAACAATCAAGGATTGTATGGTTGCACTAGTTGTTGACAATGAACTGGATTTTGAAATTGGTGAAATTGAAGGTAGTATTTATAAAGTGAGAGTCTACAACGTTGCGACTCAAAAGGATATGAGAGAATTGAACCCAGATGATATCGATAGATTGGTTAGTATCAAAGGTATCGTTTTAAGATCTTCATCTATTATCCCTGACATGAAGATTGCGTTTTTCAAATGTAACGTTTGTGAACATACAACAACAGTGGAAATTGACAGAGGTGTCATCCAAGAACCAACCGTTTGTCCAAGACCTGCTTGTGCTAGACCAAACTCTATGATAATCATTCATAACAGATGCTCATTCGCTGACAAGCAAATTATCAAGGTTCAAGAAACGCCAGATATGGTTCCTGATGGTCAGACTCCGCATTCAGTTTCTTTATGTGTCTATGATGAATTAGTTGATAGTGTCAGACCTGGTGATAGGGTTGAAGCTACTGGTATCTTTAGATCCATTCCTGTCAGAGTTAATTCTAGGCAAAGATCATTAAAGAATTTGTTCAAGACATTTTTGGATGTCGTTCATATTAAAAAAACTGATAATAAGAGATTGAACATTGACACTTCAATTAATGCTGAAGCTGAAGTTTTAAGAAAACAAGATGTTGAGGAAACGAGAAAGATAACAGAGGAGGATATTCTAAAGATCAAGGCCACAGCTGAAAGAGAAGATCTTTACGAATTATTAGCTAGATCTTTGGCACCAAGTATTTATGAGTTAGATGATGTCAAGAAAGGTCTGTTGTTACAATTATTCGGTGGTACCTCCAAGACTTTCAAGAAGGGTGGTAAATATAGAGGTGATATTAACATATTATTGTGTGGTGATCCATCTACTTCCAAATCACAGATCTTACAATATGTTCACAAGATTGCTCCAAGAGGTATCTACACTTCAGGCAAAGGTTCTTCTGCTGTTGGTTTGACCGCTTATATCACAAGAGATATTGATACTAGACAGTTGGTATTAGAATCTGGTGCCCTGGTTCTTTCTGATGGTGGTGTTTGTTGTATTGATGAATTTGATAAAATGAGTGATGCTACCAGATCTGTATTACATGAAGCCATGGAACAACAAACCATTTCAATAGCAAAGGCCGGTATTATCACTACTTTAAATGCTAGAACGTCAATCTTAGCATCTGCTAATCCAATCAACTCCAGATATGATCCGAATCTACCTGTAACCAAGAACATTGACTTGCCTCCACCACTGCTATCAAGATTTGATTTGGTGTACCTGATCTTGGATAAAGTTGATGATCGTACTGATAGATATTTAGCTAGACATATCACGAACATGTATTTGGAAGACACACCAAATAATGCAGCTGCACTTGAAGTCCTACCCGTTGAATTTTTGACTTTATACATCAGTTATGCCAAACAGAATGTCCATCCTAAGATTTGCGAAGATGCTAAAGATGAATTAGTTAAAGCCTATGTTGAAATGAGAAAACAAGGTGATGATTCTAGAGGTTCAGAACGTCGTATCACCGCCACAACGAGACAGCTGGAAAGTATGATCAGATTATCAGAGGCACACGCAAAGATGAGATTATCAGATACAGTTGAGCTATTTGACGTTCAGGAAGCCGTGAGGTTAATCAAATCAGCTATTAAAGATTATGCCACTGATCCAATTACTGGTAAGATCGATCTTGATTTAGTCCAAACTGGTCAATCATCAGCACAACGGAAGCAAAAAGAAGATCTGGTCAAACAAGTTCAGAAATATATAGAACAGAACGTTCAACAAAGTATTTCTTACTTAAATCTATTAAGAGAATTCAATGAAACTTCACAAATTCATGTCGAGAACTTGGAAATGACTGAAGTTTTGAACGTTTTAATTAATGAGAACAAAATCTCCATCAACGGTGAGGGAGTTAGAAGAGTGATTCGTCGTCTTGGAGCTTGAGCGCTTTTTTGCTTTTTAATTTTTGGTTCGATCGTTTTATTGGGCTGCTCTTTTTAATTTATGTTTGCCTCGATTCTTTGTGTTGCATATTAATACTTGTATTTTGTCAGTCATGTTTGTAGGATACCTGCTTTTACGTCAGAGGAAGTTCCACACCTTGTAAATCATGGTCTCATCGTTTCTATGGCAGATTCTTGTGCTGGATCCAACTGCTAGCCATTACTTAATGAAGATATGGCCCTTTCTGGTACAGTCACCTTAACCTGTTAATGGACTCCAAACAACAGCCAATTGTAGTAAGAACTGCCTTTTCAACTTCTTGATTTATTGAACCCACTATATCATTGTGCTTTGAATTGCCACACTCAAATCTTAAGCCGTCCATGAGCAACCTTCATTCTCTTATGATTTATCCACTATCCTATCTACAGTTATCAGTTCTTTAACTTTTAACATGCAGAACCATTGGCAAACTCTACTAAGTTTCTTGCAAGGACTGTTTTGATATTAGATACTGCTCCATTATAGAGTAATCATACAGCATCATGTCCTCATTAACTCGTAAGATTAAGCTGTAAGCGCAACTACACTTGCCACCAAGATGACCAATCAAGAGAGATCAGGGCAAAGATAGGTAATTTCACAAGCATGAGTTTCAGCTAATCTGCTTTCATAACTATCATAGTTATAAAATCCATATTGCAGCCTTCAAATTCTGATATGCATTGGAGCTTCTAACCTGTCAGGAGAACATATATATCGGGCTTAATGTCGAGCTCATTTTTGACCTTATATATATATATATATATATATGTATACGCTTAGATTATCCGCCATCTTACTGTTTCAATGGCCATAAGGATTCCATATGAACTAGGATCAAGAAGTACCTCTTTGAATTCTTTTTAGATATGCTTAACAAATATGGTATTGAACTATTTCGGGATTCGGGGTATATAAGAAGGTATAATTATATATATTATTAGCCATCTATGAGATTTATATAGTTATAGATCGGTTTAAGTAATACGCCATGCCACTCACATTAGAGCCATTCCTCTTCTTCTTAGCCTTTGACACAAATCTCCATATCGTCAACATCAATTAACAGCCGCTCTCACAGTTTGAAAGGAAGAATAGTCGGTAGCAGCACGACTACAAAAAGAATTGCCAAAAAATCATCACCGAATTTCAAACAATGGCGTCCTCTATCGTTATTGAATCACTTGTTTTTCAAGGGTAAAAGTCACTGCTGTTCTCAGATTCATTTCTCCAGCTGCCGTTAACTGTTGACAGTGAAAATCACAAGCTTTGTGTGACGAATTTTGTTTCCTCGCCACATTTCAGACAAGTTAACATTCAATATCAGTGACGCTACTTATTTGACAGTTAACTCACTTTATAACCTTTCATCACGAAACTCTGCCTCAAAATGGCCTTGCGGACAGAAAATACCAATAATGGCTTTCATGTGGAGTTCAACGATCAAAGACGCGACTCTACGGCCAGTAATGGAAGCATGGACACATTGGAGATTCCTATTCAACTAGAAACCCCAACCAGTCCTAAACCAAAGGGAAGAGCAAGATCTAATTCCAAAGTATACAGCAACAACAATGGGAACAGGCTATGGGCTTCCCAGCCCTCTGCTAAACCTGCTCTCCCTCCATCTTTATCGATCTCAATATCGCCCTCTCCGCCATCTTCAACTTCAACTCCACTTCACAATAACAATGGGATCTTGAACGGGGCTAAACTTGATAAGCTGCCAGAAAGAAATGAATTAAGGTCTTCTTCTTCTTCTTCTTCTTCTTCTTCCTCCTCCTTCTCCTCATCCTCGAATCGGAAAGTGAAACCAAGAGACAGTTTTATCTATTTCTTAATTTTAACATCTTTGAATGAAACTTTTGATAGAAAGACATTAAAAATCCCAACATATCCTGATGTCTTGAAACTCGGACGTCCAAACAGTTCACAAAGAGCTCCAAGTGTACATAATGGCTATTTTGATTCCAGGGTGATCTCTAGAGAACACGCTGAAGTATATGTTAAAGATGGGAAGTTGTTCATCAATGACTTGAACTCAGCTAATGGTACGTTTGTCAATAATAACAAGATTCTAAAAGAAGAAGAAATCAAGATTGGCGATGCAATTGATTTAGGTATTGATATTGCCAGTGAAAATAAGCACCAACATCAGCACCAACAACATAGAAAAATTAGCTGTAATATAGAAAATTTCCTCACGTTATCTATTGATGGAACTACTGACACTTTCACAGTCTTGGCTGATTTGAACAAGAAATCCACATTGGATAAGATATATTCCACAACTGAGTTATCACCATTCGATGCCGGCATGTTTGGTGATGTTTCTAATGATCTTGAAGACCTGTCACTTGGGATGAATCATGATTTTCTAACTGGGATCTTTGTCAATAATAATATTAGCACAAGCTCAAATCTGATACGACCAATAAAATTACTTATGAATCAATTACACCAAGAGAAGTTGAATACTCTTAAGTTACAATCCATCGAAAATTTTTTAGAGAATTATAAATTACAGTTGAGTAAAGACAGTGAATTATCAAAATTAAGAAAGACTAAGAAGGAATTGGAAGATTGTAAAACCCAAACGAAGAGCTTGACTGATGAAATAACAAGCATGAGGTCCATAATTACCCAACATGAGAAGATGTTGACGAAAGCTGAAGAATATATTCAATCAAAGGATGAAAAACTGGAATCATTACAGGAGAAATTACATGATGAACAAAATAAAAACTCGGCATCAGAATTAAAAATAAAAGAATTGGAATCATCCACTAGGCAGAAGGATATTTTCATTAGTAACTTACAGGAGCATCAATTTGAAAGTTTGAAAAGTTTAGAAGACGAAGTGAAAACCCTCAAAGATGAAATTGAATCAAAAGATTCTAAAATCAAAGAGTTGGAAGACTTTAGAGAAAAAGTCATCAAATCCCAATCCTCTAATGAGATATTATATGAGTTATTCAGAACAGGTTTCATAATTGCAGATGTAATAGCCATTGGATTTGTGTTGCTGCAATACTATAAATAAATTTTAGCTTCCCCCCGTCTCTACTATGTCATTCCCCAGTCCTTATTATATTACGAAAGTTTAATGATCACCTATGTACATTGTCGTTATTTATTGATCTATAATGCAAATAACACTCTATCTTTAACTTAATATTTAATCAATCTCCAAATCTTCTAGGTCCACAGACTCTATTTGCTCGATATTCAAATTTTTGGCTAAAGCCCTAACGAATTCCGTAGCGACATCATTAACATTGATTTGTTCACCCGTTTGTTTTAAGATTGAAGTTTGTGTCTTACCTTGTAATCCACAAAACACATGCCCTGTTTGTTCAATCTTTGGAATCTCATTAGCAACATTGATCGAGATTCCATGTAGAGTTACTGATCTTGAAACAGAAAGACCTATACTGGAGATCTTTGTATTATCATTGACCCAAACGCCCGTATTCTCTGTTTGTTGTCCCTTTACATTAAACTTTTCCAAAGCAGTAATGATAGAATCTTCTAATTTGGATACAAAACATTTGATTGTTAGACTAGTGAAATCCTGAAGGTCGATTATAGGATAAGCAACTAACTGACCTGGATTATGGAAAGTGATTTCACCACCTCTATTAGTTTGAATAAAGTCATAATCCAAGGATTTAAACTGATCAATCTCATGTTGTGTTAACCTTCCCTTTTCTCTCTTTCCTGCAGTGAAAACTGGTTTGAACTGGAATGTAAGCACCATAGGCGATGGTTTCATCTGTAATATAGATGATAACAATTGCGTTTCGTACTCATTTGTTGTCTGATTCTTACCAAGCAATTCTTTCTTCTTCTTATCGATCTTTGAAGCCATTTTCTTGAACTGTATGAATGCAGAATGGAAATTCTCCTGGATGAGTTGCCCCTTGTTATAATCAAGGGGAATTGTAAAACGTAAATGACGTAGTACTTTAGCTGATGGGACCTTCGGTTGAAACTTTCTACATTCTTTAATGTGTTGTGACTCTTGTAATAATGGTCTCAAAGAGCTGAAATTCCGCAGATGGTGAATCTTAATAGTCTCTAGTCTCATGGGAAGCATCTCGTCAGTGTGAAGTGTCTCTTTTAATACGAATTGGTATCGTCTTGATGAGACATTAATGCATCTTTTTAATACATCAATGGACTTTTAATTTTCCACAAAGAAAGAAAAAAAAAAAGCAGATCGGAAAAAAGAAATCAAAGACTGACAGAACCATCATCATTTTTGGTAACTACTATGGTATCTCATTATCAAAAATGGACTCGAACTCACAAAAGCTCAATGATTTGGTGGATTGGCTTCTGAAAGATGGTAGAAAGTGTTCAATCTCTTCCAAAATCGCTGTTCAGGACACTAATTATGGTGGTCGTGGTATTTTTGCTAGTCAAGAGATCGTTACTCATCAACCAATAATCAAAATCTCCCATTCTTATTTATTGAATTTCACCACTATAATAAGGCATATCACCATTTGGAATAAACAATTGGAACTTCCTGAAAGTTATAAACACATTCTTATCGAATATGAGCCAGAAAAATCAGATGAAATTACAGAGTTGTACAGTAAATTGTCTTTAGAAGAACTATTAAAATTATCTTCTTTCCAATTGATCTCACTTTTCCTGGGACTCGAAAAGCAGAGGGTTGATAAATCATGGTGGAAGCCATTTCTGGATATGCTTCCACCACAAACTGATTTCATAACTTCTCCTTTGGTCTGGTTATACGATAATGATCTCATAAATTTTAACAAGTTACCACAAACGACACAAAGGCATGCCCAAAAGATGTTTGAAAAATTTTCAAATGATTATTCAATAATAAATAACTTGCTGAAACTACATTCCACCAGTATTAAGGTGTCAAAAGATGATTTCCTTCATGCTTGGATGTGTGTGAATTCACGTTGTTTATACATGGAGATCCCGGAAGGTAAGAACAAGAACGACAATTTGACAATGGCTCCCTTTGTTGATTTTATCAATCACTCCCCAGTGGATCAGTGTGTACTGAAGATCGATCGGACTGGGTTCTATGTGATCACAGGATCTAAGTATAAACAAGGCGATGAATTGTTCCTCAGTTATGGGCCACATTCAAATGAATTTCTACTATGTGAATACGGATTCATTTTACCAACAAATGATTGGAATGATGTTGATATCACTTTTGAAGTAGTGAAGCTCTTGAATGATGAACAAGTCAAATTTTTGAAAGAAAAGGATTATTATGGAGAATATACGATAAATAAAGATTCATCAAGTTTCAGAACTGAGGTTGCATTGGCTGTGTCGCAAGAAGATCAAGAACTATTTGCCAATAGAAAGTTGAACGCTTTGCTCAATGGTGTCGGTGACGGTGACTCTTATAAAGAACGATCAAATTTGATATTGAAGGTCATTCTTACGAAAATCAAGAAGGAGTTTGAACAATACTTGACATTGGAATTTGAAGATGATCTAAAGAGTAAAGTCATTGGGAGATTATATAAGGATAAGCTGGATATCATAGATCACACCTTAGAAAATCTTGAATGAGTACCATCTACATATGAATGCATGATTTTATGTTTATATATTAATTAGTATTATTATCATTAATATTATTATTACTATTTCCATCATATATACAAGTTGATCCCACTCTCATTACTGTATGAATCCTCATTATAATCTCTATGCTGTTTAAGAGCCAATTTAGCATTCAACATTTGATGCAGCGTAACGTTATGTGTCCCACTGATGTTATTTTCAATGGCCAAATTTGCAAAATAACCCAATGTTTGTTGAACTTCAATATTTGACCAATGGTTGAATTCTCTTCTCATGACTGTGGATTCTTGGCTTGTATGTTTCAAGAATGCTATTATCACATCCAGGATTCTTGATCTGTTCAATGCCACGGATGCATATGGGATCTGTGTTAAAGATGGATCAGTTTTCCATATTATAGATATGCATTCATCAATATGTTTTATAAGTAGATTAGAAATGTTTTTCATATGGAGCAATTCGCCATTCTTGCAATCGAACAAGGTAGTTAAAGATCCAACGGTTGATTTTATAATCATATGTTCTGCCTGTAAGAGTGCAAAATCCCCATATTTGATAAAAGTTGGGTGTAACGAGCGGGATTCATTGATATATTTGATGATATTGGCCTCGTTCTTGATATTTCTTTCTAGATCGTAGTTATAAGCACTAAAATCATCGGAATTTCTGGGTATTTTAGCAATCTTGAAGGATCCAACACCTAATAAAACACTAGTTTCGAATTGATTCTCTGACCATACTCGGAAATCACTCATCACTTGATACATATTTGGCCTATCTGCAGGGTTTCTCCATAATTTCTCAAACAGAAGTTTTGTTGAGTTTCTGTCACCATTTAAAAACAGTATATTACTCTCAGGGGTCAAACATTTCTTATACTTTTGAACTTGTGTGATATCAAATTGATGGTTTATAGATAATATCAAATCTTGGATTATCTCCGGAGTCCCATTAGAAAATTCAGGTGGACGACAAGCACTCATCACCTGTTCAGTGGACATTTGAAATTTACCATTTCCCTGATGAAGATATTGTTTCAATGTGATTGTCGAACTGGCATTCAAGAACTGTCTAAGTTGTTTTTCAGATCGAAGAAGGGATACAATTTGAGGGTTCTGTGGGTGTTTTGGAAGCGCAAAAAGAGCGTGTGTGACAAGTCCAACCAATGGAGAGCCTCCTAAAGTATATACACGAGGGATGATCTTGGACATTTTTGAGTTGGTGCCATTTATTCAATGTTTTTAACCACATTTATGGCCTTTTTATTTTTATTTTTTTGACCTTCTCGAGATGCCTTTTTTTTTTTTTCTTTTTTCCTGGGATTTTTCTGCCACAAAATACAAAAGAAAGACAAACACTTCAAACAAAATTCACCTTCTTCTTAGCTGCTGCCCTAAAAGAAGGAATAAAAGAAGGGATCAAACCAAAAGAAGATGCTAATTGTCGGTCTAACGGGTGGAATTGCTTGCGGGAAATCAACCGTTTCCAACAAGATCAAAGAACGGGGAATCCCGGTCGTGGATGCTGATTTGATTGCCAAACAAGTAGTTGAACCGGGGAAACCAGCTTATCACAAGATCATCCGCTATTTTGAACCAAAAGTAAAAGATTTAATCACTGAATCTGGTGAATATGACAGGGCAAAGTTGGGAAGTTATGTATTTGCTAATAAAGAAGAGCTCAAAGTATTGAATTCCATCGTTCATCCGGCTGTCAGATGGGAAATTCTTAGACAGATCCTAATACGATACTTACAATTACATAAAATGGTGGTATTAGATGTCCCATTGCTATTTGAAGCTGGTTTGGATATCATTTGTGGTAAAACTATCGTCGTTGTTTGTGATGAAGACCAACAATTGGAAAGACTTAGAAAGAGGAACCCACAGTTATCTCTTGAAGATGCAAAGAATAGAATCAATTCACAAATGTCCAATCATATGAGAATACGGAAAGCTGATTTCATAATTGATAACAGTTACACTTTGGAAAATCTGGATGAACAAGTTATGGGTGTCCTGAACAATGTTAAGCCTTGGTTTATTAATTATTTATTAGAATTGTTCCCTCCTTTTGCACTTGTCTCTGGTCTTGGTATGTTTTTGGTTAGAAGAGTTTATTATTGGAATACCGCCGATAATTACAAGGAAGAGTAGATTTATACACCTACTTAGTTGCTACGCATCTGCTTCTCTAGTTATAATATATAAACATCATCATAAATTCGTACACAAGATATGCGATAATCTAATGCCCATCCCCACGATCTCCTAGATGAATATATATACATGTATCTCCACGTTTACAACCAACGCGCGTCTTATAGTAATCACAAACAGTGGTCCATTTGTGAACAAGCGCCCTGTCAGCTAACCTCACATATGGTCTGTGATCACGTGCTCTTAATTCCATAATCTCTGGGGATACAAGATTCTTATTCTTTGTGTCAACAACTGGCCTTTGTGGATTTTTCTTACCGCTATAGCCACTATAATGATTTTTATCACCGTTAAGGTAGTGAGTTCTGTTTGGCAGGAGACCATCTGATGATGAAAGCCCTTTAGGTGGGTGGCCATTGTAACTTGGTAAATAGCTTGAGTTACTGGGTTGCGGTAATTTCTGTTGCTGATAAGGTGGAGATTGAAACACAGGAAGCATCATCGATGATTGTGGTGCTAATTGACCCACTTTCGGTTTTTTATTTACGAAACTATCATTGTCTTCTGATAGTCTTTTTTTCTCAGTACTTGGAACCGCGGCAGGCAACAAATCTTCATCCAACAGGTCTAGAATATCTTGATCTGGATTCTTGTTCGGGCTTGGATCCTCGTTGGTTCTCTTAGTGATTTCGCTGTCATTAGTGTTATCTTTCATTTCTTCAGCAGTGCTCCCTTCAGTTGCGGCTTGCATGTAATCTGAAGCAGGAAATTCAATGTTTGGTGTAATCAGACCTCCTGGTTCAAATGGACTTATAGAAAGTTCTGTTGCAACCCTGTAAATAACACCTGGCTTCTCTCTTGTGTTCAGTTTGATACCACCACCTCTCGTTTCAGCTAATTCATTCAAGCTCAGATCTTTAAATTGTGAAAAATCAATACGCATTGGCGTAACCCAAAACATATCCCCTTCATGTTCTTCAAACTTAAGGATGCCTTTATCCGCATTTTCTAAGGAATCACCTTCATCTTCCTCTTCGCGTCTCTTTGAACTCTTCTTTAACGATGAAGCTTCGGAAAGTATCATCTCTTTCGCCTTCATATTCGCATTTGCTTCGTTTGGATCAATTTCTTGACGTTCAATGTACCTTATCTTGACTAACTGCTCTTTTGAACTAGGAAACATCACTCTATTTTTTTTCTTGTTGCAATTATTTTCCGGTTTCTTTAAAGCACTCTTCAACCCTTCAACTGGAGTACCACTAGGCAGTGGTTCATGTATGACAATATTTTCTTGACCAACTGGCGATTGGCTTTGAGAATCATTTTTGGCACTAGATAGGTAGCTTTTGAATGAAAACAACTTGGCCGGAGCAGATCCACTAGCACCAGTAGTAGCATTGTCATCATCATCAGCACCACCACCACCACCACCACCACCACCACCAGCCTTATCACCAGCATCTTTGTCGACGTTTTCTTTTCTCTCTTTCTCTAATTCCAACTTTTTCAATTCTTCTGCCTTCTTTTGATTTTGTTCATCAATTTTGGCTTTTCTAGCAGCTTTCTCCTTAGCAGTTATTTCGGCAGCATTATCTAAGATCTCAGTAGCAACATTGGTGTAACTATTTTTCTTCTTTGAGGCTGACGCTAATAAATCTGTCAACTTCATTGAATTCAATTGGCCTTCAGAAAATTTTAAACCTTTGATAAAAGTCAAGAATAGACCAATTTTATCATCATTCTTTGTTTTCATTTCATATCTGACCCAGTTAGAAATACGTCTCGCTGACTTGGTTTGAAATACACTTCTCAGTGTTTCTTCATCATCTTTGTAAAGTATCATAATGGCATCAGTGATCAAATGTCTGACATCATAATCAGTATCATAAAGCTCTTTTTCAATAGCACAAACAGCACTAGTTACGAGTTTCTCTTTTTCAACTTTACTGGCGTTCTTGGATTGGTAAACTATATCTAAGAGGAAAAATTGGGCCTCTTCTGGCGATAGCTTCTTTTGGTTTAACAGAGCAACATTATCTATGACCTCTTTCTCTGAATAGACCTTATGATCTCTTCGAGATGATATCAGCTCAACGGTCTTGAACCCTACTGGCTCCACTGCTTTTGTGAGTTTATCAACTGTGATTCCATTAGCCTTATCATCATTCTTTTGTTGTGTTCCTTCAGAAACAACCTCCTCATCGTTATAACGAGCACCAGTACTACTGGATAATGTTTCATGATAATCGTATGTAGTTGCAGTGGTGTTACCTAATACCTTTATAGAAGAAGTTGACTCTTTTTGACTGTTATTAGCGATTGGTATTTCACCATTCTCTTGCCCGTTGTAAGCAGTAGCGTTGCCATACAGTTGTGTCTTACCATCAGCTATAGATTTCAAGATGTTCTCCTTGCTTGCATCAGTTCTAGCCAATTCCTTGATGATGTTGTAATAATTTGTAGCCTTGAATACAAGTGTAGATCGTGCTGAAACAAGTCTTTGGTACAGTGACAGTTCCACATGACTGTCCGTAACCGCCAATTTGGTGTCAACTATTTCTAATTGCTCGACAGAATCCATGTAGAGCTGAAGCGCATGCTCCATTGTCAACTTTCCTCCATTACTGTTGCCATTTGCTGGAGATCTTTTGTTAGCCGCTGAGGTCTCAATTGTTGTTGAGGGCTTTAAAACTTCACGCATAATCATTATTTTTTCTTTCAGTAAAACAAAAAAGAAAAAAGGTTCAGGAGACACACACACACACACACACACACACACACGATCTTTAGAAATCAGATTCAACTGGCTGCTTGAAACGGTTGAACGTAGTTTGTCTGTTGAATTTAGTTATGAGCTTCTGTAAACGACTATCAAATCCAAATATCAACGTTCAAAGTAAGGTTTGGGTATCACCTTATGGTTAAAATAACAGGTTCTTCTTAGTTTAAAAGACTAAACACCAAGATAGAGAATAGTGTTAAAGTCTAAAACAAGAAAGACGAAACCAGCAAAAAAAAAGCACAGTAAATCCTATACAATCGGTGCTTGCTACGGTTCTTTCTCTTATCGTTTTGTCGCTATATAACAAGAATTAGCACTCTCAAAAGTCGCTGAAGTCTTTTCTTCCACCCGCTGAGGTTGATTCATGTAAAAGGAGATAACTTTACAAAAACTTCTCTTTTTTTGGAAGGATTTTTTTGCCTTTTATATCAAACGCCGAGTACAAAGGTAGGGTAACCTTCGGCTCTTGTGTTTTTGTTTTCTTTACTTCGCGAACTGGTGGTGGGTTCTAGAAATCGGTTCGTACCTGGTAAGGCCACATAGTTGGCCTAGTAAAAAAATTTGAAAATCTTTCACATCTCGATTTATATGGTCTAGTCGAGACCTAGACATAATCAAAAGAGAGCGATCATCAACTATGAGAGCTTTCTTATCACCGTTGAGACTCTCTGCGAGAATCTTAGTTACAAGAGTACATAGTGTTCCGGCTTATAGAACATTCACAAGCTCATACGCTCTAAGAAGTGCCTTAAATGAGGTCAAACATGAAAATGTCACAGAAAGACATACAGAACACCAAAAGACTCCAACAAAGGTTCATACTGCCCCAAAAGATGACTTAATCAGTTTAGATAAACTTGATAGTATGGGTATTGTGGATGGAAGCATTATCAACGCTTTAAGAAAACTGGGCTTCTCCAATTTAACCGGTGTTCAAAGTAAAACCATCGTCCCAATGTTAACAACAGATCATGATATTGTTGCCAAAGCTAAAACTGGTACTGGTAAGACTCTTGCGTTTGGTATCCCACTATTACAGGAAATTGTCAAAGAGCCAAAGGGTCATCCTGGTGTCAGAAGTTTGGTAATTGCCCCAACTAGAGATTTAGCCTTCCAAATTAGAGATGAGTTTGAAAAAGTCTCTAATGATAGAGGTGTTAAAGGTGCTGCTAGTAATAGATTAAGTGTCAAGACCATTGTTGGTGGGGAAAGTAGAAGTTATCAAATCAAAAACTTCACTCAAAGAAGAGGTCAAGCTCCAACCGTCGTTATCGCTACCCCAGGGAGATTTCTAGATTTGATCAAAGAACCAGATGTCGCCTATGCATTCACTAATTTACAAACTGTTGTCTTAGATGAGGCTGATAGATTATTAGGTGAAGGTTTCAAAGAGGATCTAGTTGAGCTGATTGATAATTTAAAAGAGTTGAGAGAGGACTCTAAATTGACAGACTTGAAACCATTAAGAACCATGTTATTTTCTGCCACTTTGGACAAAGACATTATTCAATTCTCCAAAAGAATCTTGAACAACAATGCTGCTCATATTGATACTGTTGATCCAAATGAACCTGAAACCCATGAAAAGATCAGTCAATCCCTGATCTTAACCAACGATATCTTCCAAAGTTATGTTTCTGCTGCTATGTTTATTCACAATGAATCTACAAAGAACAGACACTTCAAAGCCATTGTCTTCTTACCAACTGTCAAAGCCGTTTCGTTCTTCTATGAGCTATTAACTAACTACTTACGTGAACAAAACTTCAGATTACACACTCATCAATTACACGGTCAACTACGTCAAAACGTTAGAGATAGAGCCGTCAAGAATTTCCGTAATGGTTTTGCTGGTGTCTTGGTTGCTTCCGATGTGGGTGCAAGAGGTATGGATTTCCCAAAAGTTACTAATGTCATTCAAGTCGGTCTGCCAATGGATTCAACAAATTATGTCCACAGAGTTGGTAGAACTGCTAGAGGTGGTAACACTGGTAATGCTGTAATGATCTTAAGTAAAGCTGAATCTCGTTTCGTTGATGTCTTGAAGAAAAGAAACTTGGAAGTTAAAGATCAATTTGAATATGAACAATTTCCAGAAACTGAAAATTTGATCGCTGATATCTATAAGAGAGTCCCACACAAATTCACCCTGACTCAAGTCTTGGAATCGATGGCTGGTTTCTCAAAAGGTGTTGGTAACAATTACAGTTTAAGAATGAATGAAATCTTCAAGGATCTATCCGAAGCTTATGGTAAATTTGAAGGTGATGAGAATGCCAAACCAGAAATTACACAGACTTTTGCATCAAAAGTCTTGGGTTTGAACAGAAGAGAAGCTACTCAATATTTTGAAATTAAGAGCTCAGGTTATGATTCAAAGTTCGAGAGCGAAGGCCGTTCCAGCTCAAGAAACAACAACAGAGGTGGTTATAGCAACAACAGAGGTGGCTACAACAAAGATAGAGGCGACTACGGTAACAATAGGGGTGGATACGGCAACAGCAATAGAGGTGGTTATAACAATAACAATAACTATAACAACAACAGAGGGGGCTACGGCGATAGAAACAGTAACAGAGGTAGCTACAACAACAATAGAGGAAACAGTGGATTCAGAGATCATAACAGCAATGGTAGAAGAGATCAAAAGAAATTCCGTTTTGACTGATCAAAATCACTTCTACTTCTCTGTTAAGCCATTGTGTTTAATGTTTAATAATCGGTAATGAACTTTTTAATTCTGCATGAATCTTGTTGTTTTATTTTCATTGATGCTTATGATATTTTATTCTTCGACTTTTTGGAATTGTTTCTGTTTTTTTTTTAATATTGGACTCCTGTATATATATATAAAGGGAAAATGTACATAATTCTTAAGATTTTTGATACTTTATCACTTCTCGCTGGATAAGGGAATTTTCGCGCCCATTACAAATATATAAAAAAATTCAGTTACAGCGATGGCTTTTGACCCAGAAGAAACGTGAACAAGTCTCATTAAAGAAATAAAAAATGTCTAGAGTGGGTACGTTGGTGCTGGGACCTGCTGGTGTTGGTAAAGTACGTGTCTTTTGAATGATCTATATGAAAGAAAAAGAATCTTACTAACCTTGTAATAGAGTACTTTTTGCAATGCGATGGTTTCATACTTACAGAGCATAGGGCGTCGTGCTCATATAGTAAATCTTGATCCAGCTGCCGAACCTTCTGAATATGAGTTCACGATAGATATAAGAGATCTTATATCCCTACAGGATGTGATGGAGGAACTTAATTTAGGCCCAAATGGTGGTTTGGTTTACTGTTTCGAATATCTGATGAATAACCTGGATTGGCTAGATGAAGAAATTGGTGAATTTAACGATGAATACTTGATATTTGATTGTCCTGGTCAAATCGAATTATATACACATATCCCTGTGCTGCCTACAATTGTGAAGCACTTGCAACAACATTTGAATTTCAACTTGTGTGCCACTTATTTATTGGAGGCTCCATTTATCATTGACAGATCCAAATTTTTCAGTGGAGCTCTGAGTGCGATGTCTGCTATGATCTTATTAGAACTACCACATATTAATATACTATCCAAGTTAGATCTTATCAAAGATGAGTACTCGAAGAAACAGTTGAAGAAATTTTTGAATCCAGACCCGTTATTGTTGGTTGATGATGTGAATAATAAGACCAATCCAAGATTTGCAAAATTGAATGAATCAATAGCTCACTTGGTAGATGATTTTGGTATGGTGCAATTCCTTCCTTTAGAATCTGGGAACACTGATAGTATTGCTACTATTTTAAGTTACATTGATGATGTTACTCAATGGGCTGAAGCTCAAGAACCAAAGGAACCGAATGATGAGATTGATTTTGAGGATGAAGACTACTAAATTGCTATTCATATAATACATCAAAATAATCAGAACACTTCACTTTACCCCATTAATTTTCGTAACCAGTTCCTCCAATCTCGATTGAACAAGTGTGTTCTTGAACGCTTTGCTGACTCTGGGAGCCTTCTTCTTGGTGACTTTGTCCATATTGGTATCTTCTGTCTTCATCTTTTGTCCCTTCGAAGAATTTTTTTTTCCCTTTGTGCTCGTAAGCTGTTGATCATAGTTATTGACTAAACTTGGAATATCCTGGCAATCACCCATGACAATTAAATCCAGATGTTCAATGTAATCTACTGTACTCATCGATGGTTCGTCTCTGTTAATCCAAATGACACAGCCTTTGTTAGCATGAACTGCTTTCGCTAACTCCTTAACTAGTCGTCTGACTCCTGGAATTTTTAAAGAAGTACCAGCAATGATTAGGCAATCAGGTTTAGATTTCAAATCAGTAGCTGAGATGTTCCCAATATTTTCACCATCTGGATGGAATTCGTTATACAGGACAATACGTGGTCTCAAACATCCAATACCTTGTGATCTCTTATTCATGAGTCTCCTTATATCATCCAATTCTGTGCATTCTGGACAAGCGGGTGGCTCATTACCTTGGAATAAGTCAGGTTGGATCTCTGAATTCCACCGACACTTAGAGCAATACATATACTTTATAGTCCCATGTAGTTGGATCGTTGGTGGGTATGGTGGATGTGGTTTAATAGGGACTGTTGTTCGTAGGTGGGGCAATTTTGAGTCAATACAGTCAATATTCTGAGTATAATGTCTCAATAGTCTTCCATTTTTGGATAAATCGTTCATCATTTCATGAAAGTTTGTAGGCTCTGATTCCATCGTCATCTTGTACAGCTGATTGATCATTGCATGGAACTTTGCGGTTGATTCACCATCGGAATAAACTGAACTATCGAAAAGGGCTTTACCGTTAGACCCGGAAGAAGTGGTGGATTTTAAACCTTGGAATAACCCATTGGATGATCTAAAATCTGGTATACCAGAGGCAACAGATATACCAGCACCGGTTATAACAACGGTTTTCTTGGAATATGTTAAAGCATAGTGAAGAAAGCTCACATCTTCGTTATCTATATCGTCATCTTGCTCGATGATAGGAATATCTGCATCATAAGAGTGTATGTTAAGTATAGTACCATTTGCTGGTCTGTATCTGAGCTTTGGTTTCCGTTTTCCCCTTGATTTTAAAGCTGGTTCTTTGATGTTCGTGTCAGTAAGGGGAGGAGTAGAATATCGTTCAACCTTGATCACTTCAATCTCATCGTCAAAAGAGCAGTTTGTGTCCTTATGTACTTCTTTTTGGTACTGTTGAGAAGATGGGGGTGTCAGAAGCTCCATCTTTTCACTCTATGTGTGCTTCTGGTGGACCTTCAATATAATGACCAGTCGAATGCAGAAAAAGCAGATATCTATCAAACACAAACTTTGCATTTGTGTTTCCCGGAAATAATTTAACTGCACTTTGATGTTTTTAAATTTCCTAATAAGGTAATTAACCTTTTTTAGCTTAATTAAGACGGAAAAGAGAGTTTACATCATGTGACTCAGTCGGATTACGAATACAACAAAACTTCAAATTTGTTTAACCAAACATGAAAGAAGCATTGGTTTACATTAGAAACAGTCACATTCTTCTTTATAGCAACGATGGTTCAGATCAGTGAGGTTAAAGACAACAATAGCAGAGAATCAAGAACTGCTGCTCACACGCATATCAAAGGTCTTGGATTAGATGAACGCGGTATTGCCAAATCAATCGACAATGGGTTTGTTGGCCAAACAGAGGCCAGAGAAGCTGCCGGTGTCATTGTTGATCTAATCAAGGCTAAAAAGATGAGTGGTAAAGCCATATTGCTTGCTGGGGGCCCAGCTACCGGTAAGACAGCTATTGCCTTGGCTATCTCTCAAGAATTGGGTCCAAAGGTCCCTTTTGTTCCTATTGTTGGCTCTGAACTATACTCTGTTGAAGTTAAAAAGACTGAAGCTTTAATGGAGAATTTTAGAAGATCCATCGGTTTAAGAATCAAGGAAACTAAAGAAGTTTATGAAGGTGAAGTCACTGAATTGACTCCAGAAGAAAGTGAAAATCCTTTAGGAGGCTATGGTAAGACAATTTCTCATGTCATTGTTGGTTTAAAATCTGCTAAAGGTACAAAGACTTTAAGACTAGATCCGAGTATTTATGAAAGTATCCAGAAGGAAAAAGTCACTATTGGAGATGTCATTTACATCGAAGCCAACACCGGTTCTGTAAAGAGAGTTGGTAGATCCGATGCTTATGCCACTGAATTCGATTTAGAAGCTGAGGAATACGTTCCGTTACCAAAAGGAGATGTCCACAAAAAGAAAGAGATCGTCCAAGATATCACCTTACATGACTTGGATGTTGCTAATGCTAGACCTCAAGGTGGTCAAGATGTTTTGTCCATGATGGGTCAGTTATTAAAACCAAAAAAGACAGAAATAACAGAAAAGCTTCGTCAAGAAGTCAACAAAGTTGTTCAAAAATATATCGACCAAGGTATTGCCGAATTGGTCCCAGGTGTTTTATTCATTGATGAAGTCAACATGTTAGATATTGAAATTTTCACATACTTGAACAGAGCCTTGGAAGCTTCGATTGCTCCGATCGTTGTATTAGCCTCCAATAGAGGTTTGACCACTGTCAGAGGAACCGACGATATTAAAGCTCCACATGGGATCCCACCTGATTTAATTGACAGGTTGTTGATTGTCCGTACTTTACCATACTCTACTGAAGAAATCAAAGTCATCATTGAAAAAAGAGCGGAAGTTGAAAAGTTGCCAATTGATCAAGCAGCTTTAGAAAAATTAGCACAGGAAGGTTCAAAGACTTCATTACGTTATGCCCTGCAGTTACTATCACCAGCTGGTATCTTAGCAAAGACATTCAACCATAATGAAATTCTAGTGTCAGATATCGAAGAAGCTCAAGCTCTATTCTTAGACGCTAAAAGAAGTACTAAAGTGTTACAGGACTCGACAGCATTTTTGTAATAGCTTAAGAGCCGAGATTTAATGCAAGATAGAATGACTTACTGGTTTTTGAATAGAATGTAGTTACTACTGCTTGCCTTGCAACATAATCGAACTAGTTTTTATTGTATGGAAGACGGTGGGTCTCCTATTTAATCGATGAAACTTCTTTCAAGAATTCTGAAGGTGAATAAATTGAAGTACTACCGTATGTGACGGCTTTACTACTCCCCTGGGTAGTACTTGAATAAGCCCATTCTTGCAAGTTCTGATATTCTAGATAGTTCCCTCCACCAACAACAAACACTAAGGAATCAGTATAGGACTGTCTCTTTGGTTGTTTAGAATGTGAGCCTCTGACATTTTTTGGATCAAAGTATAGATAGTCATCAGTTACTTTCAATCGATCTTCCGTAGAGTTCGCCGGATCCATGATTGTTTCCACAATATTGGTGATTGGCATAGCTTTCTTTTCTGGTAGTAATTTCTTGATACCTGAGATCAATGACCCCACACCTTCGGTGATTCTTCCATCTGCCAAGTTGTATAACTTGGAAGATAAGTTACCAAATAAGGCAGATGAATTACCTTGGGAATTCTTGTTACTGGAATCAGCATAACTATTCAAGACGATTGATGATTCCCTCATTCTTAGATTCTCTTTGACTCGTTTGATGAACTTCAAGGCACTGGTATCAAAACCTTCTTGTTTGGCAAAGATATCCTCAGCTTGTTTTATAAACGCCTGAGGCAATTCCGTAGTCAAATACAAAACGATATAAGTTCTCAGTTTATCTTCCAGATTTTTCGTATTACCATCTGATTCAAGTACTTCAAGGAATCTTTGTCTTGATTTAGGATCGTTCAAACTTTGCTCAATCTCAAAGAAACTATCAAGACCCTTGGACTTCAATTGGTTCAGTAAGGCAAGCAAAACGTTCATATGCATGTCAATCACGGCTTTACGTGCTGTTAGTTCTGGTAGTTGATTAACGGTTTGTTGTAATCTGTCATCGGCTCTACCATCAAGATCATCTAGATTCTGTGTTGCATGGCCCTGTGTTAATTCGGCAGCTTTCTCTTTGTAATTCTTCAATTCTTTGTCGGCATTATCAACAGCATCTGGGAATGGAAGTTGAGCGTTGTCTGCCCAAAAGAAATCTCTCGGTTCAATATCGTGTCTCTGAATTTTCTTCTTTCCTTCCTCTTCAGTTTCAATGGTAATGGTGTTTCTTTCAAGTTTAAAGACATCAGCAACAAGACATTGATATATCCATGAATGACTGAACAAAGCTGCCAAATCAACATTACGATCAAGCAAGATCAAGACAGATCTCGATGAGAAATCTGGTGTGCTTGTTAGTTTAGTACTAATCACGTAATCCCTTAATCTTGCATCGAGTTTCTCTGCAACTAGCTGAGCAGGGCCACCTGTTTGAGCACGTATTATAGGAATAATTCCAATTGTGATAATAGCATCAAATAATCCATCCGTAACTCTATCAGCAATACTATTGATTTCATCTTCTGTTGTTTTGGCATCGTTGAAGCTTGAATAGACATGTTGTAGCTCAAGAGAAAATAAACGAGGTTCTGTCACGATGTAATTCAAGTACTGGTCATAGACTTGGAGCACTTTTGCTGATTTACCTGTGACTGCAACCGATTTGGCAAGCTCTTCAAGTAAATCTCTGCTCAATGTTGATGTGAAATTAATATAGAACGCAGAGTACATGTCATCTTTGATATCTTGTGAGATTCTGGTGATATTTTCGGAAGTTGGTTCGACGAAGTAGATCGCAGGAACATCTGGTAATGGTGATCTGGATGACTTTATCAAAGTATGAGAGGTGATACCAGATTTCAGAAGATCATTAACTCTTAACACAGAAGAGATGACGTGCGTACTCTTAGCATCCAAAACAAGAACTTTCCAAATGATCTCCTCACCACTTAAACCAGCAGTCAAGTCAGCATTCTCAGAGTTGATGTTTAAATGGAGCATTTTCTCTAAAGCAGCTATGATATGTTGTTAATACTCAATTGATAATATGGAAGACACCAAGAAGACTCACCTATTTGCTTATCTCTTAGTGAGATTTGTTGAGAAGTGGACATCTTTCCACGTGTTATTAGAAATCGATAAGGAAACGATTAGTAAAAGATACCTTTTGAACTTCTGCGTTGATACACGAATATTGTTTATGTTTTCGTGAAAATGTTGAAACTCTGGCAAATTCACCAAGTTTCAATCACGTGCAAGTCACGCGATACTCACGTGATAACGATTGCTGATTTATTTACTGCTATCTAAACTTTGTCATTTCACTGATAACGAAAGTGGAAGAAGTAAATGCATTCTTAGGTCGCACTTCTCCCCCCTGCTCAACACTCTTTTCCATTAACAATAGCAGCACTAAGCATCTCTGATATAAGCAATTAACAGACCAGAATGTCCAGACTAGTCGTCAAAATCGAACAGGAAGCAATTACTGAAGATACAGACCTAACACCGGCTCAAGTAGCTAAACTGCGGGATGAGACTATATCTGCTCTCGAGCTTTCATACAGCCCGTATTCAAAATTCAGAGTTGGTTGTGCCATTCTATTAGAAGATGGTAGAATCATCAAGGGTGCCAATATAGAGAATGCTGCCTATGGGGCCTGTACCTGTGCTGAGCGAACCACTATCAACTATGCAATTGCCCATGGTGAACAACACTTCGCCGCTATCGGTGTCTCCAGTGATCTAACAAGCGAGTTTATCACACCCTGTGGTATCTGCAGACAAACCATCAGAGAATTTGGTACTGATACTTTGATCTATCTGTTCAAGCCAAATGGTGACTACTTGAAGACTACAATCAGAGACTTACTACCACTTGGGTTCGGTCCAGAGCACTTAGCATGAGCCCTCATATGACGCATTAACGAAAATCTTGATATATGCCAAATATCTAATCTTATCCATCAGCAGTTACCAAGTTTTTTCATTTTACCGTAGGAATTAAGGACCAAGTGTTTGTATAAACCTCTGATATCTCGGACTTCAAATCAAGTCGAGCCGGACTTCAAAAATTTTCATTTTAAATTTGAAAACTTCAACTATTATCACCATCATCGCTCCAGCTTTTGTACCCTTCGAAACATAGAAAAACAAAAGAAAATAATGTCAAGCACAGCCACTCGCACCTTCTGTGCGGCTCCTGATTGTGGAAAGGAAACCAGTTCCACTTTAAAATGCCCACTATGTTTGAAACAAGACGTAACTTCTGTATTTTGTGATCAAAGTTGTTTCAAACGTTGTTGGGGTCTGCATAAAGGAATCCATAAAAAAGCCGGTGTTGACTCCTATGATCCATTCCCAGAATTTCCATATACTGGCTCTTTAAGACCTGCCTACCCATTATCTCCAAGGAGAGAAATTCCAGACCATATTGAAAAGCCAGACTATGCTCAGAATGGTCAACCAGTTTCAGAACACATTAGTGATAGAACTGGTAAGATCCCAATCAATTCCGAAGAAGACATTAAAATCATTAAACAAGTGGCTGAATGGGGAAGAGAAATCCTAGATATTGCAGCAGCTTCGTTGAAACCAGGTATAACTACCGATGAAATTGATGAAATTGTCCATAATGAAACAATCAAAAGAAACTCATATCCTTCTCCACTAAACTATTACAACTTCCCAAAATCTGTGTGTCTTTCTATAAATGAAACTATTTGCCATGGTATCCCAGATAAAAGACCATTAAAAGATGGTGATATTGTTAATATCGATATCTCTGTTTTCCACAAAGGTTACCATGCAGATTTGAATGAGACCTACTATGTGGGTACGCCATCAAAAGATGCCATCAACGTTGTTGAAACTGCAAGGGAGTGTCTGGATTTAGCCATTGCAGCTTGTAAACCAGGTGTTGCCTTTAGATCCTTGGGTGATATTATTGAGAAACATGCTAGATCCAAGAATTGCTCAGTTGTTAGGGCTTATTGTGGTCATGGTGTCGGTAAATTATTCCATTGCGCACCACAAGTGGCACATTATGCCCGTAACAAATCTCCAGGTATCATGAAACCAGGTATGGTTTTCACTATTGAGCCAATGATCAATGCTGGGGTTTACAAAGATCTTTCATGGCCTGATCATTGGACCTCAGTCACAGCTGATGGTAAACTGAGTGCACAATTTGAACATGAATTATTGGTTACTGAGACTGGTGTTGAAGTCTTAAGTGCTAGAAAAGCAACCAGTCCAGGAGGACCAATTCCTAGAAAGTAGATAGCTTCTGCTTGAATACAGAATGCGAATAAACTTATTTACGTAAAGAAAGAAGGATATGATTATATGCCTGACCTGACCTTGCCTCGACTTCTGTTCCGGTTTCACTAATCGACTAGTCCTTGTCACTAAATCTGAAGCCTGCGGACTAGCGCCGTATGACCTCTGATCTGTGAAGTACCAATTGAAGGGACTACCGTTTTAAAGAGAGCTAGACCGTTCTGTTTTGGTAAGACTGATGAAGTGCTTCAGGAACTCTAGTTGTCAGTCCATGTTACTGGGTCTCAATTGAGATAGACTAACACATATATATATATATAGAGAGACTAGACTCGTCCATTACCGCCGTTACCGCTAATATCTCTGCGCTATGAACAATCCCTTGCTGTGTCCCATAACTAAAACCGGGTTACCCATGATTTAATTGGTGTTTTGTATTTTTTCGCGCCATCATATTTGCCAGATGAAAAAAAAGTTGTTAATTTGATGTCCATAAGATCAAGAAAGCGCTGACATAGAGGTTATTAACGCGTTCAAAATGTCCTCTTCATTGCAATTGCTAAACCCAAAGGCTGAGTCCTTAAGAAGAGCGGCTGCTTTGCAGGTAAACACTGCTGCTGCTCAGGGTCTTCAGCAAGTCCTGGAAACAAACCTGGGCCCAAAGGGTACTTTAAAAATGTTAGTTGATGGGGCTGGTAATATCAAGTTAACCAAAGATGGCAAAGTCTTATTGAGTGAGATGCAGATACAGAACCCAACTGCTGTGATGATTGCCAGGGCTGCTTCTGCCCAAGATGAAATTTCAGGTGATGGTACAACCACCGTTGTGTTATTAGTCGGTGAACTATTGAAACAAGCTGAAAGATTTATTTCGGAAGGTGTTCATCCAAGAATCATAACAGATGGTTTTGAGATTGCTAGAAAGTCCACGTTGAAATATCTTGATGAATACAAATTAAACAAAGACATAGATCGTGAATTGTTGTTACAGGTTGCCAGATCTTCATTATCCACCAAAGTTAACAACGAAGTTGCCGAAGTTCTAACGCCAATTGTCACTGATGCAGTCTTAAACGTTAAAACTGAAAAGTCATTGGATTTGCACATGGTTGAGATCATGCAGATGCAGCATGAATCTCCAAAGAATACGAAATTTATCAGAGGTTTAGTTTTAGATCATGGTGCTAGACATCCAGATATGCCAAAAGTCGTTCACAATGCATATGTTCTAATCTTGAACGTTTCACTTGAATACGAAAAGACTGAGGTCAATTCAAGTTTTTTTTACTCATCAGCTGAACAAAGAGATAAACTGGTTCAAAGTGAAAGAAGATTCGTGGATGAAAAATTGAAAAAGATTGTCGATCTAAAGAATGAAGTTTGTGGTCTGAACTCTGATAAAGGATTCGTCATTATAAACCAAAAAGGTATCGATCCAATGTCCTTAGATATTTTAGCCAAACATAACATTTTAGCATTAAGAAGAGCCAAAAGACGTAATATGGAAAGATTACAATTAGTCACTGGTGGGGAAGCTCAAAATTCAGTCGACGATCTAACCCCAGCTATTTTAGGTTATTCCGGTTTAGTCTATGAAGAAACAATTGGGGAAGAAAAATTCACATATGTTACAGAAAATAAAGATCCAAAATCAGTCACAATTCTAATTAAAGGTGCCACCAATCACGCGTTGAACCAAACTAAAGATGCCGTCAGAGATGGCCTAAGGGCTGTTGCTAATGTCATCAAGGATGAGGCTGTTGTTCCAGGTGCCGGTTCATTTTTCATTAGTGCTTCAGATTACCTGAACAAAAACCTGTCGTTACTATCCAAAGGTCGTACTAAAACGGGTATTCAAGCCTTTTCAGAGGCTCTATTGGTCATTCCAAAGACCTTAGTCAAAAACTCAGGTTATGATGCTTTGGATGTTGTCTCTAATTGTCAAGATGAATTGGAAGAAGGTCGTATTATTGGTATCGATTTGAACTCCGGAGATTCTTGTGATCCAACCATTGAAGGTATTTGGGACTCTTTCAGAGTCCTGAGAAACGCTATTACCTCTTCCGTTGGTATTGCCAGCAACTTACTATTATGTGATGAATTATTGAAAGCTGGTCGATCATCTTTGAAAGAAGGCGGTGCTGGTGGCCCAGGAGGACCAATTCCTGGTCAATAAGTTTAATGATATAATAGACAACTTTTTCCTAATAAAAAGGGAAGACGTAAGATGTACAACTTAAGGTTGATGATATCGAATTCATCAGTCCATTATTCTAAATCTGTAGCAAACATTAGGTACGATGAAGCAATGTTCTGAGATACATAGAGTCGGTAATGTTTGAAGAACAGACAATACGAAGATATGGAACAAAAATGGCATGGAATAATACCACACAATACTTTTCGTAGTTCAAGGGTGTCCAATCTTTACCGTCTTATTTGATCCACAAGAGGACGTGTACAGACCCTCTATGGTCTCTCTATATCTAACCAACATGTATTTAATCATAACTGCGTCAGTTATCAGTTGTACAATTGGTGTTATCAGCTCATGAGTATTCAAAACATCTACCATTTACGGTGTTTGCATATTCAACGAATATATAAGAGAGCTACCAGTTAAATGCCAGGCAAGTTTTATGGTATTAATCTCCCTGTGAAAGATGATAGTTGGAGCTAAAATAAAATCATGGAATTCGACTGGGCAGCTAGAGGACTCGAAATCCCATGGAGAATGATTCCTGTTCTTCAAGGTTAGGCTTGGTGTCCCTTTTGAGGAGACAGCAAATGCACATTGCCATTCTGTCCCATTAGGGCCTAGTAATATTTGCGGGAGTTCTATATGCTTATCTTTTAAAGACATCTGTGCTGCCGAAGTTTTCTACAGCAGCTAACGAAACGAGCTAATTATAGATCGAAAATTATTAGAGATCTTCAATCATCGACGACAACAGTAGGCCATAAATTAAAGGGTGAAATTACACCCGACCTTCACTCATTCTCCACTAATTGGTTCACGGTGAAAACACAATTACAATCATTCTTATTCTGTAAGCAATATATTAGATATTTATATGACTGAAAATTCAACTGCAATCTCACATCATGGCCCACCTAGAATAGTTATAATTGTAATAAAGTCATGTCTTTTCTGATCACCCAGATTTCAGGTCGTCGTAAAGCGAACTTAACCTAACAGGGTGGGAAAAAGAGAACTACCATTGGAACCAGAGTTTAGCACTGTGAGCATTCACGATGTTGAAAGAGTTCTTCAGCTTCAGGAGGCCCACTCAGGCATAATATTTGGCGTAATATTTAATGATATTTTCTCATGTACACGATTTTTACGACATTGCATCTGATGTCCAGTGTCATCTATTAAAAGACATGCGTATCAATTAGATGACAAGGAGGGCGCTTGAATTAACCAGTGCTTACCCTATTATTTTCAGACTAAATAACCATCAATATCAGCAGCAGACTATTACTATGTCGTGCTGGGCAAAGTCTGATCAATTAAACAGTATATTAACTCTAGTTTTCCATATATATAGTTATTCCTGGTTGAATCATGAGAAGAAAAGTAAAACTGATAATCTGAGTATTTGAGGTTGATCTGGCACAGCCTCTTCGGCTGAAACACACACTTTGTGATCCAGCTCTGAAACACTGTAAAGTCTCCACCATAAGGGTAAAGAAAAGAAGAAGCAAGGACATGCCCCATAACTGTAAGCTAGATGATCTTCTTATTCAAGCACTGCCATAATTTGGTCGTCGGCCAATACTGGAGCTGTCAATTTCGCCGTAGCAACTGATATAGGCTGATTTCCTACTGGAATTAACTCACCAAAACTCAATATGGCATGTTGAATAATAATATGAGTGCATGGTTTATTAAAATGTCTAAGTATACTTTTAGCAGCTTTTAGTTAATCGTATGAGGAAGTTGGACTTTCTCTGAAAAGAGAGCGGTTAAAGATTAGGGGAGATTAGGGGTTTCTGCCTCTCTTCCGCATGATATACCCATTACACCATATGTTTCATGGCGAAAATTTCGACCTGGGTCACCACAGTTCCTTTGCTACATAGATAAATCAGATCGTAAATTACTTGGTATTCGCCATGATTTTTCTGGGATGAAATTTCAAATGCCTTTAGAAGCAAAAGAAAATACGAGCTTGACAGCATATATGCAGCTAGATACATAGGATTGCATCTTTGATGTTCGCTAAAACTATTTGAAAATTGAGAGGAAAAGCTCTGGCCGGGACAAATCCACAGACATACTACTGGCTACTTGTAAGTCCCATGAACCCTTAATTAATGTCTTTCTATTGGCAAATTTGTAAACATCGAGAATGTATTAATAAACTGAGAGAACCAGACTCTGGTGACCGTCGTGGCGACCGTCGTGGCGGTTGAACGAATGTATCGAGTATTAATCTCTTCTTTTGAAGTTTATGAGCGCAAAAAACATAAGTTGGTGTAGGCAGTTCTAGCTGAAATACCACCATGCAGTTCTGGGTGACGATTCACGCCTCACTATCATCCTTCTGTTTCGGGTGAATTTATATCTCTAATGCTAGTTGATTCAAACTAGAAAGAAGATGTTCTCCATGCATCACTAGGTTCAATCTAGAATTTTTTTATTTGCAGACTTCTGCATAATGTTTTCGAGACAAATAAACAACGAATTTCAAATCAAGCAGCATACGCCAAGTTAATTAGAGCTTATGTTTGGAATATGCCACTGTAACTTCTTTTTTAAAGTCTCTAGCAACAAGAAAAGATTGGACCTCGAGATTCGAAGAAAAAAATGTGAACGCTCTATTTAGAAACGGGCTATGTGGATCTGTGAAAAAAAATAAGCTTACAATTGTTGCTCGGTCCTTCTTCATACATTTTTCCTCTTTCGCAAACAACGATTAAATAAGTTAGAGAACCTATCTGTTAGATTTCATGAGAACTTTATAGATTATTCTGAACTCCATAAAAGAAAATATTCCACCCTTTTTGTGTGAAGGTTTATATATATATTTAATCTGCTATGTAATACGGAGCTATATTCTATTACCAAAAACTGATTTCAATCTGATGAATACACTGTACAATTTCGTCACTCAATTGCAGTATCTCTCTGCTTCGTTCGGGATATTTCTAAATTTAAGGCCTAATACTTATTCAGCCACCACTTCAGTCTTTTCTCTAATCTTACTGTTATAAAAAGATATAGTAAGTATGGAATCCATACCGCAGTGGAGTTGTTATAACAATTCCCTAGGCTGTTGATCACCTTAGTACCCCCATGCAACGATATAAGACTATCCTGTTTTTTTAAGCACTAAAGCTTCCTTGGTATGGAACCTCGTTTGTATTAAAGTTTATGGAAAGAATACTTTTGCAAGATGTTTCCTTAAGATCTGTGCTTTTTGTTTCAGAATGGCAGTTATGAATCAAAGAACAGACTACGAGTTCTTTATGATCCGCTAGTTTCATTTATGAGTGAATCAACTACGTGTGAATCAGCTCTATCTATACGCTATCTATACGCTGGCGATAAGAATTCTGCGGCTTTCAATGGGTGAAACAAAAAAATTATATGTAGAACAGAAGGTCTCTAAGTAAAAAAGCATATATTTCATAATCAAACTTATAGGGTTCTGGTTTTCATACCTCGTTCCTATGATAGGTAACATTTTTTGTTAGGAAAGACAGTGTTCTTAGGTTTGCGGAATACCTATTTGAGGTTCAAAAATAGAAAGTTTCAAAATGAATTTATACTCAGAGGAGTCCAAACCTTCCCGTAGTTGAGCTGACAGACATATAAATATTAATCTGAGAGCAGTTCTTCTCCGAATTATCAATGGTGAAGGCCGGTCTCTATTTTACATGAGGTGTGTCGACAAAAATCTTCTGTCGAAATTGATGTCCAATTGAAATTCCAAGGAAGTTGACTACCAAATTTGCTGTGATAGTATTGGCCGGTCCCCTGTATTTCTCCGCATGATCTTCTTCATCCAAGCACCCTTTGGACGTCATATATCAGATCTTTCGTCATGAAACTTCCATCATCCACGTAATTCCTCTTCAGTTCATTCACATTTAATTCAAGATCGTCTAAGATACAAAAGAAGGACAAATGACGTAAATATGTGTAAACTAAGGAATTTCATGCGATCACTATTTTTAGTTGTTGAGATTTAAAGCAACAGGCAACGATCTGATTGCTTCTTGTAATCAAGGGAAGTCTCTGAGAAAACCGACATTCAGGTCAATCATGAGTTACGTAGTCGTCCTACCTCTCTTCTTTGATATTTTCATGATCTTGTGTTCGTATTCTTTTTAACATATATTTCGGGAAGAGCCGAAAGCTTGAAGGCATCGGTTAACGGTGAATTCAATTATAGCGCAGACATGGTGCAATGGAATTTTGATGAATCCAAGTGTATCTTCCCTTTCGCATCCAGGGAACCTCATTTTCTACCCCATTCCATAATTCAGACCCCTGTGCTTCTACCGCATGGTATTAAATTTAGAGCAATTGACTGAAGGCCATCCCCAGGGAGTGGATATAGCTCCTAAGGCCAGTAATGCTTATATGCATAAATATGTGGAAAACTTGGTAGAACTAAAAGAAGTCAAAGAAAAGAAGGAAGGAAGTCTGGCAAACCCGGATACTTGAAAGGAAACCTGGAGAGAAAAGTTGAAAGCCAGCTACGAAACTGGTTTGGAAATATCTTATAGTTACATTAACTAGAACAGACCATACTCTCTTCAATTAAGAACCTTCGATATCAATCAAAGATTTTCCACTCTATCCACTTAATTTCTTGAAGGACCTATCATAAAACTTGCTTACTCCTATCGCCACCAGTCATGATTTATTCTTAATTTTCTGGTCATAATTATGTCAATTGACATAAGTACATCTCCCTTAGTCCATAATTCTAATTTTTCATCTTCGGATAATTACTTTTTATTGCATAATCTGGCAAGACAACAGACCTAACTGAGAGTTTTTGGAGATATGGGACATGGGTTAGGGAATAATTATACTTTTGCGATTTTCGATAAATCTGTAAAGTTCTGCAAGAGAAAATCCCTAAACTTCGATATTCTTAGTTTGATCTAGATCCTATTGTGTTCGAAGCGAGATCAGGTAAGTACATTCAAATGCAAGCGAAGAGAAGAGATCAACATTAAAAGACACTACATACAGTATCAGAATTGGTCTCACTTGTTCCTCCATCAGTTGCAATCAAACACATGTGAGCATCTAGGTATTGCTTAGATATCTGAACCCCTGAATAGTTGGCGCATCACCTCCCTAGGAAAGTTAGTTATCTGGGATTTATCGAAACGAACGACAAAACATCAAGAGTCAAAGCTCGTTATTTACGAGTTAAGAAACATGGTGGTTTGCTTTATAATAATATGGCTTGATAATATTTTGGCAGCCAGAAGCTTATATCTGTTACTCGAATCATGGTTCAAAGCCAACTTTCTGAATAACAATTCGGGATCTGTTTATCCAGCAGAATGCATTAGAATCACTACTCATTTATCTCGACATGATCCAATCATTCCATTCATGTCTCCTTTTCCATTGAATAGTAAGAAATTTTGAGAAACATTAGACGTGTGTGGGTTTGAAAACGCCCGCAAAGTTTATATTCTGTGGTTTGTCGGTTTGGCTTTTGTCAAAAGTTTTCTTTTTTTAATTTATATATAGCTTTAAAAAAGCCGTTTCAAGCGAGCACAGTAGATGTCACCAATAATTATGCTTTCAAGAATCAATGGCAATAATAAACCTTACATCAAGCTTCACTATCATTTATTGTTTGTTTGCATATCGAAATGACTGAGCAGTGGTACTGCTAAATTCTAATTACATTAAATCTGAAAAATTGAAAATCCTCAAGGAAGGAAATGGCCGTTTTGACGTGCAAGTAAAACTACTAGAGAGCTATTTCCATTTTCAGCCTATATGAGTTATAAAGAGCTAACTTAAGTCTCTGTGGATGTCCGCCATGGTCTACAGAATTATCATTCTTCTGTCACTTGGACTGCCGAGCATTTAACGCGGTCAGGAAATTGATAAATATAATCAGAGATCACACAACATACACTTTTAGTGGGATGACTCTCTATGACCACATGAGCTCAGACCACATATACTGGGACACGTACTTCCAGTTCGTAAGCAGTGGAAGGTCACAGCGGAAACTCTCCATAGTATACATTCCCAACAAGTTTCTATTTATTGTCTATGTGAAATCTGCTGGTGACTCTGCTGGTGACTCCGTCAGGCCAGGAATCGATGTCATCCAGCGGGAAGTAGGCTTACAGGGAATGAAAGAACCCCGGGGCCCCTCTCAAACAGATTCGGGAACACAGTGGTCGGGGCTCATTTCATCTTTCTTTCGTTTGAAGTTCTGGAAGGGTTTCCATGCGCCTGGATACATATATGTGCATGAAAACCAAACTTATTTGTAAGTTTCTCTTCCCCCAATAATTGATTCAATTAGTCGATAGGTGATTAACATTACTTTTAATCTGGGAACCTGATCTCTAGCACATACTCTCAACAATAGCATATTTGAGCTTCTGCCTTTATAGCTGACGAATGCTTCCTTTTATGTGTGGAAATGGTCCACAAATTAGTTCAACTTGTATCGGTCAAATCAAGTTCAATGGTTGCGCAGTTATACTCTGAACAGCGACAACAACTGGTACACTAGTAATAATAACCATTAAATTTGGGCGATACTCCTTTTCCGTTGATTCTGAACATTGATACCAAATTCAGTTCTCCAGTTCCGATAGGAGGCTCTACCATTCATCATTTTGTCTACAAACGGATACGTTTTTCACTCTGTCCGTTCCAAGAAAGTCTTGAACTGAAGATTTTGGAAAGATGCATGTCCGAAAATTAAAAGTTTATGCATAGTCTCGCATTCGCCTTTTTAAAAACCGTCACGGGGAAAGTAATATGTACGCAGTAGCTTTACGATATGTTTTAGAGCCCTTTTTCTTCTATTCTAGTTGAAAGGTCATAGGTATAAAATAATCCTGTTTTCCCTCTTGCATCCTGGATTCAAAATCCCTATTCGAAAATCACCGAATATCAGCTTGACTAATTAATTGAGGCCTTCCTGAGAATTAGACATACTCGATCGTCCATACATCCAAGTGTTCATATTGAAGTGATTCAAATTTGTTCATCTTTAAATTCATCTTTAAATCACTTTACTTCTAAATGGACCAAGATAATATACCATGGGTCAATACATCAAACCCGGGAGACCACTTTCTATTTAACCAGCAACATAATGGTCAACTATATCCAAGAGTTCAAACGGTACTTGAGAACAATATGAATTATTGGCCTTACAACCAATGTCCGGCATCCATATACCATCAACAGATGCCTGTTCAAAATACATATGCCCCACCATACCAAGAAGGCACGAATGATGTATCATCATATAGCGATTCCAGCATTGCATCAGAAACTTCATACATATATGATGAAACATCATCTATCTCATCGCATCCGTCGCCCATGTCATCTGGTTCACCCTGCTATGTCTTTTGCAATAACAATAATGTCTATGATCCAATGGACTCCTCTAAAGTTAGGAAACACAGGGCTGTCAAGGCAAGAAGATCCAGAATGGGTTGTTTGACTTGCCGCAATAGAAAGAAAAGATGTTGTGAGACAAGACCAGAATGCACTGAATGTGCTAGATTGGGTCTGAGTTGTGTTTGGCCAGCACCAGGAACTGAACATAGAAACAGACCAAGAAACTCTAAAATCCTCGATGGTTTGTACTATGATGCATTCCATGGGCATATCAAAATCTTAAGGGGAATTGTTGAAAGTAAGATAGATGTCAATTGATCTATTGTATGACCTACATATCCAGCTAGTCTTGTGAGTTTTGTTGAGGTTATTCTATTACGGTTTATTTTCTTTTCAGTTCGTTTCATATTCATGACATTTCTTTTTCTTGCTTAATTACATAAATTCATTAAACATTCCGTGCATATTTATCCTTTCGTTGGAGTAGACGATTAGTAGTTGTTATGTTATCTTAAGCTTATATTATTAGAGCTTATTGGTGAGTTGGGAGCTTCGCCATAAATTTGGTCAAAGCCAGACGTGTAATCTATAAAAGGAAGTTTTCGCGGTTATTTTCTTTTATTAAGAGGAAGAAAAAAAGGTGATTATTCCGAAGATACTGCACCAGACTAAGACAAATCAAACTATTAAAGGACCATTTTTGGTGTTCGAGAGCTGATATTTGGTTCCTATTTCTGTTTCCTCTTTGAGAGCAAACGTTCTCTCTGCTGTTTTTCATTGCTTTTAAAGTGTTCATTTTGGTGAGTTTTATTCGAGGTGCTGGAAACTGCATAAGAAGTCATTGATTCAGCATAGTGTTTGAGCTACTTCTTAGATAAAGAGTCAAATTATCGCCTTGGCTTTTACATTTGAGGTGAGAACATGAGAATAACACCCATACCTAACCAAAGGGTATGGATACTCCCAATATTCATCATAGCGTTTGCCCTCATACCACCGGTGCTTTCCGCTATCTTCAGTCAGAGACCCCCATCAGTGAGGACTCTATACCCAAAAACTAAAGAGGACAGACGAAAAAGTGTTCAACATGCTAGAAGAACCTACAGATACAACTCTGATGAACTTATCAATAATGAGAACAGAGTAAACTATCTCCCGCAAGAACATCAACGTCCTATCCAGAGCTATGAAATCACGAATCTATTGTTAGCCTCTGATATTGAGGGTGGTTTACATGCTTTAAATAGAGAAACTGGTGAGGTCGTGTGGTCATTAGAAACTGAACAGCCATTGGTAATGACTTCGTCTAATTTCTCCTTCAATGAGCCAAGTGAAGGTGCTGAAGCGGAGAAGCGCGATGAGAATTTGGTTTGGATTGTTGAACCATATGGTGATGGTAACCTATATTTCTTCAACACAGAGTTTGGTCTCAACAAGCTCCCAATTTCTATTACACAGCTAATCTCACAAAGTCCGTTTGCATTGAATGATGATGATAAGGTCTACACTGGTGTTAGAAAGTCTTCACTTTATACGATTGACCTACATACGGGACAAATTCTATCTGCATATGGTTCAGGCTGCACAACTACTGAGCCTTTCTGCGATAAAGAGACATTTGATTCTCAGGATAGAGTTATCATTGGGAAGACGACATATGAGCTAACGATTCACTCTAAAAATAATCTTTCATGGAATATCACGTATTCAACTTGGGGTCCAAATAACATCGATACTGATCTTACATTACAAAACACGTATCCATTGGACGGTACATATCTAGCACCTTTTCATGACAGCTCCTTGTTAGCTGTTGATGTCAACTCCAAGATTGCCAAATGGGTAAGTCGACTACCCAATAACATTGTAAATGTCTTTGATATACTGAATGACAGAAGTGGCACTTCATATACAACATCATATATCACCATCCCACATCCATTGAAACCTCCAAACGGCTTTCACGAAGCAGAATCCACAGATGCCACTTATTTAGATGTCACAAGAAATGGATCATGGTATGCCATGTCAAGTGACTACTATCCTTCTTTAGTTAAGTCGGCTCCCGCATCGAAATACTCACTTAGTGAAAGATATCGTACCCATCAGCAGCTAAGGAATCAAGATGAGTTCAATTCAGTTATTATAGGTGTGCATGTTCCTAATGATGTCACTGACTCGTATGGGGCAAAGGCGACAGTTAACTATCCAACAAGTCTTCCTCAGCCTTATCCAACCCATCTCATTGAAGGGAGACCTATTATTCACAGAACTGATGCTCCGTATGATTATGATGAAGTCTCGCCTTCAGAATGGATTGGTCTACCATCACCATCTTCTGCTCCAGTGTTACAAATTGATCCAAGTCCGAGAGAAGTTGGCTTCTTTGACACTGTTTTTGGTAAATTTCTATTCAGATGTGCAGAGAATTTTATCATGGTATTAGTAACTGGTTTACTCATCTATATTGCTATCAGGCTGAACTGGATTCCGTCCTTGAATGCTCTATTGAAGAAAAATGGTTTGGAGTTGAAAGAGCTTGAAATTGAACCTGTGGTGATCCCAACTGACAATGTTGAAGCGACAGCTGTAGTTGAAGAAGAGGTCAAACCAAAGAAAGAAGTGAAGATTGTTGAACCTGCCGAACAAGAAAAAATGTCCACTGAGAATACCAATAATGGCGCCAAAAAACGAAAGAGGGGTTCTAGAGGCGGCAAGAAGAACAAGAAGAGCGGTGGGAATGACAGCAAAGTAGAAGAAATACCCACATCTAGTGAGGGTTCCACGATTGAGACACAGGACATTTCTAAAGGCACAGGCGGGCTTGTGTTATCCGACACCATCCTGGGTTACGGTTCTTATGGTACTGTTGTCTTCAAGGGGAGTTTCCAGAAAAGAGATGTTGCTGTCAAGAGAATGTTAATTGATTTTTATGACGTGGCCAGTCATGAGATAAATCTGCTTACCGAAAGTGATGATCATCCTAACGTTATTAGGTACTTCTACAGCGAAACTAGTGACAAGTTTCTTTATATTGCCTTAGAATTATGCTCTGCGAGTTTGGAAGATGTGATTGAAAAACCAGAAGAACATAAAGAGCTAACAAGACTGATGGATCCTGTGAATGTCCTTGAGCAGATTGCTGAAGGTCTGCACCATTTACATTCGTTAAAGATTGTCCATCGTGATATTAAACCACAAAACATCCTTGTTGCTCCGCCAAAGAAATTTAAGACCAAAAGCGAAGACTTTTCACCAGTTAGAATTTTGATCTCAGATTTTGGGCTGTGTAAACGATTGGAAGCTGACGAAAGTTCGTTCAAGGCCACCACTCAACATGCTGCTGGTACATCAGGTTGGCGGGCTCCAGAGCTGTTATTGGAGAATTCAAACACGATGTACAATTCCACTTCATACAACAGTGAACATTCATTCACCAATAACACCTCTTCAAACTCCATTGCTGAACCATTGGCATATGATGTTCTTTCAAACAGGAAATTAACTAGGTCAATTGATATATTCTCATTCGGTTGTTGCTTTTATTATATTTTAACCAACGGTGGTCATCCATTTGGTGATAGGTATTTGCGGGAAGGAAATGTTATCAAGAATGCATATTCATTAGAATTGTTAGACATATTACCAGAGAACAATATTGAGGCTAAAGATTTGATATCAAAGATGATCACAAGAAATCCAAAATCAAGGCCGAATACATCCCAAGTTTTGAAACATCCGTTCTTTTGGTCAAATGCAAAGAAGTTGGAATTCTTACTAAAAGTTAGTGATAGATTTGAAATTGAAAGAAGGGATCCACCTAGTGAATTACTTCAAGAACTAGAATCTGTTGCTCCAGATGTCCTTGGTGACGATTGGTGTGCAAAGTTTGATAAGGCCTTCATGGATAACTTGGGGAAATATAGAAAGTACCACCCAGATAGATTGATGGATCTTCTAAGAGCTCTGAGAAACAAATATCATCATTTTAATGATCTTTCCGAAGATTTAATGGCTAAGATGAGTCCATTACCTGATGGATTTTATAATTATTTCAATAGAAAATTCCCAAATATGCTGATGGTGATATACAAGGTTGTGGAGGAGCAATTAAGTGAAGATCCTGTTCTGGATGTGTTCTTTTAGAGATCGCTGATATAATTAATGAATTAATGAAACGCCCCATTTGCGTTAAAAAAAAAGAATTCGTAATATTTTCATAATACTTTTCACGTTTCTTGCAATTTCTTAAGCTTTATGATACTTTCATGTACACTTTCCAAGTAATTGTACCCACAGAAAAGAGACGGTAGTGCTTGGATCCAAACATGAAGTTGGGGTACCATTTGATATCAATTATCCGTGGGGTATCGATCGGAGAATTAGAGATCTCGAATCGAGACCTAATGGTCAGAGAATGTTTCGTAAATTGGTAACTCAAGCTCTGAGATATTATGGAAATAGCCGGTAATATGAAATCTTTGTTTGTCCTGTTTTCCTTTATTTTTATGTTTTTGGACCCTCCTGTTCAAGTTTGGGCCGACTTTGCATCAACATACAATCTCTTGCGTCCTATACCGTTGTAATTCGAGATTTTGTCTCCTGTTAACTGTCCGTGATCTGTGCTTATGTATTTGAGATATTCTCTGTTGTGTCTAAAATGAACCTTAAAGAGTTCTGTCTTGACTTTTATGACTTATCTTTAGATCTCTGATTCAGTGAACGGGTCCGTAATCCGTATGAACCCGCAAGATATGCAGACTTGCAGTGCTGCAGAATGTTTTCGAGCTTCTAGAATAGCTGGCATGCGGTCATTTCAAGTTGGTGAGGGGGGTTCCGGGACAGTGTGTACTTTCTGTTCTATATAGTCTATAGCATATATAGCAGCACCCCATCACATTATATGCAGTTCGTGATCTGAGAATCAATTTCCTATATGTGGACTCTACGGTTTGCCTCCCTTGAAGCATTCAACCTCTAGGCAAAAGCAGACATATTGCACCCAAACTGGGAGATCTAATTATCGCTAAGCTGTAATTTGTCGGCATTTTAAATGCATGCACGAGCATCCCATGTATTACGTCTTAAACTGTCCGAAATTCCAAAAAGCTGCGTTTGGACGTGGCGAGGAAGGGATAAACTAATAGCTGGCACCTGGGACATTTGCAATTTTATGAAGAAGGTAGGAATAGTCCCTCTTGAATTCTGGCAAGCAGTCAAATATATTTAGGTTCATCCACAAGGATATATCCCTCTGTTCTATAATTCCTGTGGAGCTAGGAAAAAAGATCAAAAAAAAAGATTAAAGCTTTGATAGGTCAAATGCGAGAAGAAAAAAGGAAGCATAAGGACAATGACATAACCCTCGTTCCGTATATCCCTTTGAATACATCAAATCTGTCCTCAGTATGCTGCTTAAGGATTTTTAGTTGCATAAAAGAAACAAGGATCTCCCTTCTGGCTTGAATTGGACATAAAACATTCTAATCCTGCAAAAAAAGTATAATACTTATCCTTAGACCATTTGATTTCCAGATTCAATAGTGGAGAGAGTCTTTTGGTCTTGTGAACCTCTCGAATACAAATACTCTGGCTCTATATGTCTCAATCATATCCAGTATATCGAATGAAGTTCCCCACCCAGTAGATCATGTTTGAGCGAGGCCTGAGCACAATTCTTGGAATCCAAAAAATAATAAGTCAAAATTCTAGGTCCTTTATGAGCGATGGAAGACAAGCTGGAAGCTGGAATAGGCGTACGCGATAAGTCACAAAATCACATAATTATAAGTCGGTGTTAATCAACTTCGGGGGTATCTTGGATGGAAGAAAGGACAAGTTGGATGGTAAAGCCGTATGTGAGCAACCCAAGTGAACGAATCCAATAAGTACTGACGAATCCTGGCTAATCAAGAGCCGTATCTCTGTACATAAGGCATTTCTAAACCAATATCGAATTACCATACATCAAAGAAAATACCCTGAAGCAAATTTTCAGTATCATATCGAAGACAAGCCACTCAAAACAACATGACTATTAAACTGACAGAACAAACCAATGAGTCTCCACTGAACCTTGTCAAAGATCTGAGAATCCTCTAGCATCTCTTTAAAAAGTATCTCACCAAATCAGAATCGTGAATGAAAAGTGTCTCCTCCCTTCCGACCATGGATGCAGAAAAAGCACTGAGCTGTTTCAGGTTTATATTCTTTCATATTCCATCTTTATGATATCCATGACTCCATTTGAGAAGAGAAGAAATTACTGTTCAATTGACTTGAACTCTTTCCTGAAGAAACTTTCCAACTGTTATGTGCCATTTACCTTACAGCCCTAGCAAAGGCTCAAAACCATCAGATGCAATATCACGTGACTGTTTGGAAAAAAAATAAAAAAAAATTCAAATGACGTCAGCGAAATCTAGGCAGAACCTTTAAGGGCTTTTAGGGGGGGAGCTCCTAGTAAGTCTTAGTGGGAGCCTTGCCCAGATTTTCCCGCCTAGCACCGAAATCGAGCTTTCGCGAATTTTCGTTTAGTGATCAAAAAGAAGAAAAAGAACGAAGAACCGTCAGCATGAGTTAGTAAACCAATTTTAAATCGCAGTTCTTCCATCAGTTTGTACTAGGGTTTTGTTGCCCAATTAATCATTAATATTGCGAAAGCTCTGATCTTTCCCCTTCTGTGTCTTCCTGGTGAAAATTACTGCCTTTTTTACTTTTTAGAGTCAGACTCTCTCTGTTTTCCTTTGTTGTATTACACGTTCCGTATAATCATAGAAGATAGAAAGATAGTGATGGATCGGCAAAAGACCAAAGAGTTGGACTCATTGTTCATACTTCGTCATGCTCAACGATGTGACAAAATCTCAACTACAATATCATCCATTGACTTTGTTCAAAGACCTAATGAATATACCATCACCGATTCATACAATCCAGGTCTAGCTACCTTCCAGTCCACAAATAACAAATCTAATAATGGGTATACACAATCCCTTGAGATGGGATCAAAACTGCTAACATATATTGAAGATCAAGTACAAGAGTCAACTGTTGTCCTCAAATTTCACACTTCTCCTTACTTGAGATGTGTTCAAACAATCAAATACATGGTCGATTACTTGGTAAAGAGACATCGCCAGGAAAAATTAATCAAGGTTATAATCACCATTGACCAAGTCCTTTCGGAATGGCTGAACACCGAACTGGATATCAATTACTACCCACCAAATGATAACGGTGCTACATTACTAGGTGTAGCTGTTCAATATCTGAATTCAAACTTACGTTTTAATAGAAATGAAAATGTTAAAATTGAAGTTGATTTGAAAGATAGTTATAGATACGGTAATCCTGGCCCATATAGCGAGAGTTTCATTCAGCAATATTCTAGAATAACTCAAGGTTTAATATCCATTGTCAAAGATGAAGCTGAGAATTTATCATCTGAATCAAATGCAAAAGATGTCGTATTAGTCATGACACACGGTGCTGCTGTCAGAAGCTTGATTTCAAAGCTAATTAATAAATCTCTATATGTTGAGATCCCTTTGGCGTCAATGTCAATCGCTAAACCCATTGCCAGAGAAAGTAGGCATTATTATTGGAAGTTATTAGAGACTGATGTCGAATTGCATAACAGATTCCATTTCCAACAAGTTGACTTATACTCAACCAGAGACCCATTTCAGGATTTTCAGACAACGTTTGGTGCTAATTCTCAAACTTCACAATTGAATTTCAGAGGTCCAATCCCTTCATCAAAGACTGATGATTTCAGTAGAATTAGATCACAATCATTGCTAAACCCGAGAAATAGAAACGATTCAGATGACTCAGATGATGATTCTGAGAACGAAGGTCTCACTTTTAACGTTTCGCGATCCCGTCAATTGCTCACACGCGATACCGATCATCAAAGAAGATTCCGTTCATCATCATTATTTGGTCCTGTACTAAACAATCCATTTTGGGGTGATTCTGAGACAAGATCGTCAAGATCCAAGAAAAATTCATTTGATAACCAACAAAGATCTTTCATTCGCAGAGAAGAAGAAATCATTTCGCCGATCCAGAATATACGTAAATCACCATCGTTCTTAACACCAACTATCACACCTACTGTTTCCCGTGTTCCAAGTTCATATCAAAACCTTGATCCTGATGATGGTATTCACGATGAATCCTATGAAAAAGTGCCGGACTTGGCAGAATTGTCATCGACTAATAGCTCCACTAACAGTCTACATGAAGATCTAACAATATTCCCGGGTACACTGTCCAAGTTATCACCACCGGAAAATGCCACCACAATAACTAATGAATTTAATGATACAAATACTGTCCATGCGGCATCAACGGCCACTCTTGTTGATGCATCTATAAACCCAAAGGATTCAAGTGCCTCAATCGAGACATATCACCATAACAAGACTTCATCTTCAATCTTTGACAAATCAGCAATCCAAAAGTCATTGGATGAGATCATAGGGAAACGACCAGTTGATGAAGCACCCCCTGCTAACTGGATGTCATTTGGTAGATCCAATCCACTGGCGTCCAATACTAATAGCACCAATACTCTTGATAAACCAAAGTTTACCATAGATCTATACGGTGAGAAGAACAAGCATAAAACATTGGATTTATATGGTGATGCAAATGAAGCTTCAACTGGTGGATGGTTTTTGGGTTCGAACAAATATTGAAAACTATGAAGAAATATATCAGGGTAACAAATGAAGGAAGAAAAGAACTAGAGAGATGACATGGGATTTTTTAATATAGTGATATTTCTCACATAATTCGCATAATAGACACGACATTTTATTTACATTTTGTAACTTATAGTTTAACATATATGAATAAATAGTAATAAATAAAGTTCAAAACTTCTTGAAGATATCGGTCAAGAAATCCCAGTTGGAAACTTTGATGATGTTGACATCAATATGGGCCAGCTCTTCCTTTGCTTGCTCCATTAATTCTTCATCCCCTGTCTTCTCATACAGTTTGATAAGATTCTGAAGTGACTGTCTAGAGACATAGGCGGACTTCAAATCTGTTCTTGAATAAAGGTATGATTCTTTGAAGGCCTCGTTACACCATTGAATGGATTTTTGTAACAATCCTTTTTGGTATAGGATCTCACCAATATAGTTCTTCAATAATGCCTTGTCACTTGGGCCTAAGAACAACACATTTGTTTCCTGTTGTGGCTTAGTATCTCCCAACGAAGGGACACCTTGAGCCTCTGCAATTTGCAACAAATTTAGAAAGATCTCTAAAGACAGGGTGAATTTCCCTGTCTTAGTATACACAACACCTAAATCGGTCAAATTCTGGAATGTTTCTGTGTTCACTTTTGCCTTTGAATCTAGCAGTACTGAACCGTGTTCTTTAAATATTATATCTGAATGATAAATCTCGTTGAATCTCAAAGCATCTAGTAGATACTTCTCAGCCTTTTCAAGGTCGCCTTCATTAGAAGCAAATTTTGCAGCTAGCCTCAAGCTCTGTGATCTAAGATCCTTAGTGCCGATATCCATAGGTAGGTTGATAGAATATAGATTCAACTTGATGGCATTTTCAATGTCCCCGGATTCAGCTTTAATCAAACTTAGTCTAATCACCAAGTCAACATATGTCCCCTGCCATTCTTTGCTTTTCTTCTGTAATTGTTCAAGGGTTAATAGCTTAAACTTCCTATCTGACAGCTCACTCATATCAAGCCCTTCATTCTCAGCAATGGCTCTGAGTGATTGAATCAATGCCTCATGGGCCTGTGAGTTCTTCTCCATAATGTCTTGTAAATAAACGGCAAGGAGCCCATTGATTTTTGCAGTCAAAGGAAGATCGGATGATATATGTTGGTACTTATCCAGATATGCACCTCCTCCAAAGTAAGCAACTCCTCCAATGACTAAGGCACCACCATAAAACAAAGCAATCCCTTTCAAAGTAGCTCTACTCAAGTTCAACATCAAGACAGCAAACGGACTGGAAACAGTGATTTTCTTGAACCCTCTTTGGCCAAAACCAGCCTTTAGAGCCCGTGGAAGCACTGTTGCCCTTCTGAATCCTCGCAGAAACATTTTCTAACTGTGTGGAGGTTTATTACTAGTTTAAGTGGGTATTTAGTCTGTTACTTTGGGGGCTTGTTTTCCCACCGTTCGTGAAAAATTACTAACATTAACTTTTATATGTGTCACTGACTTGAGAATACAATCTAGGCTGAAAATGGTGCACAGGACCGAGAATTCAGATGCAAAGCTTCGACGTGATGAACAAAGTACACTCAGCTCCGGTGCTGAGAAATTTCAGCAGAGTTCAATGGTCCAACGAGTGCTGAGATGGGCAATCACACTTCCGGGATCACATAGTGATGAGGTTACAAAGAACTATCAAATTTGGCAAAGTCAGAACCTGCTGTTTTTATTTGGTGGTCGATTTAGGTTTACAAGAGCAAGACCCATAAATATCATCACTGGCTTATTTGCAGGGCTGTCAATGGTGTTGTTTTGTGTATTCGAGTGAGTCTTATCCATATCTCAATGCTGGGATTGAAATATGATTACATATACTGACAATGATTGCTCTAGAGCTGCTTGGAGTTGGCATAACATTAGCGGTGCTACTGTTATAATATTTGTTTATAGCTGGCTTATCACTGTAGCCTCTTTTATAAGAGCTGCTTCTTCTGATGCTGGTGTAAGTACACTCTATCAATTTACTAATCAAGGAAAGGTTTACTAATGCATACATGTGTGACAGGCAATCCCAAGAAACATACATCTGACTGAAGATCCATACAATATTCCCAATGAGTACTTCAACACTATAACTCTTCCATCAGGAAATAAGCATCAGGTGGAGGTCAAATACTGTCCTACTTGCAAAGATTGGAGAATGCCTCGGTCATTCCATTGTTCTAAATGTGACCAATGCATCAACATTCATGATCATCATTGCATATGGCTGAATAATTGTGTTGGTGAGAGAAACTATCGCTTCTTCTTTGTGTTTTTGGTGTTTTCTACTTTCACTAGTTCTTACTACTCTACATTATCATACTATCATCTGTTCCATTACCAAAAAAGTCATGGTATAAAAATAACCCAAGCACTGAGACATAACCCAATGAGTCTCTTCAATGGTATTCTAGGGAATATGATAATGTTGTATCCAACATTACTGTTAGGATATCATATCTACTTGGCGACGACACAACAAACCACCAGAGAATTCTTGAAGAATATGAAAGTAGACACTGGGAATCCATACACTTCTCACAATATCTTCAAAAACGCAATGGTGGCCATTTGTAAACCGAGGGGATACAGTTACATTCAGGCTCGAGGACCTTATCATAGAGGGGACTCAAGATTTGAAAGATTCACGATAGACAGGTAAAAAACGGATAATATAATGCTATTAATTCTTAATATCTTCTCCAAAGAAAATAAAACACTAGTACTGCTCTTGATTAATAGTGCCTAGTTTCATCATTATGCCTATTTGCAAAACCAGGAGGGTCAAAAATAAAGAGATGAACCTTATTCACATGCATAAATATTGGCTTTTTTTGGCAATATTGTAGCCCTTATGTATAGTAGACTTTGCTATGTAGCTAGTTAAAGTAGTATATGATTGTTATCTGTGAATGTGTTGTAAGAGTTTAGTTAAAGACAATGCAGTCGAAATTCACATCACACTAATCACTGTCACCAACATCGTTCTCAACGAGCTTCTATGGAAACCGAAAACAGTTAACAGTAAACAGTAGTTTCAAAAAAAAGAAATGCTCTCACTCAGAGTCGAACTGAGGATCGCTACATTACTAGTGTAGCGCCTTACCAACTTGGCCATAAGAGCTTTTCTCGAAAACAGAAAAATCACTAAAAACCTAGACTAAGAAATAAGATTGCACTATTAAACCTGACAACAGGCCACGGGGCACGGCCATCTAATACATGGTGACTAGCCACCTTAAAAATATCTGTGGACTTCAGAAAAGGCTACAGACACAAACATTTTACCAACTCTTTCTAGTTAGACTTCTAGCTTTAAGAGTATAATTGAAGTTTTTGTCGTAGGCATGAGTTACCACAAGTTCTCACTTTCTAGATCTAAACGTCACAATAACGATTAAACACATCACAAATATTATATTGACAGAGAATAGAGGTAAGTGATTGAAAATCCTCCTAGATACCGACCCTGGTTTACATTATTTTAAGTGTTACGTTGACGACCAATTTCGTCTGCACGTCTAATGCAATTGAAAAGAGAGACGTCACTCTCTGTTTATATGCCGTCATTAATCAGAATTTCAGTTGATTTAATTGAACCTAAATATCAGTCACAATCTTTTGTAAATCTCAGGAATTAGTTACCCTTTCAGCTCCCGTAGAAGATATAAACGTCGTGAAAGAGTGCATCATTCAATGCTTGTTGGCTAGTCGTAACCTCAGCTAATTTCTTTCAGCTAAGCAGTGTATTCGTTCCAGTATGTAGAATCTCATGATGTCTCTCTAATTTGTGTATTTTCTTTGAAGGGTTACCAATTGTTCCCTATCAATCAACAAGTCTTTCTTTTCTAACATTTCTGCGAAATTCTTTCATAGCCTTAGGACCAAGATCTTCCAGCGCATGTTCATGTGGTCTCCCACCACACAATATGTTCAAGATCTGTGTCAACCTACAAGAAGATGGGGACTGAAGCACAGGTCAGAAATACCTGCATTGATGAAAGTTGAATATAAATAGACTTCGTTATACATTAGCGATTATCGTTTGATGAGACATAATTGAGTTCTTTGGAGAAAGGAGACTTTGAAGAGCCTTTAATCAGTCAAGGTCGGTACTAGTAATTCAAGTCTCCAGTGATATTGCTCCAGAAATCTTCAACATATTTCTTCTGATCTTCTTTCTTAGCGCCCCTCACAAATAGATAAACTCTACTATCGATAGGGGTGGAGTAACCACCTCTCTTACCACTGACGATGATACCACCGGTTTCTTCCAGAATAACCCAGCCAGCAGCAACATCCCAACTTTGACAGCCACCTTCCCAGTAAGCATCCAATTGTCCGGTAGCGACATGAGCAATATTCATAGCGGCCGAGCCAAAAGATCTGAAGCCATGAATGAACCCTTTATCCTTTGCCAATAAGTTTCTAAATGTTTCTACTTTAATATCAAAGATTTCACCATCTCTATCACTACCTCCTTCTAAGGCGACTAGGGAGCCCTGTAGTGATAATGATTGCTCTGAAAGATTTGGTAACTTCTTTCCATTCAGATACGCGCCTTCAGATTTAATAGCACTGAATAACAAGTCCAAATGTGGGTTGTAAATGACACCAACAACAGGCTTTTGATTCACAGTGAAGCCTAGTGAGATACAGGAGTATGGGAACCCATGAATAAAATTGGTTGTACCGTCAATTGGGTCGACGATGAAAGTTGGAGCATCAGTCAATTTAGTCTCACCTTCAATGTAGCTCTCCTCACCAATGAACTTATAATCTGGGTATTGGGAATTGATCTTTTCAGAAACGTTTTTTTCAACAAGTTTATCAATCTTTGTCACTAAGTCAACAGAGTTCTTCTTATCATCAAAAGATTCCTTCCCAGAATGAGCCTTGATGATATCACCTGACTCGCGCGCTAGATCTACAAGGAAATCCCTGACTTGCTGGAAATTGACGGACATGTTTTTGTTGCGCAATTGGCTCTTTAACAGACTTCCTTTCTCTTTTTGGTTTGCTTCCTCGAGAGTTCTGCTTTTTTAGTTATTGGGTTCACTTGTCTGCCACGACTCTTCGGGTACGGTATTATAGTTTTCCGCTCACCTCTCTTTGATAATAGGGAGCCTCTATAATGGTTCTGATCCAAACTCATTGGGCAGTAAATGGTTTGAATTTCCAATCTGAAGTGAATAATTATCAATAACTTGGAGTCCGCCCAAATTAAAGAAACTAGTGTAATTAAAACTCTTCTGATCTAAATGATAACACTCCCGAATTTGAACCCGATCTTGTCTTTCTACTCTCGACAGGTCAATATTAGCAAGCTTCACACCACATAAGCTACCTATAGTAACTATATAGTTCTTTCGGTTGCAGTCTGATCACGTTTATCAATTACTCGGTGCTCGCCTTCTGCCGTCAAATCTGCTGTTCACGTGAAGAAATTACATTCGAAAGTGAAGTTGCGCATTATGACAGATGTAAGGACATTTATAAGAAGCTATGTCAATCGGTCCAGCTTAAACCATGGAGAATTCTGCAGTTGTTTCCATAGAATATAATGCAGAAGAGACTAGAATGCTATGATGAGCTCTCTTACAAAATCTGGGGGTCCTTTCTTTATCACGTGACTAAACTCTAGCGGTCGCGATTTTAATGTCAAATTTGTCGAGAGCTCATAAAGAAGGCATCGATGATATGATTTTTTATGTCCTTATTATGAATCACCGTTTACAAAGCGTTCATAAAGGATGATACCGAATCTGCTGAGAAATAAAGTCCGGATAAGGCCAAATTCGGTATTGCGTGCCTCTTACATGGGATCTTCCCTTGGGTTTCTCAGAGCCAAGTCTTCTTTCTATAGGGCTCCAACAACAGTCAAGAAACAAAAGAGTAAGGAAGACCTTGCATTGGAACAACTTGAGAAAGACTTGAAATCAGACAACTGGTTCATTAGATGGGGTGCAAAGTTCAGAACCAGAGATTTCCAGAAAAAGATGACCTGGTATTACATTGGGGCTTATATCCTTTTCATCGTGTTCGGTTACAAGTATATGAGTGGTGTTTGGAAAAGAGATAAAGAGATCGAAGCCATTAATCTTAAACAAGCGAAAGGGAAGCTTAATGAGTTTGACAAGTTGAGACTAAAAGAGCTGACTGGAAAATTAAGAAGAAGGGACGAGTTGAAATTAGAAGAATATGCAAAGTTAAGAGAAGAAGGTGTTGAAAACTTTGATGACGTTACTGTCGATATTAAAGGACAAAATGTAACTAATGAAAAGATCTTACCCCCAAGAGATACGACTCCTTTCTATGACGGGAAGGCAGAGGATTATGATTCTGAAATTGATTGGGAAGAAAAAATGGTTTTTATGGGTAGAAGAAGAAAATGGTTAATGAAGCATTGTAAAGGTGATGTCCTAGAAGTTGCTTGTGGTACTGGTCGTAATATCAAATTTTTGGACATGGAAAACATTCATTCGATCACATTCATGGATTCGTCCGAAAAGATGATGGAAATTGCTAATAAGAAATTCAGAGAACATTTTCCTCACTATAAAAATGCAGCTTTTGTCGTTGGCAAAGCTGAAGATTTAATTGATCTGGCATCTGATAATTCAAAATCACAATCTCAAATTACTGTTCATGACACTGATGAAAAAACGTTAGAAGTCACTGAAAAGAGTAAAAGTATCAAATATGATACCATCATCGAAGCTTTTGGTTTATGTTCTCATGAAGACCCTGTCAAATCATTAAAAAATTTTTCTGCGTTGTTGAAACCTCATGGTAGAATTATTCTATTAGAACATGGTAGGGGAGAGTATGATTTCATCAACAAGGTACTAGATAACAGATCAGAAAAACGTCTTGAGACTTGGGGTTGCCGATGGAACCTGGATATTGGTGAAATATTGGACGATTCAGGGCTGGAAATTACAGAAGAGAAGAGAACACATCTAGGTACCACTTGGTGTATCGTTGCCAAGAGAAAAGAAGATAAGAAGAGAAAGGATGAGCTAACATTTGTTGAGAAGTATTTATCTCCTGGTATCCAAAATCGTATTAAGGAGTTGAAAGAAGAAGATGAGAAGAAAGCAAATCAATCTCCTGTCTCACCTATCAAAAAATAGGCCCACGCATTCAGCAAACTAACTAATGATATAAAAAACAATATATTATACGTACATAGAGTTTAGACATGAAAATGTATATATCAAATCCTATTGACCTCTGTATTTTTCCCCATTGATGACGTCTTGTCCAATCGTCTCCATCACATCTCTATCGATCAAACGTCCAGTATTTTCATAAGCCATACTAGCCTCATAAGCGGAAATGATTCTTTGTTCAGTGATCCCGATTTCACAATGGGCCAATGCTTTGATACAATTCGAATACCTAGTTATTGTACTTCTTATACTTGGACTTATTTGATCATTCTTATCACTGTAGATTTCCCATGAACTTTCCTCCTCTAGTCTCGTGATGGAAACCGAGCCCACACCTGGATTATATTGACCCTTGGAGCTAACAGAAGTGGCGTTCTTACCAATTGTTGATGTGTTACTGTCCGCCAACAGATCATCGGTGGTCTTTCTTAACCAGATGTAACCATTGACGCCAATGATAATACTCACATTACCTGGCAATTGATGTGAATGATTCTTTGCTCTAACGATCAATGCACTAGGAACTTTCAAAAAAACACCATTTCTCAATTTACCATACTTCAGCGATCTTGTATGTAGCGAAGCAGACCCATCTTGGAACAAAGACTGCACTTCAGCATTCAATAAATCACCTTCTTTCAAAAAGTTTCTCATCTGTAATTCATCACTCTCTGATTTTCTTCTAAGGACACCACCTGGTAAATTGACTGAACCTAACATCAGGACAGCGTCCGATCTGGCACCAATATCAACTTTCCACCTCTTTTGACCAACTTCAGTGATTCTTCCTACTACATGATCACCAGTCTCTGGTTGATATCTTCCTCGTATAGGTGTGACACTTAATAGTCTATTTGTTCTCGTTATCGTTCCTGAGACTGAACTGTACGTGTTATTTTCTAAATAGTAAGTCCCATGACCTCTCATCCATACAGGATCATCCGTTACAAGTTCACCAGGGGTCACCACAGACTTCTTAAGGCCACTTTCATCAGTGGTTCCTTTAGCTTCATTACCATCATTTTCAGCATCTGACATTAGGACATCGATATCACTTCCAATATCAGTTTCCACCTCATCTTCTAAATGAAACTGTGAGCTCTTACTTATGCTTAAAATATCCATCTTTCTCCTTGAATTGTTACTTCAATGAGCTGCTCTCTTAATTCACCGTCTTCGTTTCAAAGTAAAAAAACTTTGTTAAGGAAAAATTTCCTACAAAACGAAACCGGGTAACACCAGCGATGAGGTCCCAAAAAGGTCACGTGACAATGTTGATATAAGGCATAAGCCAATAATCCTGTTTCAGGAAGTTGCAATTGGTTAATGATTCTTTACATTGATTTCCTATTATTTATTGTAGTACGGCTATCCCACACTATTCTTTGGGATGAAAGCCAGTTTTTCTCTGGAGCGTTGTCACTGGTAAGAGTTGATTTCCCTGAATACTATACAAAAACCGGAAAAAAAGACCAAAAAATTTCATGAACTATCAGTTTCTTTTATGGCAAAGTTTGAGTTATATGCTGACGTCCTTTTACCAATCCATCTCAAGCATCTTCACCAAACAGCACTTTTACCTATCTCACCGTTTCCAAAAAATGTCTTCACATATAGACCTTTCACCACCTGTTAACAGATCAATGACTGTACTTGATCGAGATTTTTTCCAAAAGAAGTTGAATCTTACATATGCTTATTTTGAAGATCCACAGTTAGTTGGTCAATTTACAAAGCTATGCTCAAAGGATATTATAAAGATTAAGAAAATCCGTAATGTTTTGAAGTTTGAAAAGACAAGAGGAGTCTTATTAAACGAAGCCCTTACAAGAGTTGAAGATGCCCATAGGATCCTATCACAGAGCACATTAAGCTATTTAGAAGAAAACAACATACCACTAAAGCCATATGAATTGATTATCGGTTACGATTATTGGAAATCTGAAGAGATTTTAGGTGCTATCCTTCCTGAGAGATATCTTGATGAAATCCCATCAGGATTCACAATTACCGGCCATATCGCTCATTTAAACCTTAGAGATGAATTCAAACCATATGGTAAACTTATAGGACAAGTTATCTTGGATAAGAATCCAAACATTAGAACAGTGGTCAATAAACTAGACTCAATTCATTCAGTCTATAGAACATTTGCGATGGAGGTGTTAGCGGGTGATAAAAACTTAATCGTTGAGCAAAGAGAGTCTAATTGTACTTTTAAATTCGATTTTGAAAGAGTTTACTGGAATTCAAGACTACATACTGAACATGAGAGATTAGTTAATCAGTTCAGAGAAGGTGAATTAGTTTGTGATGTCATGGCGGGGGTTGGTCCCTTCAGTGTTCCTGCCGGTAAGAAGAAGGTGTTCGTTATTTCAAATGACTTGAACCCAGACAGTTATAAGTACATGGTTGAAAACATCAACAGAAACAAAGTATCTGACTTTGTCCAGCCGCTAAACTTGAACGGTAGAGACGTCATTCAAGGCTCTTTAAAACATATCGAGGTATTTAGAAGTGAAAGAAATGGTTCAGTGAAAGTCAATAAGAAAAGGAAAACTACTAATAAAGATGAACCATCCACTGTCAAGACCTCTGAATACCCAATACCTCAATTTATATCTCATTACGTTATGAATCTTCCTGATAGTGCTATTGAATTCCTCAACGAATATAATGGTATATATGCCGGCCACGAAAATATTAAAACAGTTCCAGGCTTCAAATTACCTTATATCCACACCTATACCTTCGAAAAGTTCAGTCCTGACGAATGTCCAGAACCTTCTGAAGAGGTTTTACATAGAAGGGTATATGAGAAGATTAAAAAGATTATGAATTATGACGCTCTGGATTTCAAGACACTTTCATTTCACACAGTGAGAAAAGTCTCACCAACAAAACCAATGTTTTGTGTCAGTTTCCCATTGCCTGAAGAGGTTGCATTTAGAAAACAATAGATATATAAAGCACTATTGAAAATTCCTTGATGTGTTTTTAATGTGACGTTAACTTCTTCGCCTCTCTAATCTTTTGCCATTTGATTCCATATTTCACAGGGATCAATAACAAAAAGGTACTAAGGATACCAATACCAGCAATAAAAGTTAAGGCACCACCAACAGACATGGCTGCGTTCATCTTACTCAAAGCGGCAATGAAAACAGCAGCAAGAATGCACCTTGTAAAGTTAATAGCAGATGTAGCAGAGGAACTCTTTGAGGGGTATAGGTCAACCATTAATGTCGTATTTGCACTGATACATCCAACACAACCAAAACTAACAACAGTAGTAGTGATCAGAATAGAAGCCACATTGGCCTTTTTATCAATACACCAACCAAGTGCAATTGCTGCAGAATGTGCTCCTAATAAGTATGGAATTGAGATTTGGACACGAGCCTTGACGATGTTGAACTCAGCATCCTGAGGAAGTTTACCTGATTGTTTATCCTTTTGAAACTGTCCAAAGTTTCTTCTATAAAACCAGTCAAGCACTCGACCAGCTGTGACTGAACCTAAGAGCCCACTGATACCACCAGGGAGGTAGCAAAGGCCGACTTTTATGACGCTATAGTGATATTCCTTCGTCAGTTGAGTCGTCATATTTGTTAACACACAGGTCCACACGACGAATGAGATGGCTTGTGCAAATAGACATATTCCAACCTCAGGGATGATCATGATCTTAAAAGGTGCGATGTAATCTGTCTTACGAACAGGAACCAATGAGTTCATGTCAGGTTGATCCAAATGCCATTTTTTCTTGATACTTGGATGCAATAGTAATGGAGCTCTATTGATCCATCTCTTTGGAGTTATAGAAGCATTTCCCACAATGGAACGATTGGTCTCTGGTAAGAAGAATAGAGCAGATATCAGTGAGACACCTGAACCAATTGCTAAAAACCAAAAGATACCCCTCCAACCAAACCCGGCAGCAAGGGCGGCGCCAACCAATGAACCAAAAGCCTGGCCTAACAATGTAATACCGGACATCATCCCTATGAACCCACCTCTCTCTGCTCTTTGAGTGTAGTCACCAACAACACCGGATGCAATCGCCACGGAAGGAGCTATACTAGCTGACTGAATGATTCTTAATGCCAATAATAGTCCGTAGCTATTACACACGGCAAGGCCTATACTTGAACCGATGTATGCTGCCAACGATAACAATAGCACAGGTCTTCTTCCATAGTGATCAGCGAGCCCTGAGGATATAGTGGGAGAAATACCTTGAGCAACCATATAGACCACGATTGAGATATTCACAAGTTCTTCACTGATGTTGAAGTGCTTTTCAATGATTTGCAATGCTGGGTAATAAATGGGGGTACTTGTGGAGGACCAAACGGAGATGGAACCTGTGATGAGCAGCACTGTATACTTTTCTCTTGTGCTGAAGACGGAATACTCGAAATCTTCTTGGTTCAGTTCCACGGAGGACTGTGTTCTTTCGTCTTTCTTCTTTTCCGTGCGTTGTTCTTCGAGATCTAGTTCATTCTTTGTGGAATCACTCATTTTAAACTCGTCAGAAGTGTGATTTGAGTATCTTTAGCAGCGTAATCGTTACACGGTAGCGGCAGCGTTCTCAACACCGTCTTTTCTGCATTCAGAGAGGGAGGGTCTTGCTCTTTTATACCCGAAGACATTGATTTATGTTTCATACAGTTTTTCTTTTTTGTACGCCGGTGATACGTCCTAATTTGGATGTAGACCCACTGCTGGACTTGGGTGCTACAAACGCTATGTGACTGATCACTTGACATTAATGGAGCTTAGTTAATGTTATTTTATTGTTCCGTTGTTCTTAAGTTCATAGCCAATGGCCATTAAATTGTATAGGATGCCTCCGTTGTAGTCGTGTGATGTGTAATTAACATTATTTCGTTTTTTTTTCTTTGACACAATCCACACAAATTACTATGTATGGCAATGGAACAGAACACCCAATTCATGTTAGGTACACCAGAATGGACGAAGAATTCATCGATTTGAAGGAAAGGTTCAAAGAAAGCAACGCTAACTTAGCTGTATTAAAGCTTTACAATGTTGAGGAGAGCATTCTCCATGACATCGAACAAATCACAGAAGAAGAATACACCCAACATGTGGCTAAGATCGCAGCAGATCTCGACAAAATAGAGCCTATTAATTCAGACAGTAGCGGATTAATCTTACAAAGTTCAACGCCTCCACATAAACATACATATGATACTATTTTAAGCAGCGAAGACAACCAACCAGCTATTAAAAGAGTCCAGTCAAGTTCTCAGTTGATCTTGGATAGTGATTTCGAACCAATCTCATCTGATCAACCAATAATCCCAAGCCCACAAAACTCAGAAGAATAGCAATAGATAAAATTCATAAGGGGACTTTGCCATATTTCATTTCATACAACCCCAATGCTTTTATAGGAAACAAGAATCTGTAATTTGGATATTCAATCGCGCAAGAATGATTAAAAACACCTTCTATGTCTTCATATTCCCATTCACCACTTGGCGATTGCCTGTCAACAATTAACTTGATACCACTGTGAATCACCTCCTGATCTGGATAATCTGCTAGGATCAGCCCTATTAACACCCATGCAGTCTGGATGACTAAACTTTGCTCAGTTTCAATATATGTATGTGTCTCTGATGCCTTCATACTTTCACTCCAGCCACCATCGGATCTTTGTCTTCTTACCAGGAAATCACAGCCCCTCTTTACCACTTCGGAATTCTTATAATTCTCTTCAACCGTATATAGAGCTTCAAGGGCAAACATGGCGGCATAAGTGTAACAAACACCCCATGAACCATACCAAGCGCCATCCTCCTCTTGTGCATCTTTGATATAGTCAATAGCTCTAGAAATGGCCAAATCAATATCATCACGGCGATAAGAATGGTACTTTCTGAAATATGTCAACCCTAAGACCACAGAGTCTGTACATTCAACATATGGATATTCAACCATGATATTACCAAAGACCTCGGCAGGGTTTAATTTCTCCATCAGTGGGGTAGCTTTGATTCTTTCATACGATGCAAATGAGCCGAAATGGAACGATCCAATGTTTTGGATACTCAGCAAGACATCAATACCCTTAAATAACTCTTTATCAGTGATCAAGTTTTTCAAGTCTTGGAATGAATCATGGTTTCTCACCATGATAATAGCCTTGATGGCCTCAGCTGTACAATCACTCACTGTGTAACCTTGTTCTTTAGTGGAGAATGGGAATCCACCAATTCTTTTATCACGAAATGAATGAACTGCGCATTCTTCAGTAAATTGAGATCTGACTAAAAACTTATAACCTCTCTCAATCATACCATGAAATTCAGGTCGGTCTGCAAGCCCTGCCATGAAGAAGTATTGTATTGAAAATGCCGTGTCCCAAACTTGTGAACCGTTGGTGCCCATAACTGTAGTCCCCATTGGGCCATGGAAAATACTCTCTTGGAATCTATCCATTTGAATCTTGAAGTTTTCTGAATTTTTCCCTTCTGCAATGTATGAAACAATGGTATTGAAAGCTGAGTTCACAGGGGCGATTGATAAATGTTTTGTGTTGTAAAGCTCTTTCTTTATAAGTTCATAAGTATAAGCTTGTATTTTCTGCAGCAGCCAGTTAGGTCTCAAGTACTTCTCATATTTAACCATAACATAATTCGCCATATCTAATACGGTTGTATGTGGATAATATAGATCAACACCACAAACAGTGTTTCTATGGCGCGAGAAATCGATTGAATCAAATGGTTTGTTGTAAATCTCGGAGCGGATTTTTCTTAACAAAGGATCCAGTTCAGCTTGATGTCTCCCAGCAGATAGATATCCTAATGGGAGATAAATTGCTCTAGTATGAACCCACCATCTTCCAGGATGGATTGGAAGAGAATAAGGCAGAGCCCACAGTTCAGGTGGAGCAGGGTTGACGCCTTCCCATCTGTATAGGTTCAAGACAGATAACCATGCTTTCCCCCAATGTGGGTTGGCGATGGCACCACCTAGTTTATGTAGCTGAATTCTTGCCTTGACACATACTGGGTGATCAACAGGAAGACCTAATAGTCTCAAACAGACATAGTTAACTGTGGTACCGAAACAAGTGGATTTGTCAATCTCATGAAGACCCCAACCACCATCCACAGGATGAGATGTATTAATCAAGTATCTAATCAACTCAATTTTTCTCGCTTCAGGGATCTCCGTCTTTGTGAAGTAGCAGGCAGCAACATAACCAATTGTCATGAACATGGGACCTTTGTATTGATTAGGAAATGTCCCGTTTGGTTGTTGTAGCCTCTGAAAGAAAGTGGCGCCATTATGTGCAGCATCTAGTGCAGTGTTTACTGGTGGGAGCTCTGGAGGATTAAATGATTCTGTTCTTAAAAGATACTTTTCGTAATCACTCTGAGGGTCTGTGTCTAACTGGTCAGACTCAATATATTCCCACCTTGTAGCACCCAACTCGGTGGTTCTGAGTCTCCATCTATTGGGATCAGTCTTTTCAGCACCAACAGCTTCCGAATAGAAGCCCATTTGTACGAGTCTTATTTAGACTTTATTTGTAGGGTGAAAAAATTGCTGATAGACTGATGTCTCTCGAGTTTGAACTCTGGAGTTTGATTGTAAACGGGTAAACGAAGTAAATCGTTTACCTGTCTGCCAAAAAAATCACGGGCAAACAAGTATTGTGTACTCCGTGGGTTATGAGCCCGCTTTTTCTCGGTTAGAGACGCACTAAGACGGCTCTTTTTATTGGTGAAAGTTCCCACTTTCTTCCAATTCCACTTCACCAAGTGAGGAATAAAGGGCTATTGAGTAGTTCATTACGAGAACAATGAGTTCTGAAACTAAGCGTGATGTTCTTCCAAAGACATTGAAGCCAATCCATTATGACTTAGAAGTGTTCGATATCGACGTTTTGAAGAACACTTTCCAGGGGAAAGTCAAGATTGACTTGGAGGTCAAAGAAGACACTGATTCAATTGTTCTCCATGCTTCTGATTTGACGTTTAACGAGATCAAAATCACTTATTCAGTCACAAAGACAGAGTCACATGTTAATGTTGTCTCTACTGACTTTGACACAAAAGCCCAGACTGCTACTATTAAGCTTGCTGAAGCCCTCAAAGCTGCCCCATCTGCTAAAGTTGTCTTATTCATCAGTTACAATGCTAAAATTAGAACCAATATGAATGGGTTTTATAGATCCGATTACAAGGACAAGTATGGTAAAGATCAAGTCATGCTATCAACTCAATTCGAGGCAACTGAAGCTCGTTCTTCCCTTCCATGTTTTGATGAACCAAATTTGAAAGCTTCATTTCAATTGACCATCACCGTTGCTGAAGACTTTACTGCTCTAAGTAACACCCCTGTGTTATCCTCAAAGACTCTTGATGATGGTAAGAAGAAAGGCGCTGTTGAGTCCACAGGTTTGAAAGTTGTCAAGTTCCAACAAGCGCCAATTATGTCAACCTATTTATTCGCCTGGGCTATTGGTAAAGTTGATTATATTGAAGCATTCACCGAGAAGTCCTATGACGGAAAGAAAATTCCTGTGAGAATCTACACTCAAGAAGGTGTGTCCGAACAAGGTAGATTTGGTCTTGAAGTTGCTACTAAAGTTGTTGATTTCTTCTCCTCAGTCTTTGAAATCGATTACGTCTTACCTAAATTAGATTTGATCTCCGTACCAGCTTATTCGCATAATGCCATGGAAAACTGGGGTTTGATTACTTTTAGACCTACTGCTCTATTGTTTGATCCTAAGACAAGTGACCCACAGTACAAAAAGAAAGTCGCTTATGTTGTTGCTCACGAATTAGCACATCAATGGTTTGGTAACTTGGTCACGATGAATTGGTGGGATGAGCTATGGCTAAATGAAGGGTTTGCCACTTGGGTCGGTTACTACGCTATTGAGAGTATTTTCCCAGAATGGAGAATCTTTGATGTTGTCACTGCTACCGATTTACAAGTTGCTTTGAAAGCCGATGGCTCAAGATCATCACACCCTGTCGAAGTTCCAATTCAATCAGCGGCCGATATCGACCAAGTCTTCGATCAAATCTCATACCTAAAAGGTGGGGCTGTGATAAATCAAATTGCAAGAACTCTTGGTGTTGATGTGTTCCTAAAAGGTGTTTCTTCCTATTTAAAAAAGAACAAATTCGGAAATGGTACTACTAATGATCTGTTGGAGTCTATTTCGGAAGTCTCTGGTATCGATGTTGTTTCCAAGGCTTCTGACTGGATACGTAAGATTGGTTATCCGTATGTGACTGTTGAAAAGAAAGATAATGATGTCACTTTCACCCAGAAGAGATTCCTGTTCTCTGGTGATGCCACAGGAAAAGAAAACGAAACTACTTGGTGGGTACCATTGAATTTGTCAACGGGTAAAGGTGATCAAGACAGGATCGGAAATGTTGAATTAACCTCCAAGTCCGAAACTGTGTCAAGGATTGGTCAAGTGTTCTTTAAAGTTAACAAAGACACCACAGGGTTTTACAGAACTGTTTACGACGATAAAACAAGGGAATCCATCAAGGATAACTTGGCTAAGTTGACTCCAACTGACAAAATTGGGTTCATAACCGATGCTGTTGCAACTGCCGTCGCCGGTTTGACCAAAACGTCAGATGCTTTAGATATTATCAAGTCATTCAAAGGTGAAACTGATCCAGTTGTCTGGAAAGGTATTTTCAAATCTTTGAGATTAATTTCTGTTACTTGGTCAGAGAAGGCAGAAATTTCTAAAGCATTCAAGAAATTCAAGGCCGATTTAGTTACAGCAATTGCTCTATCGTTAGGCTTCGAAGCTTCACAAGCGGAGGATTTCTTGACACAGCAATTAAGAGTAGAGAGTTTAACTGCTGCCATCCATGCCGGTGTTCCAGAGATCATCTCTGAGGCTAAGAAGCTCTATGAGCATCCAGAAAAGATTGATCCGTCATTAAGATCTGTTGTGTATCAGGCAGTCATATCAAGTCCAAATGCAACTGAAGCCGATTTTGACTCAATTTATGGTATTATCAACTCGTCAAAGGCCTTAGATACCAGAGAAATTGTTTTATCCGCACTAGGTACCATTTCTTCACCATCGTTAGTACACAGAGCAATTTCATTAATCTCTAACCCAGAGATTCCAATCATGGATGTTCAATTCGTTGCCATCTCCCTTTCTAAGAATGGCGTTGCTAGACAACATTTCTGGAAATTTATCAAAGATAATTATGATGAAGTTTACACTCGATTGAATGCTAATAGAGTGGTATTTGATAGATTCATCAAGTTTACTTTGGGTCGTTATGCTGATCAAGCAGTTGCTGATGATATTGAAAAGTTTTTCAAGGAAAAGGATATCTATGGATTCGAAAGATCTTTGGAACAAGTTATTGAAAGTGTCAAGTTTAATGATAAATGGGTCAAGAGAGATGAACAAGATTTCTTAGCTTGGCTGAAGAAGGAAAGCTACATCTAATATTACAAAAGGTCCTGAATTACAGTAATCTATTTATTATGTGCTTTGTGGTTAGCCGTAGCGAAGTTGTAGTATATTGGGAATGGGATCTCAATTCGTATCTTTGATATAGAACGGCAGTACTAATTATGATTTAAGATTTAAATAGAAGTTATAAATTTCGATTGAGGTTACATGAGAAATTATGTGGCCCTGCATTCTTAATGAAATACAACAAGTGAGTTTATTTGAGTTTTGAAAGAATGTGTTATCGAAGTCTAATCTCTTAAGGTAGTGTATTATAAGAGAAGGTAGATAAATATATTAAATGTAATAATATTTAAAATAGTACGATTGAATTCTAGAAAGGAAACTTGTTCTTTCAACATTGAATAGCGGCAACTTAGGAAAGTCGTGAAGACTTTATATATACAATTCTTTAAGTGAGCGGGGCAACTAATAGCTTGAATAATAACCTTTGTTTGGTCATTCTAATGACCTGATCCGAACGTCCTGATCTTAGATCTAAGTAACAATTGATGAGTGGGGATAGTTGATGTAAATAATAACAAGATCTTTAACCCATACTCATCAGGGCTACTAACTCGCTAACTTCCAGATATCACAAGAAATAACTCTAGGTCGCCAAGTTGGTTTAAGGCGTCAGACTGTAATGGTTAACAAAGTGATCTGAAGATCGTGTGTTCGACTCACACCCTGGAGACTTTTTTTTAGTTTTTTTTTCTTCTAAATATTCGCGAATGTCTCTTCCCATTACGGTGGGTTATAGCTTTGTTCTGTTTGACATCAAACTGTCTTATTCATACTTTCAAACTTCTTCATATCCATTACATAGTCATTGTGTTAATGACAGTCTCATATAAGGAGGAAATTAATTCCTTAAGTGATCATCCTTCAGTTTCTGAGATTGAAAGGATCACTGAATCTTATATCAGTGGCCATCATGATTCCGCCATTCGCCTCCAATTCATCATTACATACATCAAATATATTCTCCCCATATATGAGAGTTTAAAGCCAGTACTACGGCGAAAGATAAGGTCATTATTCTATTCAACTACCGGTACCTCAAATCTTATTCATCAGTATAAATTGACAAAGAATGAGACATATCTCAAGTTTATGAAAGAACTGCTCATCGACCATTCTTTGCTGATTTCGGTCATTGAAAATGCAAATGATAATAGACATGAACTTTCACAAGTAAAAGCATTGTTTTTTGGAAGTAAAATCTTCCAAGGATTTGAAGGAAAAATCGAATTAGATCGATATCTGAGTCTATTGGCTAAACAATTGATTGAGGTCTGCAAAAAAGGGAAACAAACACCAGATTATTTCTTATCATATCTATCAATTCATCCAATTGAATCGAAAGTAGTGCTATTCAATGAATTTTTTACCGATAAGAACTTCCATTATCTCAATTCTTCAATAGGGCAAATGAACAATTTACAAAAAAGAACAATAATTACTAGGCACTTACTACCTTACTTAGCCAATCACATTCAGGTCAACAATATCAACACTGTATCCAAGATCGTATCACAGCTGCAGATCAATGAGATAGATAATGCCATTGCAAAATATCTCTCTGAGATTGACAGTGTGGAGTTACAACAGGCGGTCAGTTATACATTCAAACATAAAGATTTACAGTTCAATTCACTACTGGAACTATGGGGCAACGAGCAGTATATTAAAAGTCAACCAGTTCGACTGCAGGAATCTCTAACTAAGGAGCTCGTGATCCTGGGGAACTACTTATCCAGTATTCAATTGACTGGAATCTCCAGAGATCGTAATTTCTTGAATTCAATCACATCGAGGCTAAGCACAGATGAATTACCTAAAAGAAACTTAGGCTTAGTCATTGCAAAGCTTGTTACACAGGGGGAAATGAAATTGGATGTCACTGACGATATCAAGATTGAGAAACTGCAAGATATAAAGCTTTCTGGTTCTATTGACTTTGATAGTTTGAGAATCGTTGATGGGATGCAGAACTTGACATTGAGCAGTCAGAAGGACACAGTTATAGACAGTGATGATAATAGCGATATTGACGATGACGATAACTGGAAGCAAGATGACTCGAAACCGGTGTTTTTGAAAGACCTGATTACCAAGTTCAACGACGACAAGACAAGAAGCACCACGGAATTATTATCACACACGGTCATGCTTGTCAGACAAAAGAGAACTTTCAAGCATGAAATCGAATTCTATAGTGAGGAGCTTATTGCGGTGCTGGTTGGTATGATTAATAAGTTTGAGGAAAAGCACTTTGAAGAGTTAAAATTAAATGCAATAGTCAGTGTTATTGTTGTCAACCCGAACATCATCTCCAAGGTTATTAGCCTTCTGTTAACTGGTGACTACTCACTTCAACAGCGTATGATTATCCTAACGTCTATATCTTTATCAGCAAGGGAGCTGCGTGGGTTAGATGATTCAATGATTGAGAAACCACAGACTTTCTTCCCTACTAAGGAGTTACCAGAGCGCAAGGAATTAGTTCGAGATATCGCTAATGTGACGCCAAAGATCCAGGAAATCAAAGGTGATGATGATGATGAACAGATCAGATCGGGAACAGTGACCAGAATTTCTGCTAAATTGACAAATCAAAAATCGAAGACAAAGCCTAACAATTTTGGGAAAATTGCTGCCAAATTCTATTACCCATTAGCTAATGCTTGGATCGATGGTATCAATGTTGGTCATTATAATGAGATGTTCTTGAAGCATTACTTGCAGACATTGGACTTGGTCATAGACGCTGCATATCCATGTTACGACTATCAGACTATGGCCGAAATGCACTCATCTATCCGAGAAAACTTTCAAAATATAGCAATATAGAAGCGCTTGTTATTTATTCAATCTGATATGCTCATGATGAACCACAGTCTGTTTAGATCTTTTAATCTACTTTTTTGTGGTGTTCTCCGTTAGTGAGAAGTGGAGATTTGATGTTCTAGATCTAGTAGTAAGTTCATCCGAGCCGAGTCATGATCGTCAGGCTGCTTCGAATTAGGCCTTAGAGTTAATGAGGCAAACTTGTGAGATGTCGCCATAGGGATTTTCGGCCATTAGAATTAATTCGAGATTAGTACCGTCCGCTTTACCTTCAATAAACCTTTTTAGCCCTGGTGTAATTTGAATAGCAGATAACTGACAGTATTACTTCAAAAATGTGTCTTGTGCATCCCCTGTAGAAATCATGACTCCTGTAACCTGTCCAACATGTGTCATGTCAAGGAATCAACTGTAGTCAGATACAGCTTTCAATTAACAATCACAATTAAATCAAGTGTAATTTGTCTATTTTTCATTTGCCAATTGCCAATTGCGCCAACACTTGAGGTTGATTTCAGCCACAGTCCGAAAAGACACAGATTCCAGATCACTACAAAATCTTTAAAGAGTTTCAAGAGTTGGTAGTTTTCGAAGAAAATGATGCCATGATTAAGAGACGAAGACTGAAAACCTTCTCAATGTTCTCTGGCTGTGAAGAATTAGCAAAAAATGCGGTCTTAACTTGAATTGGGTTTAAATTATTTTGAACTATGGCATCGGCTCGGGGCTTTCAGATGGAGATGAAGCGGATACTGATCTGCGGTGATAGCTGGAGTTTGGCACAAAATCACAACAGTGGGACACCTAGATGAAATTTTGCATCCTGGAAGTATCTTGAGTGTGCACTCTGCACTGTACACTGTGGATAGGCTGCAAGATCCAACTCTCATTCGTCAACTGATGCGAAATGAGCAAAGCAGAAAGATAGCTAGGTATAAAAACTGACTGGCATCTTCTGCTCTTTCTGCACCATTTAATGATTACAACTACAATATTTCCACTAGAGGAGAGGTAGATTATCATACTTGTTAAATATGGAACCTGATTTACCACAAGGTGCTGGTTATGCTGTTATTATTGGCCTCGGTGTTTTCTTCGCCCTGCTTATGAACATTATTACCTGGATCCAAAACAAGTACACCAAGACCCATTCAGATAACGTGGATGAATTTACTGCAGCTTCAAGAAACGTTCCATTCGGTTTGATTTGTTGCGGTATTGTCTCTTCATGGACTTGGTCTTTGACCTTACTGCAATCTGCTACCCAGTCTTACTCACTTGGTATCAACGGTTCATATTACTACGGTATTGGAGGGTTATGTCAAGTTGGTGTTTTCTCTATCATTGCTGCTAAAGTCAAAGCTAATGCTAACCTGGTCACCACTTTTCCAGAGATGGGTTACTTCAGGTTTGGAACACCTGGGCATGTTGCCTTTTTATGGTGTGCCTTTGTATGTAACTCTATTGTCTCAGCATGTATTTTATTAGGTGGCTCTTCTGTTGTTAACGCTGTTAGTGGCGTCAACTTTTATGCTGCCATCTGGCTACTACCTTTTGTCTGTGCTATTTATGTCTTTTTAGGTGGGTTAAGAGCTACTTTCATTGCTGACGCTACCCATACTTTTATTTTGTTGATCTTCATTATGATTTTTGCCTATACAACCTATTATGGTGATGAAAACAAGATTGGATCCCCAGGTAAGATGGTTGAATTATTGACTGAGTTAGCCAAAACCAAACCTATTGAAGGGAACTATCACGGATCTTATTTAACATTCAGATCTGTAGAAGGCTCAACATTCGCTGTTAGATCTGTCATCACAGGATTTGGTCTAGTCAATTGTGACCAAGCTTATTGGTCAAGAGCCGTTGCTTCCAATGCAAAGCATACTTCTTCAGCATACTTTTTCTCAGCTTGTGCTTGGTTTATTATCCCAACCACAATGGGTTTAACCTTAGGATTAGCTGCTAGAGCTTTGTCGCTATATCCAGACTTCCCAACATTAAGTTCTAGTGAAGTTGGTGGTGGGTTGGCAGCTGTCGCCTCAGCACAATATTTGCTAGGTAAAGCTGGTTCTACTTTGATCTTATTGATGGTTTTCCTTTCAGTTACATCTTCTCTATCTGGTGAATTGATTGCATCTTCAACCCTAATGTCTTACGATGTATACAAGAAGTATATAAGACCTCATGCTTCGCCAAAAGAGGTTGTTATCTCCGCTAAAGTTGCAGTTTTCATCTGGGCCATTTATAGCTCTATCCTGGCTTCAATTTTCTACAAGATTGGTATTTCCATGGGGTGGTTATTCAACTTTTTGGGTGTTGCTACAGCTTCAGGTGTCTTTCCAATTGCATTGTCTTTCTTATGGAAAGATTTGAACACTGTTGGGGCTGTTGGTGGTTCCATCGGTGGTCTACTTTTGGCTTTGGTTGCATGGTTGGTTACTTGTAAAGCTTATAAAAAAGATATTAGTGTTGAAAATTTATCTGATAATTGGGTTTCCTTTGCAGGTAACGCTACTGCTATTGTTTTTGGTGGGATTATCGCTATTGTGGCCTCAAAGATCAAACCAGCCAACTTTGATTTCGACAAGACCAGAAATAAAACCATTCTATCCGAAGATGATCAGCAAGAGCTTGAGAAGTATAACCACGATGCACAGTCCAGTGAAGATAAAGATCCAGTGAAAACCAATGTATACGAAGGATCGCTTGATAATGATAACGAGAGCGGTATTCCCCAAAAAGAACATCTTGATTTGAGCAACTTGAACTCGCAGTACAAAAGATTCACGATCTATACACTTGTGCTAGTTGCTATATTTGTCTTTATCATCCCAGCTGGTCTGGGGGGTGCTCCATATATCTTCAGCACAGGTTTCTTAACTGGTTGGGTTGTGATTATGTATATTTGGCTGTTCTTGTCCTTCTTCTTAGTGATTGTTTACCCATTGTTTGAAGCTAGGAATACAATCTGGAATCTGTTTAAGCGAATTGTGGGTATAGAAAAGACTGTATAGCGATGCTTTTGCTTTTAATGGAGACTTTAATGATTTCACACTTAGTATTTCCGTACGTTCTTTTTCGCTTCCCTATTAGGAAGTCAAGAGACCACCTCTGAAATCTTGGTTCTCAGTAGAAAAGCGTGAGTTCATCTTCAACCAGAAAAGCTTCTAAGACAAAATATAATAAACGCAGTGGCGGGAGTTTACTGGGAAATCTGCTGAGCGCTGATAATTCAAGGGTTGCTACCAAATCCTGTGCCAAAATGTCATTTATGAACGCATTGCGTGAAAGAGCTTCATCGCTTTCCCTTTTTGATAAGGCAGCATCCCCAAAGAAACTATCAAAGGACGAATTGTTCAGACAGGAGTTCAAGTTACCTGATGGAGAGGCAATCATTGCTGAGAATGCTGCTGAGGTGCTGATTGTTTCTGATGACTCCAGAAAGGCCAAGGGACATCAAAATCAGCTGGAAAACCACTCAAATTTCGTCTATTCAGGAAAGCTGTACCTAACACGACATTACCTCGTGTTCAGAGACAGCTTTGATAAGAACAGCTGTGTACTGGTATTAAATCTGTCTACTTTTAAGAAAGTGGAAAGAATCCCTTCAAAGGCATACGTCTTTGCATTGTCAATTGTCCTACAATCAGGTATTAAAGTGCTTATTCAATTCATTGGTATCCGTTCGAGCTCAGAAGACTTTTCACATAAACTAAAGGTTCAATTGAGAAGTAACATCCCCAACACTAAGAAGCTCGAACCATTTTTGAACACATTATATTCTGAGTTCATCATAAAAAAGAACGAGCCTGGGGCAGACAAAGATAGCATCAAACCTCCACAGGGCGGTCTTGGACAGATTTACAAATATCCTGGTGACGTTAGAAAGTTGAAAGACAAATCCAAACTAAGACTATGGTACGATTACTTCAATCGTTATGGTAGAAATTTGACCTTGTCCCGTCAGAAGATGTTTTACAAATTACTAAGAGTGGGCCTCCCAAATAGGCTAAGGGGTGAAATCTGGGAATTGACCTCTGGTGCCATGTTTCTAAGATTTGAAGAATTATCATCCTATCAGAAATTACTAGATGACAATAGATCTAGACGTTCAGTTGCTATTGAAGAAATTGAAAAAGATTTAAATCGTTCTTTACCAGAATATCCTGCGTATCAAACTGAAGAAGGTATTGCTAGACTAAGAAGAGTGTTGACTGCTTACTCATGGAAAAACCCAGACCTTGGTTACTGTCAGGCAATGAACATTGTTGCTGCTGCATTGTTGATTTTTCAAACAGAAGAGCAAGCATTCTGGACCTTGTCTATTCTATGTGAGAAATATGTTCCAGGTTATTATTCGAAGACTATGCATGGTACTTTGCTAGACCAGAAAGTGTTTGAATCATTGGTTGAGAAAACAATGCCGATCCTATGGAACCATATAGTGAAGAATGACATTCAGCTATCTGTTGTCTCACTTCCATGGTTCTTATCATTATTCTTAAGTTCAATGCCGTTAGTGTTCGCCTTTAGAATTATCGACATATTCTTTCTACATGGTTCTAAAACATTATTTCAAGTTGCATTAGCTGTCTTGAGAATCAACGGTGAGGAGCTATTAGAAATTGATGATGATGGTACTTTCATTTCAGTGTTGAAGGATTACTTCTCCCAGCTAGACGACTCGGCCCATCCAAATGCTGCTGATCCAAAATACAGACAATTAACTAAATTTCAAGAATTACTGATTGTTGCTTTCAAGGAATTCTCAACAGTAACTGACGACATGATAAACAAAGAGCGCGAGAAACATAGACCTGAGATTACTCAAAACATTGAAACTTTTCTCAAAAGAAGCCAAATTCGTTCTTTACCAAGAACTCTAAACATTTCACAAGAGTATTTATCAAACATCTATGACAGATTCTACGAGTCAATTCAATCTAAGAAATCTGACCTCGGAGTTGGGTCATCAGCTATGGATTTTGAAACTTTCAAGGAATTTTTATCTGGATTCTGCGATTGGGTTCTACCTGATGAAGAATACAACTATCATGAAAATGATTTCCTCCATAAACTGTTCAAAAAATGGGATAGAGATGGACACGGCGAACTAACGCTGACTGATGTAGTTGTTGGATTGGACAAATTGGTCAATAGGAATTTACTGGAGTCCATTTCAAGCTTCTTTGAGATCTATGATGAGAGTGGTTCAGGAGAAATTGATAGAGAAGGTATCTTACAAGTATCCGAAGGTTTATTATACATCACAAAACCGTTGCAAGATGGGTTAGTACTGGATCAATTAACGCAGAAATCAATCGAATCCAAAATTGCTGACTCCATAGTTGAAAAACAACCGGATGCTGGTAATGTCGATGACATCATCCTTCCATCTGAAGTTAGTATCAATACAGAAACATTTCAAAGAGATCAAGGTGAACGTTACTTATCAGCTGCTAGTGATTTCATTCAGAGATCGTTCGAATACGCTCAACCTGCTGTTGAACCCAATTTGATTGAAATTGATGAAAAAGGAGATAACGGAAAGTTAAGGGCAAATGCTGCACTTGATCCAAACCACCCACTGACTTTGAACTTACCAACATTCAGAATGGTCATTCTAGCGAATGAAACATATGAGCTACTGTTTACTCAGACATTGTCTGACTCCATCCACTTAGACAGAAAGACTAAGGTTACTAACAAAGGTAACATCCTACGTGATATGTTTGATGGATTGTTAGCAGATGGTAGAAGAGTTGCTACCCAAGTTCGTCGTCGTATGGACTCAACGGCCACTTCAGCATCAGATACCCAAAGTTTCAAGGCTAAACAAGGTTCCAGCTCGCTTCATGAAGAAGACGAAGAGGATGATGACTTTGGTGGTACCGCTGCGAACGATTATAATGATTTACTAGAAGGTGCTGAAGTGCAAGCATTAGGTGATGTTCCAGTTGCTAATGATAACAAAGATATTGAAAGAAGTAATGATTTGAAAGTTTTACATGGTGTTCTGGAAGAGAGTGAGAAGCATACGAGAGGATCAGATTTGATTGAGTTTGAAAGTTGAACATGACAAGATGATAACTTTATTATAATATTCTGCATTATATTTTCCTGATTTATAATGAATCATTTGACTACACGCGCAATTTTACACTAAAACATGAAGTATTTTACTGTAAGTGCTACGCCTCTATAGATGCGTGATATTGATAAGAGAGTATCCATTTTGATGCACTTATTATTATGCATCATCTCTTATGATCTAATCCTTGGATGATCTGCCAAAGAGTTTCTTTAATTTACCACCAAAACTTGACTTTTTTTCTTTTTCACCACTGATGGATTCTCTATTATCCCTACTGCCAGCCAATTTGGCACTATCACTGAAATAACGGGTATTTCTCTTTTCCGGCAATGATTTGGCAGGCGATTGCTCAGGAATGGCATTCGCGCTTGGGCTTCTTAACGTAAAATGAGATTTAGGCTTTTTAAGGGTTTGTGGTGGTGGCTGTGATAAATTTTGGGAATGGTCATTACCTATTGGGACATCCAGATCAGAATCAGAGTCGTTAAATCTAGATGTAAAACCACCTAGATTAGACGGAGAAGGCTGCGTTTGCGAAGGAGGCTGATGGGTTTGTTGAGCTTGAGGTGAATGTTTCTGTTGCTGGTGAGCTTGATTTCTGTAGAACCCTAAATTGGACTCGATGTTGGTATGCCCTTGGATAGCAGGGTCCCTTAAGGACATTCTCTTGAAGGCAGCGTTCTTGTCTCTTGGCCTTTCTTTTTCGAAACTTGACTTCCTCTCTGGCTTTGGAGGTTCCTCCTTCTTTATTGAAGCATTTAATGCAGCTGCACTTGATGCTGGGTTGATGGTTTTCTTTGGGATTGGTTGGCGTAAGTGTGATCTTGGTGGAATCTTAGATGGAGATTGTGATTGTGGATGGTAAATTTGTGGTCTGCGCTGGCCTTGAGCTGATGGCGGTCTTGGAGCTCCCTGTCTATTAGGTTCAAGAGTCATATCAGGCCTTTGTGGACTGCTAAAATTGTTCTTGGGTCTGTTCGACAATTGTGGTGGTCGCAAGAGCTGTTGGGATTGTCTATTTACCGATGGTGATCTTCTAATCTGAGATTTGGACACAGTTGGCTCATCAATTCTTGAGTTCAGTCTTGTGTTTTCAGCTGTAGTCAATGAAAGATAAGCATCATTGGCTGCATTTGGCTTTTCAGGCAAATAAACACTGGATGTTGATTTTGCAGATTTTAGAGCCGATTTTAGGGCCTTTTTCTTCCTAGCTTCTTCGTCAGATCTATCGGCAGAGGAAATGCTGCTAGCAGGACCATTGTCATCAAGAGGTGAATGATTTAGCGCTGGTTCTGATTCGGAATCTTTCTGTTCGTTCACAAATAGTGTTGGAATTGTTGGACGTAATTGTTGGGCCATACTTGAACCACCTGATTTGATTGCAGAAACTTCTGGTTCTGTATCTTGTGTTGTGAATGATGATTGTCCAATATCGGTATCAACAGACTTTGCTGTTGATGGGATATCAGCAATTACATCATCTAAAGAGTCTCGAGAGTCAGTGACCTGAACTAGTGTAGCCTTTGGTCCGTCTTCAATGAGTGAAGTTCTGATTGGAATGGCAGTCTCAAGCGACTTAGAAATATCAATTTGATTGGAAGCTGTACCATTGAGTTGCTTTTGGGTCTCATATTCTTCTTGATCCAATTGTCTTTTTAATTCTGCTTCTTCATTAGCTTTCTTTTTTTCCAAATTGTTCAGATCGCCAACAACGGTGCCATCGCTTTCTCCATCAAATTCTGATGTTTTGGAAGCTTCTTCTAAATCTGGAAGAGAAGGAGCAGTACCTTTATTTGAGTCAGCAGAATAAGATGCTTGAATTGGATTGGTTTCCTTGTTTAAAACAGTCTTTTCCTCCTCTTCAATGACATCAAAGTTATCAAGAGTCTCCGTAACAGGTAAGACTGGTGATTTATCTCCTTTAAATTCCACCGCCAAATCTTCCTGAATCTCAGTCAATGGCTCGGTTTCAGCGAATGTAGCTCTTTTGCTTGAACTTGTTGATATGGCAGAATGTGTACTACTGACGTCTGAAAAGTGATGCCTTGAAGGTGACTTCAGAGATGAGGACTTGTTTGGCCTTCTAACAGCTTTTGGAGCAGGCTGCTCTTCGATAGGAACTTCAATGGTCACCAAACCATAAGGTCCTGGAATATGCTTCTTGATAGTCTTTGGCTTTGATGCTGGCTTTCTTTGCACTGGTTTAGGCTCCGAAGATAATGATTGTGATCTAGCTGTTTGGATTTCAGATACCTTGAATTGGGCTGGTGCAGTTTGCAGACCCAATAAACTTCCTGATCTTGAGAAGGACTTGAAACTCCTCTTTTGTAAACTATGAGTTCTTTGTAGTGAATTGGATCTTGGGATGGGTTGTCCTGTTTTCAAGGCCTGACCAATGGCACTGGCAGCAGCCAGGGCATTGGCATTTACATCAGCAGACTGCTTTGTTATACAAGTTAGTACGATGTGTTCATCCTAGTCAAAACCAGTATGTGTTTTGAGAAGCTTTTCCAAAACAAAAGGTAAACAAAAATACTCACATTCCCAGGCAGCGGACCGGTGGCAACAATTCTGCTTTTTCTTCTGCTACCAAACATTGTGCTTTCTAGTGTCAGCTGATATCTCTGTTCGTTTTCCAATTGCCTTCCAACACGTTTGATGCTGCTGGTATTTGATCGATAGGGGAGGTAAATGTGTCAACCTCTTACCCGTCAAACAACTTTACCAAAAATGTACGATTGTGCCACAGAAAAGGTTGGAAACAATTGTCAAACTATCTTATTGACTCTGTGATCCCGTTTGAAGCAAGCCAGCAACGTTTCTTTAGTGAAGTTTTGTTGAAGAAGGTCGCTTTACAGGAAGTTTGCAGGCAAATTTCACACTTGGTCTGCAATTTGCTATTTTCACTGAGATATTTCAGTTGAAGGGTTTTGTACTGAAAGTTACGCAAGGGTGCGAAAACTTTTACAAGCACCAGTAGGAAATTAGCACACGCATATGGGTAAATTCCAGTACAGACGTTCGAACCACAGAAGGTATCTTCTTGTTAGGACATAGCATGCAAAGCTGCAAATACTTCCTGCAAATAATTTCAGTCCCAGACTAATGATAAGTATGGTGATTGCCTACACCATTAGCTGTAAGATTTTTACTGCATTTGGAGCATCGAGGAGAAGAGAACACCTATTAGAGAAAACCATAGGGAGAGTATTGTGTAGCTCTCTCTAATAATATGACCAGATAGCCCTACAAGGACACTCGGATCCTTACAGTTCATGCTAATTACTACAGGACACTTTGAAAATAATGATATCCCAGTGCTCTTTGCTCTGGTACTGCCTTTGTGGTTTCATGTCTCGAATCAAATCAAATTTCAAGCTTGCACGCCTTCCAAGGTTCGAAAGTAGCTTCGAAATTTCACCTCCATAGCAGCTTGTACTCTTTAGGGGAGATCTCAGATCTCCAATGGGACACGCAATGATTTCAGTAAAAGATTTATGAGTACCTGAATATTGTGATGGATTCAGGAAATAATAAAGCCCCGATCGCTGCATGTGATGAAACATATTGGCATATGATGGCCAGGTGATATATATTTATACTGATCAATTAACACGTTTATCCTTGTCAGGGTGTAAAGTATAGTAGATGCCCTAGAAATAACTGGCCATCGAATTTGTAATTCGTTGAATATTGCAGTCTGCTATTGTATCCTTTCAAGCTCGCCATGAACTGATCAAAAATATTTTCAGCCACCGTTCCTGCAATAGTTGGTACTTCCCTTTTTCTTTTTATTTCGTCCTTTATTTCTGTGATTCGTTGAGTCGCCCTAAAGAGGAGCAAGTACCAGTCACTTTCGCTTATTATGCTGCAATTGCGATTAGGGAGCATTTCAGTGAAAGCATTGGAGAGCCACAAGTCTGTTCTTGTATTATTGTTGTCGCCGTTTACGCACAGTAAAATGCGTCTGTAACAGTAATGCATGAAAAGCATTACAACACAAAGCTCAACGCAGGAGATCCAAAAAGGCAAAGGTACGGATGGGAGTTCAGAAAGACCTATTGGAAGAACCCAGGTAACTTTCGTTCTTGGAGTTCTGTACGTCAGGGTTTTTTTTTTTTTTTTTGAGACATAAACTCTTCGACAGTTAAAGGTATAAGAGTCGAATAAGGTAAGAAGAAGGTAAGAATGATTTTAGAACTTTTTGATTGAATCATTTAGAAGAAGTCAGCCAGTAAAAGGAAATAGAAAATTTCAGAGAGACTTTAATGCAATAGCGGAACCACCCGGAGAGGTCGCTAATGTGAATATTAAGGCACTTAGCTAGCGGCCCCGCAACTTAAATAACTGAAGGTTGAATATACTGTAGGGATTATCATCCCATGATTAATAAAAAAAGATGCCATTAAAAGTCTTGACCCCCTTTTACTTTCCCTAAGGTCTTAAATACCTAAATATCATAGGTGGATTCTAATTCAAGCCGCCCTCTTAATGTCAATTCTGATGTTCCTTCATTACAAAATCCCGTATCTGCAAGATGAATGAACCGTCGAATCGAGACAAAGTGCAGCTAGCTGCTGGGTAATGATTAATCAAGAAAAAAGGATTGAGTCAAAGGAGCCATCCACGAGTCCACTGTTCAGCCGCACAGTGCCTCTGTTCGTCTGTGTCTGCGTGTGTGTGTGTGTTTTTTTGCTAATCGATTTCATTGGCTCAGCAGGGCGGCTTCAAAGTTTCCCGGATAGTTATCCGCATTGCGCTAAGTTTTTAAAGCTACAATAACCAATATAAATAAAAAGTTCATATGCCAGCTTCTTTTCAAAGCGGTACCCAAAGTGGTCCCCTTTACCTCGTTAAAAGTAATTTAGGATGTTTTATGCACCGCGTTCGAATAATTGTTGAGCTTTAACAACCTTGAGATTTGTTTTTTCTCGATTTTGACAACTATTGGATATTAACTTGAGCACAAAGACCCAAATAGAAAAATCAAATAATAGAAGGAAAAGAGGATAAGCGAAAATTCCTCTACTGTTCAAGACTGATGAGAATACAGTCCATTTGTTTCCAGAATTCTATCTGTCAGTTTTCTTTGAGGTTTGATAATAATTTGTCGAAAGACCGAATCAAAGTTTATTGGCATAACTGTCAGTGCCAGGCACCTACTACATTTATATATCTATGTATATTTAAGTTGGCTGTATTTCTAGAGTAATCATGAAGTATTTTTTGTTGTGATGTTTAGCTCAAGCCACGGTAAGCAAGCCTTCATAATCATAAGAATGCTCCAATTTTACCCAGACTAAAGCGCTGGGTTGGTGAAGGTTACCGTAGAAGTAATATGTATCATATTTCCTGACATTTAATCAAAAAAAATCAGATGAATAGTTACATGATTGTAAAAGTTTGAGAAACAAATAACTCATGGAAAGTTTGAAATACGCACTTTTAGAGATCTCGAGAGGTTTTGGAGCGACTGGACTTGAAATTTCCCAGCAATGGGACATGGGGAGGAAATTGTTCAAGATATATCGAATATCGCTGCTCATTACGGATGTTGCTCTGCACAGTGCTCCTGAAGAATTAATGGAATCGGCGATTGTTCGTATATACTTAGGGGTCAGAAGCTTAAGGCTTGGGACGCTATCTAACAAGGACTCAAATTTTAGACTGAGCAGGAGAGGGGGTCTTCTCGGATGCAATGACCACTACTCCCGCCTGCGTGAGACCGTTCCAGATCGAGGTGCTTGGCTGGAGCCTGGAATCTATATAACCAAGATGATCGCTCTGTTAGGCAGAAGAACGTAACTCAGAATATCTGTATGCAGCACTATGAAACAGGAGGTCGTACCAAGATGATCCCCTCTTACCAGAATTTTTGGGCGAAACAGTTATTTTGTTGTTTAATTCAGAGCCCTCAGTACAGTGGATCGATTCAGGGCGCCAGTAATCAATGGTCCAGTAGGATGCATGCCCACATGCTTTTTTGGTGTCCTTTTGGTCCGTTTTAGAGCATTTGGATGGACGTTATGCATGATCGATTACGCCTTGGTGCTCAGTTTCGCTTCATTTCAAAGATAGAGGGACAGACCATTCGAATTAACATATTGGTTCTGAGTTTCCAGAGAGAGTTCGATTCTCACCGAAGCAATACTATGATCAGTTCCATTTCACTTTCTTCTTTTCCCTTCAGCTGGCTGGCAAAGTATTATGGTGGCTTATAACCGAGTCTATCCTTTTCTGTGCTGCAGTAGGTCTGCATTCAGAATCTGTAGGGCCAAAAGAAAAAAAGAAAGTTTTTCTTTCTGAAAATCTTTTTGGTGAGAAGTTTCACTTCATTCCTTCGCTGCGCAACGACGCGAGCTCTCTGCGTAGTAAGCATGATTCTGCATTGCACAAAGCATTTTAAAGTTTTCCTGTGTTGAAAGGTCCATCACTTCTGTGAAATCTTTTTTCCCTTGTCTCTGCGGTATATAAACAATCCAAGATCCTTCCTTTACTTATTTCAACCTTGTGCTGTCTTTTATAGTTATCCACCCTCCATTCGACAAAGATTCTGATCTAAGCAACGTCCATTTTTATAATTGTCTGAATTCATCCATCTCATATCGAAAATTTACAATATTTTTTAGCTGAATATTCACGTAACCCTTCGCTTAGTTAATCCACCCCAAACTACATTCATTCAAACTTCACTTCCTTTAATTTTACTTCGACAATCAATACACCGCATTATGGAAACCCAAACAGATATAATACAAAACTACGAGACTTTTAACATGCAGTACATCGAGCACCCACAATATTTAATTCACGAAGATCTCCAACAAAACTCCTCTCCAATTAACGTTTCATTCCCACACTCACAGAATAGCATTAGTATTAGCTTACTAAGGCCCGAAATGATCCAAAGCCAACATAATTCACCTTTGGCTATCAGATGCCAGCACACAGTGGATGGAACTCTGCTATCCAATGAATCAATACCATTGCAAGCTGACATGCGAGACGAATCTATGCAATTGCAGGATCTCTTCGGAAGTTATCGTGACCCATTTTCAGACTTTAATGAAGAGCCACTCATGAAGTTAACTAATGATAGCTCTAGTGATGACATCACATCTTTTTTCCCAAGGATATCGACAGATTTGACAAGTGAGGAAAAAAGAAGACCAGCTCCCCTGAACTTGGTTGATGTTTCTCTTTATCCAACACCAGACTCTGCCACTTTCCCAGCGACTGACAAGCAAAGTACTACCTCATCGGATGCATCAGTCTCCCCAGGAAGTACTCTTCATTCTCCATTATCTGCAAAAGCAGACTATTTTCAAGTGAGAAATAACTCCGTCTCCTCCGTCAGCTCTCCACTCTCATTATCGCATTCTAAAATCTCCAAACCTCCAACTAAGAGCAGGACTAAGTCTCTTCCAGCCATCCCAAAGATCCTCAAAACTGGCTCACACACCACACAACCAGGCCCTATTCCCGCTTCAAAGCCAACAGTGAAATTCGACAGAAAGACAGGTGATGAATTCCTAACCTTTTCTTACTCAAAGCAAAAAATCATAAAAACATTCACTATCAAATGCCCGGCCACTTCTATCAACATCAAGAATATGCCAGAACAATTCCTAGTTGAGAACTGTGTGTATCCAAGAGCAATGGTACCCATCGAGGAATACAAGGGTAATAGGGGGAAATACGAAAGAGAATGTAATGAAATTGGCTGGACGCTCTGTTGGTATAACCCGGAGATCAGAAATCATAGAGGCTTGGTTCAAAGAGCCGTTGACAGTTGGAGAAATACAAGAAGTGATAGGGCTCTGAGATCTAGAAGAGTGAGAAAGGGGGACCAATCAAAGTGAAATAACTTTATCTGCCCGTTGCTTATTTTTCTTCTGTCCTTTGCTGCACACTCATCTTTATATCTATTCATGAATTTGCAATCTGAGTTTCTGATTGTTTATATATATATTGTAATACGGTGCGGTTACCGTATTGTCTTGGTGCGAGTAATTAAGGTCTATGATCGATCCAAATAGGTACGAAGTGATAGCTTAATAAACGTTGTATTATAAGTATGTATTGAAGAGGATCTAAGTTCAGGGAGCAGCCTCTTAATATAGCCCTAGAAGGTGGCTGGTTCATCTGGATAAGCCAGATGAGAATAGGATCTTTAGAATAGTATGCCCTAAATAGGGAAAGGTTAGTAGCCCTGGTATGCCATACTATATATATGTATAATTCGCGTGTTTGCATCTCAATCATTGGTTTTCAATAGCTCATGATGGGATGTCGTTTAACACAGCTGTATCCTATATTCAGTCACCAAGTGATAGTATTTCTTTCAGTACCTATTTTTTCTTTGACCAAAGTTTGTTAAGTACTAGGTTCTTCTGTATGTAAGATAGTCTCTGCTGTTCAATTATATAGTTAGTCATGCTGTTTTATCATTTATCTATCCTGGTGAGACCGCGAGTCGTCAATTTGTTTTTCTTCAAAATCCTTCAAGTCTCTCCTATGAGGTGAATAGTATTCATTTACCGGAGGGTGGATTTCTTGGTTCGTCTAATGAAATCTTTCATCGCAGAATAGTGGTCATAAGACTCTTCACCGCGATGTAATTGGTATTTTGAATGGCCTTATTGATCACTTCGATAAGAACACTTTTGCTCAAATGGAGTTTGTTTCTATCTGCTTGACTTTACCAATATTCTCAGTGTAAGCTTTAGCTATCTGGAGAAGTTTTTACAGTGGATCACAATATCTAAAGAGATAATGCTCTGAGGGGTGGTCAATTGGCTTGATGTAAACGGCTGGAGTTGAAGTTTGTTAAAACCTATCTGTTTCCATAGTTCAATTGTAGTCTGACATTTCTTCGTATGATGTCCAATCTTGGTGTTTTCCACAATTGTAGCAGTGCCTAGCATTTGGAGAAATGACGGGGTTCAATGTGGCTAAGGCCAAACCCTTGCAGTGTTTCTAAATAGCAAGGTTTGCTCTTGTCTACTTTTCTTGTTTGATTCCAAAATTCCTGTTATCTTTTGGCCTCAGTTTCTCGAGAGGTCATGGAGATGCAGGTAGCTTCATAGGATATAGTGCAAACCTTGGACTTGATTAATATTTGAAATAGAATGGTTCATTAGTGGCCTCCTTCAAATTTCTTTTTTCACTAGTTGTGTGGCAGCAATGGCTGGAAAAGTAAAATTGTTTTGGAATCTATGTTTTCTTTGGAGTATTTTGGAATATCTTCTTTGAAGTATTTTACACAGCAGCCACTGAAAAAAACCAATCCAAGAGCAATGGCTAAATGGGTATGTTGCGTCTCCTAATAAAATCCACGTTCACACTATTGGACGGTTTAGAACACTGCTCGTTGTCTTGAAGATGTATCAAAGTAATAGCTAATGCATATTAGTAAACACTGGAGTTGTTCTTTCACCAAAATGGTCAGCATTTTTAATCCTTCGAATCAAGTCAAAGAATGATTCATCTCTATTACCATGAAGTTGAACATGAAGAACCACCGCATTAATGTCCCCATAGTGTTCCGGTAACTTAATGTTTCTGTCCGTATTCCTTTGAAATGTTTTCTTGGATCAAATTGTCAAGTTTTCGGATCTGACAAGTTGTCGATGGGTCATCGAAATCACTACCATACACTTGCGACATGATGAATAGGTGATATCTTTGCTGCGTATGACCAGTGGTAGGTGGGTCAGCTTTTGGAAAACGGAATCTGCTCCTTCATCTTCTGGGACACCTCTGGCCAGCAGCTAATGTTTCTAAATGTCATCCCTAGGAATTTGATGGTGTTAGCATCTTATCTATGAATACCTTGGATTGGTAGGTTGATGTTGTATTGTTCTTTCAAGTGATTCTGCTTTCAGGTAGTCAAGATTGGACTTCTCAAAACGTGGTGGATATCCTGGAGAAAAGTTAGATGTTATGGCTGATTTGATGCAGGTGCTCTTTATTTTCAAGCAATATCTTGACATCATCAGCATATAAGAGATGGTTAACTCGTCTTGTGGAATAGCCCCAGTAGATCAATAGCAGAGCTGCAATTGATTATGCTCTCATTGACAAGTATGAATGAAGTTGGCGATAGTAGGGAGCTTTAGCATACACGGTTAATGAAATGGAAGAGTTGTTCAGAGGGCACAGCTCTGATAAGCATCTTTCAATCTTGCGAACGGTCGAAAGCTTTAGCTTGGTTGATATAACTCTCTGGCAATTCCAGAAAGTCCATACCTTTTCTAGGCAGCGAGACTCAGTCAAACGCTTTTTCAAAATCTTTTAAAAGGGATGCCTCGTATTTGAATTCTTCTTGAGCAGCGTCTTTCGAAGTCACTATTTGGTTAGTTGACTTGATGATTTCTGCAAGAGTTGCATACCACCAACTAAAGAACAAATCCAAATTAAGCTGAGCCCACGATTGTTGGCAATAGCTTGGTAAGTCGTATTCGTTGACCAGAGCTGCCAGAGGTTTGGCCAAAGTTGTCATCAAGGATATTGGGTTCCGGTTCTCCAACAGCTTTTTGTCCTCCTTTCTCGGTGTCAGCCTCTTGAATTCCAATTATTTCTGTAGTTGGCGTGGCGGTGGTGTCAAAAACTTGTCTCGGAATGACATTTGTCGGAGTTTAGCGTAAAGCGCTATATGAAGTTCCAGCGTGAAGCTCTATATGAAGTTCCGATAATTATAGAAGAAGCACATAATCATATTAGGGTATCTGTATTAGATTCCCTTTATAGTACATGTTACTGTTATCATATATCGTTTCTTCATTAACGAGATTCAAACAGAAGATTCCCCAATATTATTTAATCCGGGGCAAAATTACGACGTCGTAAAAAACGTATCAGCACTGATATTTACTTTGAACGACATTCTTGGCAAAAAAAAATTCCCGTTTTGTGTAAAATTAAGTTAAAAACATCTACGATTGGCAGCACTGAAATCTTTTCTCTGGCGATCTTAGCTGCGACGCCGATGGCTAGTTACATTATGCCCATCTCTAAGTACTTTCTTTGATTTGGTCTAATCCTTAATTATGTCACTGTAAGGACTAGTATGATAAGCTGGGAATTTCACCTTCGTGAAGAACTTTTGACAACTCTTTCAAGGTAAGAAATAATTCGTGATCGACAGCGAGTGTCGGTTCTAACTTCTGAATCCTGACGCATCTCAAAAGTTTAAATCTCCACCTCTTCGGTGTAAAACTGACTTTTGACGGCACTTCGGCCCCTCCTACTCCATGGAACGGAACTTTTTCTGAGGCGAGGCCTTGTGGAACCATATAGGAAACACCAGCATTATTAAAAATTGAAAGCAAGAGTGAGTATAATCTTTCAACTTTGTGGTGTTTAAATCATGGGTTCAAGAACTATCAGATATTTCAACCCATTGAACTCTGGGGCAGTGTACACTAAAAGCTTGCATATGGAGAGGAATAGGGCCAACTTAGTGTCCCTCCGTTTACATATTCTTTCATGACCGAAAGTCTATATAAAATTAGAGTCAATTAGAAATCTGAAACGCCTCCACAACTGCATTATCTCAAAATCAATCAACCCGTGTGGTTTTACAAAGTTTGAAGGTTAGCTGGTAATAATATTGCATTTATCAGAGATCTGGGCGACTATCAAACCTAGCGTATTATAATCTGCAGTCAGAATATTGCATCAGGAATCAGGATACACTATCGTACTACATATTGTTATGTTGTTTTTCTTCCCCATATCATGGTATTTCTGAATATTACCTTTACCCTACTCGCTTTTTTCCCTATCCAGTTTCGACTTTATGATGATTGACAGTTTCTCTAACCTTAGCGAAATATATTTGAATTAGTCATTGTTTTGTCATGTCGGACAACGAAAAGGGCACTGAAGGGATATGTATATATTGGGATAAAAGCGCTACCCTATATGTCAAGAACGCAATAATATGCATGTGCGTGCGCTCTTTCAACAATAGTGTTTGATTAACTCAGTGCTTTCGCTTGCTTCTGATATCAATAGTTCCTTTATGTCTTAACTGTTACGTATATGGACTAAGCCATTCAGTTGCGTCACACGTCTTTGTTTCTTGCATCAAATTTCGGCGAATACGACCTTCAGAGCTCAAGATTTGTTCCTCCTAAAGTATGTCAAATATTCCCATCTGCAGGCTCGTGTGTGACGTCAACTCTTATCGTCTAAGCAGCCCAGCGATTGTCATCAGTACGTAGTACGTTCTATGTACGTTAGGGTTCAAGAAAAGTTCAGTCACCTTTTGAATCCTTTGCTGATTTTCACACTGATCAACTGGATTATATAATATGATCAAATTACTACTATTGTGTCTGCTGGGGACTGATTAGCTTGAACTAAAAATTACTATAACTCTTCATTATCGCTAGGCTTGTATGCAAACAAAAATAAGTAGCTGTTTTCGAATTAGTGCAATTCAATGTCATGACACCCAAATATTACGTTGCATATCATCATGAGCTGTACGCGGTTTATGCAGAAATATTATTAATGTTCAGAAGAAATGATGTATTTTAACAATTCACAGAGAAATATCAACAGCTAGTGATAATCCTATTAACATTTAAGCACAATTCTCTGTTTATATGGTTTGACTTTGTTATATAATCCCTCTAACCTATAAGAAATATCTTTCCGTCAAGTGATGCGGAGGGCCAGCTTATAATACTCTATCGTACTGTTCATATAATTTATAACCCAATTACTTTACTCAGCTACATCACGCCTGGACTCTGTAGGTCCAAAACTGTCGCTGCTGGACTGAGCTTAAAAATATGCAGTGGTTGGTCTTCCTAAGGTACTCTAGCTCATTTTTTTCAGTAGCGGATGTGTATTACTTTACTAATTATGCCTCATAAAAAACCGGAAATTCAATAATTCAATGACGTGTATGAACTTCAAGGTCAGGCAAAGCAAGTTGAGTTGAATGTTTTACATCTCGGAAGTGCAGTTGGCAGGGGTATATTTGACACCAGAAGAAATTAGGATGCCAAAATATGTTCTCTAGATGATACCGCAGGGCGTCTAAATCATAATCAATGGATATTTACAACTTCAAATTTCATTTAATCCAATTTCACCGTTCTTCTGAAACCCAGCCAAGATTAAGTTTTCCAAGGGCTGTAAAATAACTACAGCATTGTCGAGGTCTCAAAGAAAGCGGAACAAACATAAAACATGTTTGTGATAGTACCGCAATTATAGGAATAGCATGCTCTAAGGGTAAAACCAATCATTTTCTAGGTGATAGCAGTATTTCTGGGATCTTTGAGTTCTCATTGCAAGCTTGATTTGAAGTCCTGAATCGCCTGCCACCTGTATATTTACTAATCGACAATCAATATCTTGGCTGAACTTCTATCATTAATAATAATTCGAATCTGGAAGCAGATTGATTGTAATGACGCTGAGAGTTTGAGGCGTGTCTTGGCTTTGCGAATATACAGCATCCGTTACCGTTAGAGAGCTTCAACTAGGAGGCCTGCTTGAAGTCGTATACTATCCTGGCAACGACCACCTTTCAACATCGTATATGAGGGGAAACAATGAACGTAAATTACTGTAATATATTGATTAGCCATATGATACAGAGAATTATAGTAAGGAAGAAGTTTATTCACTTCTAGACGGCGCTAGATTTAAAATAGAACAAAGTCTGGCTACTGAAAGGCCAGTCGTTTCTCTGTACCGTAATTTTCTTCGTTAAATTTGAAACCTCTGTGTTATCTTTTTTCGCACCGCTGTCTTGATGGCGGTATGTTGGCTCCGGAGAACAGCGATGAATTAGGTTTCTCAACTGTAGAACCTCAATACCCTTGAACCCTCTGTGATCTCAGTATCTGGGACTGCATCCAATAATTTTAGACACCCAGAGCACTCAGAAGAATGCTTAAATCTCAACTTATACAGGAAAGACGTCCAGTTCATAAGTTCCTGTTTCCCCTAGACAACTTCCTAGTTCTTTGTTCTTTACTTGTCACAAAAGTTGAGGAAAATTCAACAACATTTGCATACCTTTGCATATTCGGAACGATGCTTATTCGGACATATAAACTTTAAAATGCCGCCTGTCGCGCATGTACAAGGAAGTTAAGATTTGGGATACCTGCTGTAGGCACTGTCACGGCATGATGATTTGGATTTTGACGTCCACGGTCTGAACTCAAGAGTCAGGGCCCTGGTGACAAGGACGTTTTTGGAAATGCAGATACTGATAATTGTTATAACGTTCCTTGAACCAGATCTGCTCTTTGTAGGTCATACTCTAAGTGACTTCGGATCTTCGAGGTCGCAATCAACACTTGTATTGCTGTAACGACTTGTGTATATCATAAGTTTTTGATTAAGCTGCAGTAGACATGATATACATTTAATGGCTGATAACATATTCTTACCTAGCTGCAGCAAACCTTTATGCCATTCCATCAGATAACTTATATCCTGGCATGTTTCAGTTTTCCCAATGGGGCATAACTTAGTGCATATAGATAAATATAAATAAGCTACGAAATCTTACAGGTTCGATGTAAACTCAACTAGTAAATCTTAGACCATATATCCATGAACTGGTCACGCCTATAATCTTATGTACAATAAGAGTCCAACCCAAGAGCAACGATGCTAACTATTTTATCATACTATCAGAATGATACACAAAGGGTATCTGAGCACATCTGATCTGTAACCGGATATGACTTCCAATATAATTAAGCATGAGGGCTGCTCTGATGAATTTCATCTCTATATATCATTTCATCAAACCCATTTATACATTGTGCAGCCTATATATCTCCATTCATGATTCGCTATTCTTTTCATGGGTAGCTTTGTCGTAATATCTTTCATAAAAGTGGAAAGTTTCAAAGCAAACCTCAACCAAGATCAAATATATGATGATCCACTCTAGTCTTGTCGACTTTTGTTCGTTCAATGTGGAAAGCAACGCTCTGGATTCATCTGTGGCATAGTCCAACTTCTTGTTCAGAATGGAAATTCTTGGGGAGATGTCCAACACGTTTGAAGTCAGTTTATAAAGTTTCTCCAGAGTTGGCTCCGTCCAGTATAAATCTGGAACTTCAATCAACTCTGAATACAAGTTCAGTTTCCCTCTTAACAGGAAGAGCCTCCCCGTTAGTCTCAGCAATTCAGTTTCTGTGATTTTTAGTTTGTTACCGATAGATAAATTCTCAGTGAGTTTTTTAGTTTGATCAATATGCCTTTCTAGGGCATTTTCCAAAATAGCCAGTCTAGTTGATCTTGATAACCCAGATGAGAAAGCAGCCTTATCCAGTAATGATTGATCTGTGTCACTTGAGTTAATGATGAATGTTTCTTCAATGACGTGACTCTCTTGACCTAGTTCTGCTGTCTCTATATAGTCCATATCTTCACTCTCTAAGTATTGATATTTTGAAATCTCAGCATCTTGAAACAGTGGCAAGATCTTAGACTCAACAGTCTTTTCATCTAGCCCCCAACCAATGATTGACCCATTTTCCATGATCAACACGTCATACTCATCTTTGTACTTAAAGTGCAGGATCTCATTGGGTATAAGGACCTGTAAAGTGCTGTTGCTCTTTTGAAGTACCTTGTCCAGATCGTAGTTTTCACAGGTAGTAAATGTAGTACAAGGTTTTATTACGAGGTCTTTGTGCTGTTCTAATAAATTTGTCAAGGTTTGAGACTGACTATTGAATCTGTTTGTTCTTCTTAGCTTCTGGGTATTGATCGTCCTTGTAGTCTTTGGTGTCTTCTTTGCAAAAGTGGAGTAGCAACGTGGTGCAAGCCTCTGAGTATAGCCTTTAAGGATAAATGTGGGAAACATTATCTACCGGTAGTGTTGTATATATCTCTATGTGTCAAATGAAATGGTATGAAATGGCTGATTTATATTTTTTGCGAGAAAAATATATGAAGAAAAAAAAAAGAAGAGCTACTCGAAGGGGCCGCGAAGACTGAAGACTGAAGGCCGATGACATATAGAGTTTTCCCAAATAAACCAGTAACCAGTACTTGAAAATGCTCTCGGACATGCCATAAGATATCCTGTAGTATTCTCTTTAGATCTCTCTATACATCCATCTACATTTAATTGTCAGGAAAGTCTGTTTCATCTTTCCGAGAAAGCCCATGCGTTCCACTACATCCCAGTTTTCGGACGCAACTTTTTCCCCACCGAAAAAAATAACCGTTGAATCGACTCTCAGATGCGGAAAAGTCAGATTTTGCTGTACAAAAAACACTGAAGCAATTTCATAGTTAAGGATATATTATGAGTCGTATTAAATGGAAAATTACTAGTAAAACACTATTCAAAAATGAGCACAGCTTTTGAAAAATGCTTATACTATAAGTTCTAATTAGCAAATTTTTCTTCACACTAAAACTCATTTTATTAGTTTCCATTACCTTAGCTGAGCTGCTCTATCCGAAAGTGATACTCCTTATGAATCTGCAGTGTGCACGGGGACGCAGCTCTCGCTTTGCTGGGGAAACGAACGGTCTCATGAGTGCAATCGGTTGGGTTGATGTGAGTATCCTTTGACTTTCAGTAAGGACCATAATGATTTTTCCGCCAAACTTTAAATCAGTATAATAAATAGTACACTTTTCAATCTCTAAAGAGTTTTCATCTGAGATACATCGTGTTTTGATGTTCAGTGTACATCTTACATAATCACTAAAAAAAGTCGAGACCAGTTTCGAAATCCGACTCAAAAGTTTCCCCGGTCCGCGAAAACCCCGGACAACTACTGTAATTTTGATAAACCATCTACCACTAAACAGATAATCCTTACTGCCTAATTCAACACCGAGTCACTACTAATAATTCACAAAGACACTATCAAAAAATGTCTACTTCTTTGTGGCGTACAATCAAGAACATCAGACAATCGGGCTGGAAACGTTATGTCAAGCAGATGAATAGTATCGGTGATGCCAAAGCTGGGACTTTAGTAGGGGTTGACGACTACGGTAATGAATTCTACGAGACAGATGCTCCTGAAGAGATCCACCTGCGTACCAGATGGGTCGAGTACAAGGACTCAAAATATGACATGTCCCAAATTGAGCCTGGTTGGCATTATTGGCTAGGCTATGGGACAGACACTCCCCCAAACAAGCTACCTGCTGATGAGAAAACCGTTAGGGCTTATCCCTTGCCTCCTGTTCATGCAGTAAACCCAACTGGTACTACGGGAGCCTACGTCCCTTATAACACAGCCAAGCCAAAATTCACTGCCTGGGAGCCCAAAGTGGCGGAGAGGGTGGATGCTTAGGGCTAGTCCTTTTATTACTTATTTATTTTTGGTGATTCCCATGGAAGAAATGTGAGAATCACTTGGTCTTATTTATTTTGATCTCTAGGATTTCTATTTATTACGCTTACAATATACAACACGTGAATTATGAACTTAGTACTACTGATTGATACATATCATTGCTTCCATATGTTTAAACTACTCCCAAGATAATGGCCCAGCCACATCAAGCCGAAAAATATGACCTGTTCTTTAATGTGGATCATGAGTTATTGGTGAATACCATTTGACATAGCAAGGTGGATATAATCTTTTGAAGAATACAGGGTCGCCCTACATTGTCAGTACTCCCCAAAAGATCCTTTCCGACAACACTGAGAGCTAGCGCTCCACTAAAGCTGAGTTATTTAGATGTCAAACGAGTTTGATGCTTTGCTCTTGGTAGTGTTACTGACGTAAAAGTCTTTGACCCGGTCTGCAAAATTTCATTACAACATGGTACTACTGAGGGACAGTATACAGCAAACTGAATCATGATATAACCTTTTTCTCAGCAGTATAGAATGTATGCTTCATCGTTAGAGCTCCTTGAAGTATTCTTGGAAAAACAGTTTCTCCAGAGCGCTAAATCATTTTGTTCAACGCAATAGATGAAATGCCTGTTCGATGATCCATACACCTGATGATATAGTTGATTGAACGAACGGAAAATGTGAGAGAGTATATCTAAAATGAAACTATCAAAGGAAGTTTAGATTGAAGTTAAACTAGCTCTGTTATTCCGATAACCTGCCAAATTGCACGGCTAAGCTGAAATCGGATATATCATTTGACTGAATAGGATCGGAATATTTTTAAACAGCAAAGCTCCAAATTTAAATTTTAGACTACAATTATTTCCACCCTATTTCAATAAATATCCGAAAATGATTAGTTTAGTAATAACAATATGATAATAGACATCCGGAATATCAATCAATGGAATCTAAACAAAAAATATGGAACTCATACAAATAATGAGCTATGCTCTGTGTTGAACAGCTATCGTCAGTTTGGAGTAAGGAAGCTACCGCAAGAAAAAGTTGGATTTTCTCGCAAACCCAAGTATGTGGAGTGGTCCTTTAGCTCGCATATTCCAGCATCTCGCTGCATGAAGGACGGCCTCTGTGTTAACTTAGAAACATGATATCAAGTCTGAAGTACTATCAACTTTCAACCATAGATAGAAGTATAATTTGTACATAAGTCCACTAGAAACTAGCTTAAAGAGAAACAATGGTCGCAGAACGATTCTTTTGTTATAATGAAATACTAGATAGTTAATCAAGAGTGTAAAGTTTCTTCCGTATATTAGCAAAGACTAGCCTCCACAAAAATAGGTTTGGTTTTGAGTCTTCGTCATGATCTTCTATATCTCAATGCACTCTTTAGCAGAAGAATTTAATGACATCATGACTTTCTTGATGAAAGATTCACAAATGGTAAGCATTCAAATGAGTGCATTGAGTACTTTATTTACACAGTCTTGTGTCCGCTTTCCACTGATCGTAGTTGTATCTCGCATGTCTGGGTGTATGTTCTGTTACCATAAGATCAAGTTAGAAGCTTTCCAACCAAGTGCGATAGAGTCACCTTTGCAGAACTCATCACATTGCATTTAATCTACTCAAAAATGTCTCTTATGCATTTTGATCTCCACTTTAGGTAGGAATAATGTTTCATATTTCAAGATGAGATAATTTTAGTACCCATATATCGTGCAGTATAGTATTAAATTATCAAGAATCATAATTATCTGGTACTAACTATTGATAGGATTAGGTAGCACCGTATTAGCTTAATACAGTTTGTATATTAGAGGAGGTCCGATAACCCCTAGCTTAAATATTAAAAAATATCATAATTGTAACTAAAAATTCTTATGTTACTGATTAATTTCATGAATTTTAATAGAAATATTAAATTATATAATAATATATATATCTAAATTTTTATTATAATGTATCATCCATTTGTATTAAATAGTAAACTATAAACAAAAATGTTAATCGTTCCAGCTTAAATGCCGCGGTTAATTGAAGACGTATCCGACGTGAATAATTAGTTATTAGGATAGACTTAGGCCGGTAGATGTACCGATATAGCGGATTATTGAACAGCACTCAACAAGCTGTATATAAAGAAAATTATAAAGATTTCAGTCTAAAATATATATTAAATATAAATCTATCTTCTTCCCCGATGTCTCATCACATTTTAATTCAAATCTTCATTATTATCTAGTCTTCTGAGTCTAATTAGTTCCAGGAGATTCAGATTCTGGCTGTCATCATCAACATCAAAGTCTTTATACCTTTTAGTTTTGAAATGATGCATGGCAGATTTGCTGGTTGATATAGATGCCACTGGATAAGATCTAATTTCAAGTCGTCCATTATCTGGTAGCAAGAACCATGGCTTCATAATCTTCTTAATCAGTTCCACCAGCGTCAAATCATCATGTTTTATTGTCAATGTAGGTGGAATAAAGGTTGGATCATCAATATCACGCTCCAGAAGAGCTCTAACATGCTCTCGTAACTCTTCAAACAACTGGATAAAATCTCCTCTTTGAAGAATAATATTTAGACAGTGTGGGCATACTGTAAGATGTGGACTTGTCTTGCAAAGAGAGCAAACAAATGCCTCTGGTTCTTTCTGAATTACATCACCATTCAAAATATCTCTTGTCACAACTTCAACATCATCCAGTAACTCTCGATACAGATGTTGTCTAAATTGAATGAAATTTTCTTTTCTTCTGTGTAACCTTTTTTGGAATAATTGGATGATTTGATAGATTGATTCATATTTCACTGTCTCATCATATTTTGAAACCATTGATGATGTGTTATTTATTTGCTCATTTACAAATAGGGTAGATACCACCATATATTCTGATAAGAGTTTTCCGCCATAATCAGTAAGTATTTGGTTCTTTTTTTTGTAGCTCTCGTATCCAAGTTTATGAGACTTAAGCTTTTCACTTTGTAGAATTTGAAGCGACAACGCAAGATTAGTTGCAGACGTCTTTCCCAGTGGGCGAATCATACTATTGTAAGCTTCTGACGTATTGCTGGTGTAAAGATCCTCTTTTCTATAACGTAACTTGTTGTAGTCAAAAAGACGCCCATCTCTAATTGTTGTGTAAGTTTTATTAGCAGCTATTCGGTGCACAGGCTTGAAACAATGCAGCAGATTTTGCCTAGCTTCTTCAATCTTTTCTGGCTTCTTCAACGTCACATATTTGACGAATTGAGGCAGGAAATCACTGTTTGGCTGCACATATTTTTCAATGTTCATTTTGTAGTGAACATAGCACATGTGCAATGAGATGGTGCCATCACTAATTTCGGCGGCAAAACTTTTCAACGAAGCTAACCGGTTTCCCTTATCAGCACCTAGTAGCAAATTTAAACCAAATCTTTGATTATCAGTCTCAAAATTGTAATAGTCCCTCAGAACTACCTTCATAAAGCAATGAAACACCAGCCAAGAGTTAGATGATTCATGTTGCGAAGTTCACATGTTGCAAATTGGTAGTATTTTATTGTCATTTGTTAATGTAGTTGCAGCTAATAACATCTTGATTTGACGGCCTCTTTCTCTCACATTATGTCTTATATGCTCAAGAGATGTACCATCAACTGATATGTGGTTTTGAGTTGTACTTCTAATTGACTTTTGGGACTCAATGAAGTCCCTTTGGATCATGAAAATAAATTCGGGGTCAGATTGTATGGCTTTTCTCTTTCTCAGAGTCTCTTCATCAATATCTTCATCTAGCAACTTTTTCAAACTGACTTTCTGATTTGTCGTCAAGTTTTCCAAATCAGTTTGATCATGGTTGAGATTCAGTCTGATGTTATCTATTGGTGGGTCATAAAATTGGTCCTGCATTATAACCACAGTTTCATCATCATCGCGATGGAAATCATCTAGATCTGGCCGTTCTGCATCATCAGCATGACTTTCATCAGAATCATCTAATTCTATGTCATCTCTCAACAGCCTAGCCGCTTTCAGCAGTTCATCATCAACATCTCTTTCAGAGGCTTCTCTGATAGTGTTATTTAGCTGGAGCACCAGTTGTTCATCATTATCATTGTTTGTGATAATGGTACCATCCTTGAATCTTACCACAAAAAGTGTGGTCTTTTTACTAGCATCCATGAGACTCAGCAGGTTGATTTTATTCAAGTCTTCATTCTTATTAGCTATGAGGTAATGCTGGCGAACGATTGATCTTATCTGCGTATGATAATCAATCCTCACTATGTCGTCAACCTTGAAAGATTTGTTATACTTCTCTTTCAACTTTGCTAACAGAGACTCATCATTGAGTCCTAAAAGAGTGAAAAACACATCAGAGCAGACATCAACAATTCGGTTTATTCTACTCGAGTCAGTAACACAATCACCTAATAAGTTCTCCATGAAGTCTCCTTCTATTTGGAAAAGAAGCTCAAGTATATTTTCAATGTTGGTCTTCAAGTTAGCACGTCTAGTCTTTGAAAGAGTGAGATAAGCCCAAGCTAGTTCAGCATCACCTTCACATTTATCAAAAACCTTGCCAAGGTCATCTGCCTCCTCACGGTGTTTCTCTGCCATATCAGCATCGGGGTTTCTTCTTCTCTGTGAGGACTGATTACCCTCTAAATTTCGATATTCTCTTGCTCTAATTTTCTCAAATTCACACTTATGGTCCCTAGGGCGCTGGACAGTTGGATGGAGAATGATTGTTTCCTTTCCATCCACACTCTTTGAACGAATATAAAATAATTCTTCCCCACAGCTGTAACATGCTATAATTTCATATCTGCTGATTGTGTTTCCTCTTTCACCACCAGTATGAACATCAGAGTTTACAATTTTAAGAAAGATTTTATTGCTTATGGTGAATAATAGAAACATTATTTTCAGCAACGTCTTCCTGGTTCGGAATCTCTGACCAGTTCGGTAGAATCCTAACCATATTGGATAATTCTCTTTTAACTTATCAATCAGCGAGGCACCTTGATGATCGCTAAAATGTTGATTGTTCAATGAAATGGTTGGTATATCATCAAGCTCAACGTTATCTGGATCTTCTTCATCTTGCTCAACATCTCGCTTTTGCCGAGTAAAATACTTCCGTCTTCTCTTTCTTGGTCTCTGAGCAACAATTTCAGCTGGAAGAGGATGTGGATGCGGTCCAGGCAATGGATTTTCAATAACAGTGTGAAAGATAGTGTCATTATTGAAGTCTTGCATATTAGCACTCCCAAAATCATAGTCAGCACCCCGATCGAAGTCATAGCCGTCATTAGAAGCGGCACGTTCAGGCTCAATTGTCCAAGGAAAGGACCCGTTCTCGTCTTCATCTGGACAGTACAAAAGTTGAGCATCAGCAGAGAGACCTGGTGTACTTTCAGCAACTCTCTGTAACACAATTTCTAGCGGTTGAAGCAAATCATTAGTCAACCCCAAACCTGAATCCTCTCTTTTGCAACATTCAATCAACGTCCGACCAGCTCCCAGAAACTGTTGCTTGAAAAGAAATGCTGCATTGGGTGACACTTCCTGCAATTATGCAATCTTCACTGTCCTTGGGCCATCCATATCACCCTTTTACCACCCAATTCAACGGGTTTCGTTTTTGGTTTATATTTCAATAAATTCCTGAATTTTGTATCAAACAATCAACTAGCTTGAATGAGATCCGGTTTCCAGCATGATCGGAACTCTTTCTTACTTGCATGATGGTACAGATATTATTACAGTGTACACTATATACTGTAAAATTAGTGCCACAAGATTTTTTCTGGTAGCAGATTTGCATCATCCCCCTGTTTGGTTTGAAAACTAAATAAGGACTATAATTCTGGTGTCAAAAATACCACACATGATGTAACTAAGTAACGAATTCGCTCCGACTCTCGGATAAATCTCGTAAACTGCCGAAGGGCTTTTTTTTTTTACTCTGTTGCTCACTAACAAATTCGCGGTATTTACATAGCACGTTAAAGAAAACACCGTTCAAACAGAATTTGCTTTGAATGTTAAGGACCTGGTAACTACTAATTCTAATATATTGGTGAGTAGCTAAACACTAGGTAATTGCATCTGCTTAGGGAAATCGTGTCTATTTATAATTTTCTGAACGCTTGCTAGAATCCGAGAGAACCTTCCATCGTTTTGATCTTTGTTCGCGCTTAATAGAGGTAAATAAGTCTCTCGGAAAAACATCAATTTCTCCAGATTTAATTTCACACAAGTTAACGCAAACCTTCAGTATCAACAGAACGTAAAACAATGGCACCACACAGAGTAGAAGCAGACGTTATTCTATTTGACCTTGATGGGACGCTGGTGAATACTACGGAGGCTGTGGAGCGGATCTGGAGAGATCTCTGCTCTGAACACAATGTCAATGCTGATAAATTATTTGAATATTCACATGGTACTAGGACAAGTGAAGTTCTTGCCCGTTTCTTCCCAAAAATCGACAACACTGGCAATAAGTATGCACTTACTTTTGAAGCGATGATTGCAAAGGAGAATGGTCATCTGGTAAAGGGAATCCCTGGTAATATCACTCTTTTAAACGCTTTACACAAGGATAGATGGTGCATTGTGACTTCGGGCAATCAGGGACTCGCCTCAGGTTGGTTTAACAACATTTTAAAAGATACATCGAAGCCAGAAGTGTTCATAACAGCAGATCTGGTCTCTAAGGGGAAGCCTGATCCCGAAGGTTATTTAAAAGGTGCTGAACTATTGAGTCAAAAATTGGGTCTGGATTACACTGTTATAAACAAGATCGTTTTTGAAGATGCGCCAGTAGGGATCAAAGCTGGTGTTAATGCCGGCGCTTTGGTTATAGGAGTGGCTAGTAGTTTTGATCCTCAAGTATTGTATGAATCTGGTGCTACTTACGTTATCAAGGATTTAACCCATGTGAAAGTCATTGATGGCGAGAAAGTTACTCTAGAAGTCGATGCTATTGAAAAGAAATAAAGTTTGTACTAGACATAAGCATAATATGATGATCATTAGAATAGAAAAACTTAGTGTACATGGCTTATGATGTAATTCATCCCAACCTAATGGCGTATTTCAACTAAACAAGGCAAACTGGTTTCACAAAAAGAAAACAAAACAAAACAAAACAAAGGAGGCATAATTTCCTTTTGACCTTTCTCGAGACTAATGACCAATCCTCTATATAATTAAGAAACCTAATCAATAAAATAGCATCTAAAAAAAAACTCAAGAAATGAATCTATCACTTCTATTCAACGGTAACAGATTTGGCCAAGTTTCTTGGAAAATCAACATCAATACCTCTGTTAACAGCTAGCCAGTAGGAAATCAATTGTAATGGAATAACGTTCAACAAACCTTGTAGACAATCAACAGTTTGTGGGACTTCTAATGAAGCTAAAGCTTTGTCTAAATTAACACTTGAATCACCTTCATTACGGATGATAATCGGACGACCAGATCTGGCAGTGACTTGTTCAATGGCACTCATAACTTTTGGGAATAAAGAGTCTCTGGTAGCAAAGGCAATGATTGGTAATTGATCATCAACTAAGGCTAAAACACCGTGTTTTAATTCACCAGCTAAAACACCTTCAGAATGCATGTATGAAATTTCCTTGATCTTTAAGGCACCTTCCAGAGCAGTAGCATGCTGATAGCCTCTACCTAATAACAACAACGATTTTTGAGAAGCCAATTCAGTGGTACATAGTTCTTTTATTCTTTCTTCTAAAGTTAAGACTTTCTTAATCTGTTCTGGGATTTTTTGTAAGCCATCAATGATTTCTTCACGACGGTCAACCTTAGACACACGATCATCTGACAATGATAAAGCAATCATAACCAAAGCAATGAATTGGGAAGTATAAGCTTTTGTAGAGGCAACACCAATTTCTGGACCTGCATTGATATGAACACCACAGTGAGTGGCTCTTGAAATAGATGAACCGACAGAATTAACAACACCAACGGTTAAAGCGTCTCTTTCCAGACAGTATTGCAAAGCTAACATAGAATCAGCAGTTTCACCTGATTGAGATACAAAGATACAGGTATCATCTCTAAAGACTGGGGACCTTCTATCCAAGAAATCGGAAGCTAATTCAACACTAACTGGGATTTCAGTTAATTCTTCAAATATAGATCTGGTAGCTAAGCATGAATGATATGACGTACCACAGGCTATCATGATAATTCTTCTACATCTTCTGATAGTGGTTAGCCATGATTTTAAACCACCTAAAGTAACCAAATGGTTCTGGAAATCGACACGACCTCTCATTGTGTTGAAAGTGGATTCTGGTTGTTCAAAGATTTCCTTGGCCATGAAATGTTTATATGGTCCTTTCATGATCTGAGCCAACTCTAGTTCTAAAGTTTGAATTGATCTTGTAGCAGAAATGTTGTCATCTCTTCTAGCTCTGTGGATATGTAACTCACCGTCGTAAATGTGAGCAATATCGTCATCTTCTAAAAATAAGACTTTCTTGGTGTGCTGGATAACCGAAGATGGATCTGATGATAAGAAGAATTCAGCTGGTTGTGGCATACCATCTTCTGATAAGAAGGCTCTTGATTGTGACTGTCTCAAGTTAGTTTCACCACGGGCAACTGGTAATAAACCTTCCGGTTTGAAATCTCCATTCTGCTTTTGAGCGTTCAATTCATGTGACTCAACCTCTGGGAATTCAACATCAACAAAATCAACTTTCAATTTCTTTTCGGTTTTGACACCAACTAATAATGGAGAACCTTTTCTAGTAGCTACAACTTCATTTGGATAATGTGATGATCTAACTAGTAAACCATATGAACCATCAATTTCAAAGATAACTTGTTTCATCAATTCATTGAAATCTAGTTCAGTACCGTTCTTGATATTAGTGTCATAGATGTGTTTGAACAATTTTGCAATACATTCAGTATCAGTGTCAGATTCAAATTGGAAGCCCTTCTTACTTAAAAGAGTTTTCAATTCTCTGTAATTGGTGATAATACCGTTATGGACAACGACGAACTCGTTGTTAATGTCTGATCTTTGAGGATGGCAATTAATTCTTTTTGGTTGACCATGGGTGGCCCATCTCGTGTGAGCAATCCCAGCATGTGAGACAAAAGTAGCATCTGGGTTAAAACCTTGAGCTTCGTATTCTTTCTTTAAGGCAGCAACTTTACCAGTTTCCCTGACAATGTAAGTTTCACCAGGTTTATCACCATCGATAGCGATACCAGCAGAGTCATAACCTCTATATTCCAATCTTTGCAAACCTTCGATCAAGGTGCTAGAGATTTCGCCTCTGGACTTTTCAACCAAGTAGTTGACATAACCGAAGATACCACACATTGTTGTCTTTCAGGGGGGAGGAATTAGTCTTGAATCTTCAAATAAGTAACTTAATACAATTTAGTACCTTTTGTTTGTATTGTCTTTGTGGTACAAAAAAAAATCAGAAGAATTGGGAAGGGTGAAAGAAGCAGTAGTTTAATGTACAGGTACCGTGATGTGGTTCTGTCCTTTATTAGTGAAGTATTAAGTGAATCAGAAACTAAAGCAGAACAAATTTTAGATTAAATAAGAGGGAATTTTGTCAAAAGAGACAGTTTTTTAAACTTTTTTTTCCCGCCATCTGAATTGCAGGATGTTTTTGTTTATTTTTCAGATTTGCGAAACAAATTTCCTGATTTGGTAACTGTGTTTTGGGCCAGGTCCGAATTGTTTTTACTATATGCGGGAGATTTTCAGAAGTGGCGTACAAGCTCTTTCTCAATTAGGAAAGTGGACAATATGAGAGCCGCAAATTTTAATTTAAAAGAAGCTGCCAATTTTTTAAATGTCCCTTAAAAAAACCGTAAAAATTCACTGTCTGGTTAATCAGTAGAAATAACAATGGCTATAAATAGCTCTGAGGTAAAAGATTTCCCACTTAGTTGATCGTTTGAGCTTATAAAAACGCGTGGCAGCTTTTATGCTGCATTTATCAAACTCTATCCTCGAATAGAAGTGCTCTAGAATAGGAATACGTGTCAACATTCAGCGTAAAAGCATCCTTATCAAGATAACTAACAGAATTATAAACATTGCTTCTACCCTCCTCACTGTGCCAACTAATTATCTTGTATCTTGTATTTTTATGTTTTGTGAATCGAGGTTTAAGCCATTTGTCACGTGGGTTCTAGTGGTATTTACTACCCTCAACTACTACATAACTGTGATCACATGATTACGGCCAAATTTCAGAACAAGGCAACTTGGCCGAGTGGTTAAGGCGAAAGATTAGAAATCTTTTGGGTTTACCCGCGCAGGTTCGAATCCTGCAGTTGTCGCCATTTTTTTTTTTATCTTCTGATCATATTCCATTTTAACTTGAGTTATTCAACATTTTGATTTTGATTTTTACCTAAACTCTTACAGCTAATTCTACAATACAAATGACCTATATTGCCAAAAAAAAAAAAAATTGTGCAAATTAAGAATAACAAAACCTCTATCCAATAGTCCACTAATACATCCCTACTTTCTCTAACAAAAATTTCGTTGTTTATTGTTTTTATAGTTGAAAAAAATAAGTTTAAAGAAAATATTTTCTTTCTCATAGGTCACCGAACCCATCCAAGGTACTTCTCCAGTTTTGGAAGAAACCACGGAAGAACTTGACACCTAATCCCAAATCCTTAATACCAGTAGCTGCTCTGATACTGTGCATTGATAATTGTGGAATACCCAAGTCGATAGTTCTAGCACCAGTAGCACTAGCGATTGAAGGACCAATAGTACCACCAGATCTTTCACCATTCTTGATATGGAAGTATTGCAAAGTATCACCATTGATCTTTGCCAGTTCTTCAGATAGCGCTAGACCAACAGCATCGGTAGCCATGTGACCATTCGGGTCTAAAGCAATGGTAATACCAGTGTTTGGAACGGCAAAGTGTTTGTCTAAGTAAGCACTCTTATAATTTGGATTCAACAAGTGAGTGACATCAGCAGATAAGATGATTGAGTTGGCGAATGAGACTCTTGCCAATGTTTCAACTGGTTTATCTGGACTGAAAGAAGCGATAGCACGCTCGGTGATGGAACTAACCAGAGTGGATTTAGCTCCCTGTCTAGTCAAAGAGCCAATCTCCTCGTTATCGTATAATAGGACTTGGGCGAATGCCTTTGATGGTATTGGCTTTTCTGTAAACTCTAATAAAGCACTGATAGCGGCATAAGAACAGATTCTATCATCAATTCTTGGTGCATAGATAAAGTCATCTTTCAAACCACCAATGGTACCCTTTTGAACATCAAATAGATCTAGATCAAGGGTAACCAAATTTTCAACTTTAGTCTCTGCTAACTCGGCAATATAACGGAGTAAGTCTAGTGGATGCTTACCATATAATGGGGATTTCTTTTCTGATTCAGTTGGTTCTGGATCTGGGCCAGGGTTGAAACCAATAACAGGGACAGCTTGATTTTCTAAATCATATGGTGGATTAGCAACTGAACCAAAATGTGGAGCCAAAGTAGACACTCTAGCTATTGGTTTTGGGGATGAATTGATCAATTTGGAAACAAATTTGGTCCCAGATGAAGTCTGCTTTTTAATCAAGACTCTACCACCTAACCCCAAATCTCTGTCAAACCATAATGGGGAAAGAGCACCAGCATATGGAACTACACCTAAAAGTTCATAACCATCAACTTTAGCTTTGCTAGATACTGGTTTCAATTTGGTAGCTAAGGAGTCAATATGGGAACCGATGATACCAGCTCCGTATTCTGGTTTCCAATCTTTACCGATAGCAAAAGCTGCCAAGTTGGTACTGTTTCTAATAGTGTAGTATAAACCTTCTGATAGATCCCAATCTTCCTTTTCTGACAAGTATTCGAAACCTTTGGATTCTAATAGTTTACTAAAGTATTCAACAACATGAAAAGTTGTTGGGTTCTGAGCAGTAAAGTCAATATATTCTTTAGAGTAGTTGACAAAATAGTCATCATCTGCAATAATCTGGAATTCTTCATTAAAGTCTTCTTCTAGTTTATCCTCACGTTCACTATCATCTTCAGAGTCGAAGGTAATGACTTTTGTTTTGGTTGGCTTTTTGGTTTTGGTCTCAGTCTTAGTCTTGGATTGACCTTCTTGATTACTTAACATTGAAGCACCCAATTGAAATAGGTCAAAGGCTTGACGCATAGCTTGTTCAGCTTTAGCAAAGTCATCTTGTACGTCTCTAGGAGCCATTGTGTTTAACGAGGGTACAGTTCTATCGAGTTGAAACGTTTAATTATAAGGATATCTGGCTTTGAATAACTAATTTCTCGGGAAGGCTGGACATAAATTGATAGAATAACGAAAAGGGAAGAAAATGACGCAATTCGCACCGACATACACAAAGGTAAATTGAGTTCACTGGTGGGGCTCTTCCAGCTGAATCATTTAAGATCTTGAAAATCACCAACAGCTGCTCAAAACTTTCCCCCAATGAGTGCAATTGTATTTTGTCTGTTAATCTGGGGTAACTATCAATTTGTTGACTGGGTAAAAGCGGGCTAGGAAGGAGTCCAAGTCTGAGAATATTGTCGTACTCATGTTGCCTATTATTCAACTAAATGCTCTCTGAAGTTGACGACTAATCTGTTAATGATCTGCCATAGTAGTTACCATTATCATATTGCGAGATGTAGCTGGTGGATTAGTCATTACGGATAACTGATATCTTCTCGAGACATAAGTTGAACAGACATGCACTAGTGAGTTGATTTTCGAAGCAGGAATAGTTGGTTAAGTTAATCAATACATATCTAGTTGATGCATCCAAAGGATTTAATCGACAAATCTTAGCGCACAGATATTGTAGAAGTGTTTAATGCCGTATTCCATATACTGCTCCCAGTAATCGTACAAACATACACGAGATTTCACCTTGTCTTCATTCAATTAATTATCATTTAACCAATCACCCTGCTCATAATCAAGAATGTACTTTATATATGAAACACAGATATATATGACCTTTGTTGAACCCAGTTACGAAGATTTGTTGATTGGAAATTTGGAAGTCATTCATTCATGACATGAGAACACTTGTTCAGAACGCTTAAAACTTCCCGCGGTAAGAAGTTTCCAGCGGAAACGTCCCCTCTATCACGTGAGGATTAGATCGTCGGAAAATCTATCGGAATTTTTCAGATTTCAGGAAACCCAGTGCTTAGGAATTCCGATGTCCCACAGAAAAAAAAATTATTCACAGAGATGAGGTGATAACAACTCTTCATGTATTGACCAACGATCTCATAAAAAACCACCGAGATGTCTAAAGAAAATGATAAATTACCAGAAATCCTTTCCGATGCTGTGCTTAAAGCTTCAGCTCCTGTGCCAGAAGATTTCGTAGAAGTTAAAGGTATCGACTACTCGAAACCTGAAAGTGTCAATATGAGAGCTACAGATCTTATCAAATCTATGAGAACAATGGGGTTTCAAGCCTCTTCATTGGGTGAAGCTTGTGAAATAATTGACGAAATGAGAGCATGGAGAGGTGTGCACAAAGATACTTTAGAGGAGAGTTTACAGAAGGGTGAATTCGATGATGAAGGTTATCAAAAATCAACTGTGTTCTTAGGTTATACTTCTAATTTGATATCTTCTGGTCTAAGAGACACTTTACGTTATTTGGTTCAACACAAGCATGTTAGTGCCATTGTTTCAACTGCCGGTGGTATTGAGGAGGATCTTATCAAGTGTTTGGCTCCGACCTATTTGGGGGACTTTAGTTTGAAAGGTTCAAAACTACGTGAAGAAGGTATGAACCGTATTGGTAACTTACTAGTTCCAAATGACAACTACTGTAAGTTTGAAGAATGGATTGTGCCAATCTTAGATAAGCTTTTGGAAGAACAAACTGAAGCTGCCGCAAAACTTGGATCAGAAGCTTTAGACGCAGATTCTCCAGCTATCTTGACTCCCTCCAAATTGATTGATAGATTAGGTGAAGAAATCAATGATGAATCATCCGTGTTATACTGGGCACATAAAAACAAAATACCAATTTTCTGTCCTGCTATTACTGACGGTTCAATTGGTGATATGTTATTCTTCCATACTTTCAAATCTTCTCCAGAACAATTGAGACTAGACATTGTCGCCGATATTCGTAAGATCAACTCCATGTCAATGTCAGCCTCACATGCTGGGATGATCATCTTAGGTGGTGGCCTAATTAAGCATCATATCTGTAATGCTTGTCTGATGAGAAATGGTGCCGATGAAGCAGTCTATATCAATACTGGTCAAGAATTTGATGGTTCTGATGCCGGTGCTAGACCAGATGAAGCTGTTTCTTGGGGAAAGATCAAGGCTGAAGCTCATTCTACTAAGATTTATGCCGATGCTACTGTCGTTTTCCCATTAATCGTTGCTGCTACTTTCGCTAGTGGGGAAGAGCCATTTAAGAAATAGACTGTTGGGTTTGCAGTAATGTATATATGAAAATAGAGGCCATGACGATAAATGCGTATGAAAGAGAAGGTATTCATGATCGGATGAACATTCTGTTCATGAACCTTGGACCTTCAACTTTCACAGTGTTTCGACTTTTTACCATGCTCTTGAAAAAAACCGACGAGTGTTTAAAAATGTGACAGAGAGGCTACGTTAAGACTCAAGCATCGATCTCAGATTGAACTCCGTCAACATTCAAATCCTTACAACTAATTGATTAGCGAAGTAATATTTATACATAGATTATGGTTTCATTAGTCATTATTAGGTCATGTCTAAGCGATTGTCAAGTCGATCGATTTGTCTTTGGGACACCTTCAGACTCGCTCAAATACCTCAAGTATATTCTACTCTTCATTGGAGTTGGTACAAGTTGTTCAATAGTAGCCTGTGTCTTGAAAGAGTCATCACTGGTTGCAATTGCCAAAATAGAAGACTGGTTCTCTTTATAATCAAAGTCCAATGCTACGACAGACTGATCAAATTTGGAATACTGTCTTAGCCGTTTCTTAGCGACTTGATCCCATAGGCAAACATAACAATCAGAACCAGCAGTAAACAAAGTCCCATATCTTTTATGGAATGCCATTGCATTCACTGGCGACACCAAGTCCATATCTGTAGCTGGAAGTCTATGACACTTGAAGGCGTATTTTTTTGCTTGTGATTCAGGTGAGGGATCAAAATATTCAATAGCAACACGACCTTCAATTGAACTTTGTGCATATCCCGATCCATTAGGCATACATTTCAATGCTCTTGTTTGGTATTTCAACCCACTTTCACGCACCTGTAGTGGTTGCGAGGGGTTCCTTATATCATAAATATGAACTAGACGGCTCTCCATGGCAACGACAATTTTGTCATCAGTGGAATCAAGAGCAAAGATCTTGCCTGGTGTTTGGATTGTCTGTATCCTAGAAGAAGATCTAATGTCAATATATTGTAAAGACTTGTCCCAGGAACCCGATACAAGCAATGAGTTGGATCCAGGAACATTGACTAATGCTTGTATACCATCATTATGTCTTTCACCAACAGTTTGCGCGGCTTTACCATTTTCCAAGTCAACCTCTTTGATGAACCCTTCTGTATCACTTAGAAAAGCTCTTTTCCCGATAAAAAGATCCCAACAAACATCAGTGACGGGATTATCTGTAAGAATGTTCAGTGGACTATCATTGGAGACTCTTTGTGGTTCAGTATTGTATAAATGAACAAATCCGTCCCAACTACCAACTAATAGATGATTGTAAACAGGTGAGAATTTGATCGATGAAACGATATCGTCTGGCGAATTGGGTAGCTCAACTGCCGATATGATTAGTATTGCTCATGTTAGGAAGCACCAGTAAACTCACTCAAGTTGCCGCTCATTTTCAACTAACAGAAGGAAGCAATTTGTTGTTTGTTTTGATTTTTGATGTTTTTTGGTGATTGCAGCGTGTATTTGCAAACAATAATAGTGAGAAAAATTAAGAAAACATCGCAGTGCTTAAAAAGAAAAAATGTTGTCAGAAAATGTTAATTAATCGTCTTTATGAATTTTGATGATTGTATGTGAACAGAAGTGAACTCACACAAAGTCATGAACTTGAGGCAGCAGACGGCGTTTTCATGAGTTGCTGCTTGTTTGGACAATCACTGCCTTGTTATAGGAGTTCACTTCTCAGAAGTCAACTTAAGTTTAAATGGCCCTTATTCTTTACCCAGGTGTATCTTATACATGTGTCATGCAGAATCGAATACATCCCGTAAACCCAATAATGTACTTCCTGTTTATATGAGCCCATTTAAAAATGGCTCAGCTAAGAGTCACAATACTCTGGTTTTTAGAAGCTCATTTAGAAATATTGTAGAACTATATGTCATGAACCGCTTGGTCTATCAGAAAGACACCTGAATCATTCCCTGAGCATTAATTGGACTCCTTCCTTCATGCAGAGTGTTAGAGTTTCCGACTACTGCTTCAATGTGAACCATCCGAATGACAGGAACAGGAAAATAGCCTTTTCCTTTTCTGCTATTTATTCACATGCCAACGAAATGCTACTAACAACAGAGCTCAGAAAACTTCAGGCCTCTAAGGGCTTTCTAGAGTCCCTAATAAGCTTAGAAAATGAGACAAGAAGAAACTTCACCAACTTTTGAATGAGCTGAACCATTTCAACTCTTGGTTCAGGCCCTCAAATATTGATGAAATGCCAAAAAATAAAAATTCTGGGAACCTCATATAGTAAGGAGTGAAGTTGTACAACACTGTATCCGCAGAAGTAGAGGCCACGAGGAGATAAGAACTGTATGAATGAAGGCTTTCAAAGAAACAATACCTAATGTGATGGTTAAGCGATTAAGGAACATGAGAAAATTCTGTTACCACTCATTTTTACGGAAGTTGCCGCTCTTATTGGTAAACTACTATTTTTCGAATATGTTGAATCTGTCTCTATTAATCCCTTTATGTCGTATGCGTTTTCATTATGGACCTAAAATGAACATTTTTAGTGTTCAAATCCCCATTGAGTTGAATCTCTGTTCCAATTTTTGTAATGATGGAGAACCAAATCTTCCCTTGGTATCTTCCATTATAGGTGGTGTGGATGGAATTCTTGGTTGTCTAAAGTAATCATCGTCAGCCGTGTATGACGGTGGTGGAGTTCCCGGGGTGGTGTTATAACTCTGGAATGGTGAGTTCGTGGTTGATACTCTCTTTCTCATCTTTAAATCTTTAATCTTAGATTCCCACTTGTTGAAATTCTCAACTTTTGATGTCTCCAATTGTTTCAACTCTTTCTCTGTCATCCAACCACTCTTTTTAAAATTTTTTAAAGTCTTATCAAATTCACTCATCTCCTTCTGTTGAACATTCTGATATAATCGTATCTTCTCCTCTATCGTACGTGGGGTACTTTTTGAGTCAATAGCAATATCCAGACTCACTTCAAATTTATCATTGGCAATCGCTGGTGAATAACTCAAAACTTCCTCTCTAGTATTTTCTAGCTTAGCTCTCTTTGGTGATTGGAATCCTGGGGATAACGAATTTGAAGTATCCAGGACAGTCCCTAGCGATTGAGTGCTTGCTGCACGCAGCAGTACATTCTCAATCTGATTTGGGGTATTGAGGTTAGTGCAGCTTTGAGAATTACTGTTGAATAAGGTCTTGTGGAAGCCAGCGCCTTTGGTCAGTCTCGTGGGACTCAAAGGACTCTGTATTATCTCTGACTCAAGATCGTTGTTTGGTGAGGATGTGGGCAGTGGAGGTAAAAGACCTTTCGTCTCAGGGATGTCAAATTCTTCAACGTATTCTTGATTTTGTTGTGGCTGTTGTTGCTCTTCTTGTCCAGGCTCGGTGGTGATATTAGGGAGGTCAGAGTGCAAAGTCTTTGACCCAGCCTTTGATCTTTGCTCTATTGAGGCATCGTACATTCCTGGGGACACCTCTATGCATGCTTCAAGATCACTTTTTAAACTTGTCTTTCGGCTCATCTATGTAATGAACTCTTGTTTATACCAGATCTTGTATAACTCGTTGAGCGTGGGTTAACAAGTATGTGATGAAATAAGTGATTGAAGCTAGTACGAAGAAATAGGTATTGACTGAAATCGATAGCAAATCTTCTTGGGATGAGTATATTTATAATCTTCTTGAAACAAGTTTGAAACTGCCGAAGGATGAAATGTGAAATATGATATGGCAAGAATCACACAAAACTCCTTTCTAGTTGAAATACCGAAAAAAAATCTTGGGAAAAGCAGCACTTTATCTCGGTGAACTTGAAAGGATAAAAAATAAATGTTCTCCTCTTTGTGATATGTGGGTTAGAATAAGGTCAACACACTTAGAAGCAGAGGTGTAACTTTTAACTTGAAGTGACAACTCTGAAAAAGTTTCATGCAACTAATTAAGAAAAAAAGGGAATTGATGAAATTTCGAGCGCTATGTTTGAACTGTGCACCAACTTGCGTTTGCCTTAAACTTAACAGAAGTAATTGGTTAAAGGAGCGAAAGCACTGCTAAATAACAACTCAAATAAATAATAAATATGGTGATTATTCAATGAGATGGAATTACAGCTTGGATGGCAGCCAGTTTTTCAATTTCGTTAAAGATGCTGAATAATTTAAGAGATGGAAAAAGGAAGAAAAAGATAAAAAATAAAGTTACACTTTTTCAACGGTTTTTATCGTTTTTCAAACAGCCAAAAAAGCAATAAAGGCGAAGATATTTACCTAATAAGGAAAATCACCCGACAAAAACGATAAGAGGATCTCCCGATATGGAACACTTTTCCTTTTTTTTTGCCATTTTGGCGAGACATGTTGGAAACTCGGTTATAGTTAAATTGCGTATCAGGAGGATTAACTAATTAGCGAAATAGCTGCAGTTTCCGCTATGATTAATACAGCCACCTTTGAATTATTGAGTCCTTCTAACCATATTATTCTTCAGCTGAATCACAGATATCACACTGAAGATAAAAGTCATTCAATCGTTAAGTCTTGTGAACTTGGTCTATAACTGTTAATATTCGTCGATTTACAAATGTTTTAGGTTGCAAGCTCATCGTAGTACGAAGATCCGTCATCATCGATGTATAATGTGTAAGCAGTCCACGCGCTTACAGTAATAATAATAAATCTGCGAGTCTAATTCTTCAGCAATGATGCATCTTTAAGCTGTTCATAGTTTCATAGTTTGTAATACGTCATCTAGAGCAGACTATGGTGGAATTGGAGACAGCACATCTCAAGTAACTTCGACATAGTTTGGAATGATGCCAGAGATGAATTTCAGGTTAATGTTTACCACTCTTGACGAAGCTATCAGTTATATCTTATGACCCACTGTGCAATTAATTGTTTTGAACTCCGATATTCTGCTGAACTTGGAACATCATCTTGATATTTGAAGAAATGTCCTTCGAACTTAAACACTGTGTTTTATTTTCAGAGCATAAAGAGAACGTTATCCCTTTAGTTTCTTACAACAAGCCACTTTAGATTGTTCATTACCAAAGACTCTCACACTGTTGCCCATAATCTTCAATTCATGTGTTTCATGTGTAGTAACTATTGAATTCATGTTGATATTTTCACGCCAAGGTGATGTGAGTAAGCTACAGTTATTCATATTCTCATATGAACTACTATGAGTGTCGGATATCTAGTGGGTCATCTAAGAGGTCAACAGCATCAATTATATAACTCGGGATATATGTATTCAACTATTATTATCGTAGACTTGAGCACTTTGTATCGGCTCTGAGCTTTTCAGAACAAGTTCTAAAAAGATGTGAAAAACGGAGCCAACATAAAAGTTCAGTAGGGAAATTCCCTATCCTAATAATTGGAACACCATAGCACCTAGCACCACATTTGACGGGTCTAAGGCCCCACGTCGTCCGATCGTGTCCAAATTTGCGTTTGGAGCCCTGGTAGAGAATGTTGTTAACTAGAAGGAAAAATTTTTCTCAGTTCTCAGTGTACTACAGCGAAAACAATTGGGACCAGATTTACCACCAAGTAACGAAAGAAACACACGCGTAATGAAACGCTGATCGATTCAGTCAACTTGGGGTTGTAGATCTCAAAAGGAACCATCTTAATTGCCGTATATTCTATTTGCACATGGTATGTTGTTCTCCACCTTGTCGCGTAGTAACAATCTACAAATGTTGGAAGCCATCGTCTTTGTGTTTAGATGAGTTGAAATCAATACTATGAGCGTTACTGTAGCAACGTAAATAAAAATCTGAACCACAGGGCAGGGTTTCATTCGCTTGTAATTCTTCAACAAGGCGTAGAGTGTTTGTGGTTCGTACATGTGCTCTACATAATCAATAAAGTTTACACTCTAACTTTATCGATACAGCATATAGTCATTGTTGTTATAGACGATGAACTCTAGATGTGGGGCCTACTAGTGTTCACAGAAATCCACTTCCTTAGCTCCATTCCCTCAGTTCCACTCCCTCTTTTTGAAACAAGATTAATTAGATAACTAGAGCGTGTCAGGAGACGAAGATAGCTAGGGGTAACAAATTAATAAACTACAGCCCACAGCCCACAACCCGCTAGATTCCCGCAAGATTTACTCGTACAACTACCAATCTACACTTGAATTATCAAATTCCACAGTCACAGTCAGCATCGCTGTAAGCTTCTCGGAAAAGCGACATGAAAAGTTTCACAATCAAATTAACGGAGTTTCCCTCGCAACATAGGTAAGGCTCAGAATTAAGGCTGAAGCACAAATTTCGTTTCTTTTTTGCCTCGTTGGTTGAAAGATTTTTCATGTGCGGTGTTTTTTTGCCTTTTCACTCCAGTTTTGTACGCGTAAAAAGTTTTCATCAAGGCGTATTTTAAAGAACGTCGCCTATTTGGGACGCTCTCGAGTCAGAACTCAAAAACAGACCAGCTTTTACTCAAGGATATAACTTTATAGATGGCGAAAGCAGTAACAACGAGCGATGACCCATAGACCAATCCTGGAACCGTATATTCAAAGTGTAAATATAAAAGCTGTGCTGAATCAGTGAAATTTCCATCGCCTCTCTCTTCTCTTAGCTCCTTTCTTTAGTTCATTATTGCTGTTCAACTGGTGCATAAGTACTAAAGTGCTTTAGCTGATTTTGTGCTGATTTTGTGCTCTAACTTCATTTGATCAAGTCCTTGTCCTTAAATGTCAAAAGAAGATTCGTCACAATGGGATTCTGCAACCTCCTTCAACACTGATGTCGAAGCCGCTGTTCCTCAGAATACCATTCGTTTTGCTGATGAAAGCAAAAGCTTCAGCCGTCGTCCTTCTTTTTCAAGAAGATTGAGTGTTTCTTCCATCGAAAGTTCACTTTCTAGACCTCAAGTGGAACCTTCTGTTGTTTTACCTCCTATCTTCAAGACCGTTTCTTACAAGATTGATAATGCATCATTAATCGATACCAAGAGTAAAATTGACTCCAAAGCCGAAGCGCTAAAGAACAAAACATGGCACATAAAGACTTTGGAAGAAATTTCCAATTCATTGTCAAGTGATTTGACTAAAGGGTTAACTACTGATCAATTCAACAATAACCTAAAGAAATATGGTGGTAACATTCACTCAAAGCCTCGTTCAAACTTGTTAAGAAAAATGTTGACATACTTCTTTGGTGGGTTTGGTCTATTATTAATGACTGGAGGTGTCTTATGTTGTATTTCTTGGAAACCATTAGGTAATCCAGATCCTGTCGTTGCTAACTTGATCTTGGGTATTGTCTTATTGATTGTTTTCTTTTTACAAGCTGCTTTCAATTTTTGGCAAGATTTCAGTTCTTCAAGAGTTATGAGCTCCATCCATGGTATGTTACCTGATAATGTCAATGTTGTTCGTGATGGCCAAAAAATTTCTGAACAGGCCAAGAACTTAGTTCCTGGTGATTTGATCTTTGTCTCCAACGGTGATAGATTACCTGCTGATGTTAGATTTGTTACTGTTCAAGGTAATGATTTCTCATTTGATAGATCCATCTTAACTGGCGAATCCAAACCAATATTTGCTACTACTGATGCTGAAAAACCTGGTGCTAACTATTTGGAAGCCCCATGTATAGGTTTACAAGGTACTTTTTGTGTTGGTGGTTCTGGTTATGCTGTGATTGTCTCAACTGGTGATGAAACTGTCTTTGGTCAAATTGCTAAACTATCATCTGAACCAAAAACTGGTCTATCTCCTTTACAAAAAGAAGTCTTCAGATTTGTTATGATGATTGTCTTCATCGCCATCTTCATGGTAGTGTTGTTTTGTATCTTATGGGGTGCTTGGTTGAGAAAAGATTACCCAGATTGGATCCCAGTTTCACAGTTTATTGTTGATTTAGTCTCTGTCACTGTCGCCTTCATCCCTGAAGGCTTACCAATTGCCTTGACCACTTGTTTGATCATCACTGCTGGTGTTATGAAGAAACACAAAATCTTGTGTAAGTCATTATCTGTCGTTGAAACTTTGGGTTCTACCAGTGTTATTTGTTCTGATAAGACTGGTACTTTGACCAAAAACAAGATGTTTGTTACCAGCTATAGTGTTGGTGATGAAGAATTCAACCATAATGAAAAGTCACTTGAAATTGGTGAAGGTGCTGAACAACTAATCTTGATTTCAAAACTCTGTAATGCTGCTACTTTCAACCCAACAACCATGAACAAACCATTAAATGAAAGATTAATAAGTGGTAATGCTACAGATCAAGCTATTTTGAGGTTTGGTGAATCCCTTGATGAGACTGATTTCTATGAAACTTGGAGACAAAGGGCTGAAGTTTCATTCAATTCCAAGAACAAATTCATGATCAGATTGTTTGAATCTGTTTTTCAATCTTCTACTTATAACTACATGATCAAAGGAGCTCCAGATATCTTGCTACCGAGATGTACCTCCTACCAAACTGCCTCTGGTGAAATTAGAAAATTGACTCCAGAAGCTTTGGAAAGAATCCAAGCCACTCAAAGAAACTGGGCAATCAATGGCCAAAGAGTTGTCTTACTAGCTTCCAAAGCCATTCCAAAATCTGCATATTCTGATTTTGATTTCAATTCCAGATTGGCATTTGATAGCTTGATGTATGAATCCACTAAGGACTTGGTATTGAATGGTCTTGTTGGTATAACTGATCCTCCAAAAGATGATATTTTTGACGTTGTCACAACTTTGAAGAGGGCTGGTATTAAAGTTTCCATGGTAACTGGTGATTTCGAATTAACTGCTATTGCCATTGCTAGAAAATGTGGTATCTTATCTGAAAATGTTACTCATGGCAACATTTTGAAGGTTGATGATCTTGACCCAGAATACCCTATTCCGGAAGTTGCAATTCCATTAACAAAGCGTGATTTCACTAGAGAAGGTGCTATTTCTATTACCGGTGATAAGTTAGATTTTTTGAATGATAACCAATGGGAACAATTAGTGGATTATGGTGAGATTGTCTTTTCAAGAACTACCCCAGAACAGAAACTGCGTATTGTTGAGGAATTCCAAAGTAGAGGCCATATTGTCGGTATGACGGGTGATGGTGTAAACGATGCTCCTTCATTAAGACAAGCTGATATTGGTATTGCTATGGCTGAAGGTTCTGATATTGCTAAGGAAGCTTCTGATTTGGTCTTGTTAGAATCGTTCACATCAATGGTTATGGCTTTGAAATACGGTCGTCTGGTGTTTGAAAACTTGAAGAAAACTATTGCTTATTTATTACCAGCTGGCTCATTCTCTGAATTATGGGCTATTTTGCTAAACATTATCTTTGGTCTACCTCAAATGCTATCCTCATTCCTTATGATTATGATTTGTTGTTTAACTGATTGTGCTGGTGCCATTACTTTAGCTTATGAATCACCAGAGAGTAACTTATTGGAAAAGCCACCAAGAAGTATCAGTGGTAACAGATTGGTCAATAGAAACTTGATTTTACATTCATATATCGTTGTTGGTGTCTACTTCAGTTTTGCCTCTTTTCTGGTCTCATTCCTCTATTTTCAAGAACATGGTGTTCCATTTAAGGTCTTGTCTTTATCCTATGGTGTCTTCCCAGAAGGTTACAGCGCTGACAAAATTAGTGAATTGAACAACAAGGCTTCCTCCATCTTCTTTATCACTTTGGTTATTATGCAATTCTTCAACTTGATGGCTGTCAGAACGAGATACTTGAGTGTTTTCCAACAGTTGCCAGTCATCAAGAAGGAAACTAGAAACTATGCTTTGTTCTTTGCAATTGCTTTTGCCCTTTGTGTTACCTTCATTCTCAACTACATTCCATGGTTCCAGAACAACTTGCACACTTCATCAGTCCATGTCAAGTATTACTTCATTGCTGTGGCTTTCGGTTGTGCTGTCTTGATCTATGATGAATTAAGAAAGCTCTGTGTCAGAACATATCCGAAATCATTCGTTGCCAAACTTGCTTGGTGATTCTTTTGCTTATAGCAGTTGATACAAATTTTGTTGTGAGTATTTGATTGTAGTTGTATGCTTTTTGTATAAGCCTTTTTTTTGGCCTTCTTGGCAGGTAACGTAGAAGCCCAACAGGTCAACCTTCAGCCATCCTGTTTTAATTATATGCGTTTAACTGTACTTTCGGCTGATGCATATTCCCCTTTCCATTAGTGATGCGGGTTCTCCAGAACTCAGACTTGAAGACAACCGATGACTACAATGCCAATAAGATGCATCCAGGATTCTTTAAGGGTTCTCGTTGTCGTTGTCGGGCATATTGTGAAAGTTTCATAACTTCAAGATCTGACATAATCTGATGGTCATGATATTGCCGTGACCGGTCACTTTCCAATACTGATAATATTCTATTCCTCCTACAGAATACGAACTTCTCCAAATTTTTGTGAAGCCATCTGAGATTAGAGCTATTCTTGGTGATAGTCTTCTTAGTGAACAATTACCAGTTCCGCCTTTCAAGAAAGAATAGTACAGCACGGAACGTTAGTAGAATCACGGGATTGATAGCCGAAGATGATAGATCTTAGTGGCCACACATTGGCACAATTTCAAAATGGAGTCCCATCTTCAGGTCTAGAAACGATTAAGAGTAACCACATTTCGTAAGATACAGAAAATCAACTGATCACTGCGTTCAAACTTGCATTATCGATTAAAAACAAAGAAAGAAATATTATGCTATTATAAAAGGTAAAGTTCAAGATGAGAGAAGAACGAAGGGAAGCCGGGACTTGTAACTGCAGAGATTTCTATTAGAACTGTACGTTATAGTGAAATTAGCGAAAACTCAAATTTTTTGGGATCTTGACAACTTGACAGTTTCTCAAGCAGAAAAAAATTGCTAGCATCTTCGCAATCTTCTTGAGTGAAAAGAAACAAGTAGCAGAGTCAAAAATGATTACTTTGCCCTTTGATTAATGTGTGTTTAAACGGCGGAAGTTATTTTGTATTTTACTGATATTTCCCACCGATTTTGTCAACATTTGACCCGGATTGACAGAAAGTACCGGTTTGAAGCGCATAACCCTGCAGCAAAATTTAAAAGTTGCGCTGGCTCGTTTCTTTTTCTTGCTTGCGTCTTGGTCATGCATAGAACAGAAATTTAGCAGCTTTAAGAAGTTTTTCGCGTCTTCCACCGTAAGTTAACAAAAAAATCTGGAGATCGTCGGACAAAAAAAAAATCAACAGAAATCACAAACAAACTTTTTTTGTGTTTTTAGTTTTAACTTTCTGTTATAATTGGTTACAAATAGGTTTTGGAAAAGAAAGGATCACGAAAGTTTCCTTTTAAGCTTAATAATCAGGAGTTGGAGATAAAGGTCTCTTGAACTTCTTACATTCTTTGCTTAAAAGACTTATTCACCTTTTGTAACATCTGTTGTTCATCAATATACCTTATTAACGTTCACCCAAAGAGTTATAGCTGAAGTTACTAAGGGATCAGAGCAAAACCACAAGAAAATAAAACATAAATTAATATCATTAAAGGGTCCACAGATATTAAAGTCTTATAAATCACAACTCCCAAGAACTCAATCTTGCTCTCCTCACTTGATCCTTAAATAGTACTCCTCAAACTCATCGGTTCAATCACCAGCACAGCTATAAACTCACAATGAGTACAAAGAAGAATGCACCGTCATTAGAATCACTCGTGGATCAGTGCTGTGAAGAATATTATTCAAAGCTCACACATAACAAGACACCGATAGAGAGAACATTCGATGCTACAGTTGAGCCCACGATAGAGGAGAAGTACTACAATTATGAAAGATTTAAGGAATTCATCAACAAATCACATTGTCAAGAGAATCTCAAATTCCTTATGGAGATATATCACTATGAGAAAATATGGAACAAGATCTTTAAAAGACAATCATCAATTTTGAAATGTAAAGATGAATCAGCAGATAGATCAAGAAAGGCATCAGTTGCTACCTTGTTCAGCAATACTTCAAGTTTTAAAAGACAACCTTCCATTGTTGAAGTCACAGAACCAGAAACCATCCAGAAGGTTCTTAATAACGATAAAGCCAACTCACCTGTCCTTGCCGTCTCCAATCCTGACACTGAGGAGGGTGAAGTTGCCTCAGAATCAGACAAACATACTTTAAATAGCAAGGCTGCTAAAAACATCATTTCTGAGTTGTCTATTCCGACTGTCATTAAGTCTCAAGATGATTTCGATTCCTTGTCGTTCATTAGTAAAGAAAGTCCTGCTATTACATCAACAGATGACCATAGAAGCTCGAGACATTATAGCAAGACAGCCAACAGAGACGTGTGGGAAAATCTATTCAAGACTTCATACTATGATAACAAGGCACGTGAATGTTCCTGTAGGGATGATGTTGAGAATAGGTACTCAGCTGATATTGACTCCATTGAATACAACGAATCAGTGAAACAATTTGAAGTGAGAGAAAAACTTAAAGAAGAACTAAAAGAGAAATTCAACTACATTATTCAACACTACGTTCTCACAAACTCACCTTTTGAAATTAATTTGCCAGGCGAAGTTTATTCCCATTTGATTTCTGAATATGAGGATACCCATATTCTGTACCATTCACCATTGACCTTATTGCCCGCCAAGAATGCAGTGCTTCAATTATTAAGGGAGAATATTTATTACAAATTCTTATCCAAACAGGAAGTATTGATATCAAGGGAACGTTCCAATTCGACAAGATCCAAGGAATCGAACACAGCATCAACAAATGTTGAACAGCCTCAAGCAAAACAAAGCTCTGGTACGGTCATTGAAGCTAATGATAATGCCACCATACTTTCTGTTACATCTGATGAATCTTCAAAAAACAGATCTACGACTCCTATTTTAAGCATTTCCAATTTTCTCAATAAATACCATATAAAAGTCCATAATGGCTCGTCGTCTACTCTGTCATCACTCGACGGGACCACTTCACCAACTAAACAACTGGAAATCCCTGTGGAAAAAAAAGGTTCTTCTGGTCATCATCTCCACCATCAACATTTTCCCAAGAACTCAGCACTATATGTCAAGGGTCCATGTGGAATTGAACCAGATATGAGCGCTTATGATCCTAAACCACCACCACAGATTATTCATTCAGGTTGGGCTTCAAAGTTCTCGAAATTTAGACTAAAGAAGAAAACCCCACCATCATAATAATCATAATAATGACAATATAGACGATTTTGAAGTTTTAATGAACAGTTTACCTTTGTTTTAAGTCTTTTAAGTTGAAATGTAGGGAACTGCTGGTCATAACATTACCCCATTAGAGACCCGTTCTGTAATGGCAGACTGTACGAATACTGAGCAAAATCAACTCTCGGTGGGATTTAGCTCAATTCTATTTGAGACAGAAAAAATAGTCGATATCGCAAAATTGAGGTGAATTTGTAACCATATGTTTGTATATAAGAAAGAAGTTGGCTCTTGACTGCTCTTAATGTGGAGTCGACTTCTTTATCGTTGTTTTATCTTATCGAGAGGTGCATTGTTTCTGTGCCAGCCCCATAGAAATAAACTCCGACAAAGAAGGTTCAATTGTGACAGGACCACTAATTATTGCATAATCTGTGCTGGAAAAGATTAGGTAATAATTGCTTACACTGGAATTTAGAACTGATAAAGAGAGAAACCACTCCTTTCATAGCTAAAGAGAGCTAAGAGCTGGTGTGTAAGTGAAGAGAGCCACATTAAGACTGTTGAGAACAGTCTGAAAGTCATCTTATACAATCAATACACTCAGTTGATTGCTTTGTTTCAAAGGGATACCGGACACAAATGAAAGAATACTCAGACTTCCCATTATCACCCCCAAAGCGTATATTGGATCGTTTGACTCCGGTGAGATCAAAATCATTAAAGTCTGCTCCTGACAGAAAGTTGAAACCTGTTCCAACGAAGAAGAGAACATTATCTTCCTCGGAGGTACAGTATAAAGTCATAAAGTTCAGAAAAGAGCATCAAGATAATGTGAAAAGAAGACAATTGGAGATTAAAGAAGAACTTGATAATGCTGCTAAGAAAAGGGATGAGAATATAGCTCGGGTCAGTGAGAGAGCTAGGAGATTTTCTCAAAATGACAAGACTTGGAAGAATTTCAAACTTCAAGCTAATGATATCCCTAATGATAATGACCTGATAAGTACGGAATCGATTGAGCCAGAAACCTACTATGATAATGAGTATGTTCGTACTTATATGGGTGATGTACCTACCATTGAGGAGATTGAATATGTGTCAACGGTGGAAGAATTCGAAGCCATGGCCTTGATTAACCATCATGTTGCAGCTTTCTTCCGCAAAAGAAGATGTCTGAGAATCCCATTTTTCTATAAGCACTTGGAGGAACAACTGAAAGAAGTTCCATACTCGCAGATGGTTGCTCTAACAAATAATTCAACTTTTATTACCAAGGTTCGTTCTGTGTTGCTATTATTGAGAGCTCCGGGGAACTATAACAGCAAGGAACACCCTGTGGAGGGTTCTATCATGAGTGCTATAATGTATTTATCGTCAGCTAATCATCATGAGGGACATGATAAGTTACATTCTTCTGACTTGGGGAATAGGGGATATATTGACTATGAAGGATTTAATCTCGCTCATTTCAGAGAATATCATTACCATGATGATGAATTTTTTGACTTTATTGTGACCAGATTCTTTAGAGATTGTACCAGATTATTGAATGTTTTTAGGCATGTCATTAAGTATGGATTTAAGCATTATGACTACATCCATTTGAAGTTTTTGAAAATATGGAGGAACTTCAATGATACCTTCAACTTGTTCAATGTCTTCCACTCACATAGGTTGCTATTGTTAGGCATGAAGGCGCTAGATACCTCTCAATCACATTTGTCACTGAATTTATCCAGTGACATCTTTTATGCTCCTGCTGTCCAACAGCATCAAATCCTCAAAACCGATGTTGAGCAAATAAAGAGAGCTACTATCTATTACAGAGGCCGCTATAAAGATAAGAGGAACTATTGGTTCACCAAATCAGACTCATTGAGGGATAAAGTTGACAGAATATATAAAGAATATAAAAAGAATAAGGTTAACTTTGAGTTTAAACCACAGGATATCCTGATACCACCAAGTTTCACTACAGACCAATGGAGAAAATACAGATTGAATGATCTAATTGAAAAATTGGATTCTAAATACGTCCTGAAGTCAGGTTTAGGAAATGAGTTGAAAGATGACTATGCTGTTGAACGGAAAATGGCCAAAGCTGGCGTTCCAACATTCAGATCCATTGTTGAGAAATATCAGTCACCAATTGATATAAGAAATATGAACCACTTGTTCTTTGCAGTGACTTCATTTAAGATATCTAGTGAAGAGGAGGCCATTTTACAAAATTATGAAGATTCTGAATATATCAAGAAATCATTATCTTTACTCAAAAGTTATGCCAGGATAGATATCAAACTGGTTAATGATCTAGAATCCTACTTTGCTGTTTGGAGAAAGTTAATGAACTTATATTCTGATTATTGGATCAAGAAAAGTGTGAGCCAGTCTCCTGACTTGGCAGAATTTGAAATGAACATCTTTGTATATTCTCTGGAAAAGAGATCCATTACATTGAAAGACTTTATTGATCATGAGTTGGTGACTGAGATTCCTATGAGAAGGGTCAGTATCGAAATGACTATGGTTCAATATGTGTTGGAGAAGTTTAGAAGGCGTAAGTTTCTACGCTTGAAGACTTTTGAAGTTATTAGAGATGATTTGAAAGGCGCATTCAACAAGGTAAAACATCTTGAAGATTCGTTTATTGTGCTGTGGTGTCTCTCTGAGGATGAGAAATATAAGAATTGTTTGAAAGATGCTTACAACGTACACGTTCCAGAGACAATTCAGTCGTTAGATCATTTCAAACTATTGATGGATATAAATCTCAGCTGTTTCGGTAACCTCTATAAACTATTGATACCATGTTGAAATGGTTATATATATTGTCATTGAAATGACTCCTGCCTTTCCGCTTTTGAAGACAGCATCATACTCAGATACTTAGCAATGATGATCTGAAATAACATGGGAAGCTGGCTGAGATGAAACGGTCCTGATCTTAAGAAAGCGAAGACGTCCTTGCACCAAACCATGGTCCTTTTTAGTGATTAGTTATTGCATGGCCTGGATTAATTGTTTACGAAAATCTAATCTAAAGGTCGTAGGTAGACTCACAGCCGTAGTCTTTCAGCCCTAGGCCCTCGAGCTCCCAGGGCTTTGAATGCCGGTTAGACAGCGGGTTCGCTTCCCATTCCAAGAGCAAAACTTCTTCAGTATTGAGGAACCTGAATGTGGCCTCATTTTTGAACCGATGGCCACTCTCTTTTGTTGAATTGCCGGTTTACTTTCTGGATCTAGGAGACCGAATTGACCGAATTCCCAGCCTAGGAATAATTTCTCAGCAGCTGCTTTCATATGGGCCAACAATTACTGCCCGGAGTTGATAATATTTTTGTGGCCATCCAATTAATTAAACGCCGAATTGCCAGGCACGTTTTGTTGGGAAAAACTTTGAAGTACGCAGGTCACCCGGGACCATCAGCTCGGGATAAGTAGACAGCCACATCCGTTGAAATTTGAAAGACAAGGCCTATGACCTTATGTTACCATGAGGAAGACCCACAGGTTCACAAGGGTTGGCAAAAGAGACCACTTTACGGTTTCACATGGTCTCAGATTAAGCTGTGACTTTCAAGGAAGGGTATTGAAGGTTCGAAGAGTGAGCAAGGACTAAAAACGATCGAGCCCTAGAACTCTGAGGCCCTCAACTTTGAGGTCCTAAGGGTTCAAAAGCACTTTCTATGCAGCTTTCTGTATAGTATGAGGCGTATTACGGCAATAGTTCTGCAAGTAACTGTATCATTTCTCCGCGGGATTCCAACTCCTTGGGTGTTGAACGCGCAAAAATTCTTTCCTAACATCTTATAAACCGTCCCAATTGCCGATTACAGAACTCAAGTACTACTCTTTTTGACTTGAACATTAATATTCAACCTACTACACTGAAAGTACGCAATTTTGTGACTTGGTAATTCTGTGCTTTCTATGAACTGGCGGATCGTTCTCAGTGTCTCAATTTTCCAAACTCAGTGACCCTTTATCGCCTTCGGTTGTTATTTCGTTTGGATTGGACGAATCCCGCTGATCAACGTCTAATCAGAAGCAGAAGGAGAAGAATAAGAAGAACTCAATGACTACAACACCAGTAGTAATAGGATCAGGTACTCCATCTGGTTCTTCTAAGAGACCTGTGGCCAAGCACGCTTGTCTTGCCTGTCGGGAGAAGAAAGTCAAATGTGACGGTGAACTTCCCACGCAAACAAGTTCCAAAATTGGTGAGATCCAGCATCAGCGTTGCTCCAATTGTAAAGCTTTGGGTATTGAGTGTGTCTTTGTACCCTCCCAAAGAGGCGGCAGGAGAAAAAGAGACAATGGGAAACCCTTCAAGGACCCGAACTCCAAGTATGTATTTAGACCTTCTGTTACACCATCTTCAATTGGTACAAAGGCCACAACAGAATCGTACGAAGATTCAACTCCAATTTCTCCTACTCGCCCCAAATACTCAGAGGCCAATGAACATTCCGACAATGGATCCACCGCTACTTCACCCTTTCACAACAACGTTCGCTCTCCACTGGTCAATACACGAGAAAGAGACTCGAATCAGGAAAACTATCTCCATGAGAAGGTCCGTCAATTACAAAGAGAAGCTGCAAATATTCAATCACAACTCTCAGGCAATAACTCCAATGATACAGTCTATCCAAGCGAATTCTACTCAAATCGTCGTCGTTCCTCAAAATCTATTGAATCCGACAATACTTTTGGTCGCCCATTAAGAGACAATCACAGTTCGTCTGTATCACAACCGCCACCATCAGCTGGCCCTCTTGGTGGCCCAAGATATCATTGGAGTGATTCACAAAGCTCTCATTATCATAACGAACATTATTATAACGAACACCGTCACAATGAGAACCAACGCCATCATCACCACGGTGATGCCCCACCATACCCAATACCTCCACAAAATGACTTCGAGGTTAATTATGGACCTCAGCCTCCTATCTCACACCATGAAAACCCTGTAGCTCCTCCAGTACCTCATCCAGTAATGTCTTCAGGCCCCTCAGTTTCATATTATCAACATCATGCCCCACCAGCTCCTCCACACCATGACAACCATACTTCACAACAGCATCACTATTATCCTTACCCTCGCTCTCAACATCAAGAGGTTCAACCCCCACCATTTGTTAATGATACTTATGGACAGCAACTCGTTCCACCCCAAGCCCCAGGTCAGGCAGTTTCCGTACAATCATTTCCAAATTTTGAGAATGACGATATCCAAGGCAGAAAGCCCAAAAGAAGCTATTCGTCAGAAGTTGACCAATTCAACCTTCACAAACTATCCAGGCCTTCTAATGCTATTAGGATCTCCGATGCTGAACTAGATATGTTTGATTTACCGAACTGGAGCACAACATGTACATTGATCGACCTATACTATAGATATATCCATCCATCTAGAACCTTTTTACCACCAAAGCACCGTTTAGTGTATCAAATACAGATCAGACAAGATGCATCTTTATTGCATGCCATGTTCTCATGCTCTTCAAGATTTGCTTCTGCTATTGCAATTCCAAACCCAAACCTAAGAGATCCACAACATTGGTACTTCCTAGCTGAAAAATATTGGGATTTATTAAGCCTTGAAAATTCATTACAGGCTCTCGTGCTGTTAATGGGTGCTTTGGGTCCTGGTGGTTATGTTCAACAATCAATAGAAGGTTCTGAGCGTTTCAACAGACTGCTGAGAGTCAACTATGTGTTACCAACTTTGAAGATCAGTGATTGGAATGAATTTGCCGAAGTTGCTACAAAGAAGCAAGTCATCCGTAATGAAGATATGATAAGAACAATATGGGCTTCATGGAAACTGAATGTCTTAATCAGAATCAATCGTGGGTTCCCATTTTCTAGGATTTCAAACAAGTTATTACACTTCTTACCTGATTTGTCATTTCCCGCATCAGATTCTCAATTCAACTTGAATCTATCCATATTTGATGCTAATGATAGTGCCGTGCTAAAATTACTACATTACAAAGACTTTGCCGATATTCAAGAAGACTTGAAAAAAGCTAAACGTGATCGAAGTGCTTATAAAAATCTAAGTGATTCAACATTGCTAATCATAGCCATCAAACAAATGGAAGATATAATGGATTCCATCTCACTAGGATACTTGAACTCAGGGACATGCATCACTTTCAACAATGAGATCAAGTTTATCGAAGAGATTGTGAACTCTGGTTTATATCAAATTTCACATATCAAAAAGAAAATGGTTATTGTCTCAATCTCAAGAATATTCTCACTTCTAATCTTGAATGTTGCTAAGTTGATCATGAACGTTTCACAATGTTCACAGATTCTGTTGATCAAGCCCCATGAGACGGGATCAAATACTGATCCTGATGATGTCTTCAATTCGTTGTATGATTCAAAGTTGGAAGATATCAAACTAGCTTGTCTAAATTTGACCAGTGATCAAATCTATAACTATGTTAGTGTCTTTGGTGCTGCCTTAGACTCAGTAAGGTTACTTGAAATTGGTAATGGTATCATTCCTGAAGTTTCACAGTCCAACGTTCCGGTTCAAGTGATCGGCGGCCCATTGAATTTTGCTCCAGCTTCTGAAATCTCATCTCTAAAATCACATGAGAACTGGTGGACCGATGCTATCGAAGAACCAGGTAAGACCATGTCGGCTCAAGCGCAAACATACAATGAATTCCCGGATGTCTGGCTACAATATCCAATCGCATCAGTCATCGTTATGGCTAATGCCTTGACTGCAATAGCTTCCTCCATTGTCCTAACTAAGATCTTGAAGTTTAGAGAATTGGGTTCTTCGAAATCAGGCGTTAAAAATATTGAATTCATCGTTGAACATGGTAATAAGGTCATTGCAGTTCAATTAGATGAAGTTATTTTTGATTTGTTCAAAAAGAATTTCAACATCACAGATTTGCAAAATAAGGCAGCTTTAATCTCCAGATACATTCAGGCTCATGGAAGATTCTGGCCATATGTTGAGAGTATTTCTAGCCAAAGTGAAGCTATTATCAATTATGTTGATGATGTGATCTCAAGAATGGATTGAATTGCTACGTTGGTGAATAATGTCTTATAATTAATTTCCTTAATCCTTTTACTTCATCGTAGTGCTTCTTAGAAAGCTAGTCTCTACGATAAAATTTAAAAAAACAAACTGTAATATATTACTGAGTTGCCTTATAGTTGGCACGGCGACCTTCCCTCTTTCTAAATACATCTTCAATTCACATACCATCCAAGTAGGTTTCATAGCCAATAGTTTCCAACTTTTCAGCTTTACCAAGCACTTCTTCCTCTTGTTTTAACAAGAAATTTTGCATCTCTGTCATGTACTTACTATCACTGATGCCTAAGATTCTGATGGCTAACAGAGCAGCATTTGTGGCATTATTGATAGCAACAGTAGCAACAGGGACACCACGAGGCATTTGTACTATCGAGTGCAATGAGTCAACACCGTCTAGAGTTGAACCTTTGACAGGCACACCAATCACTGGCAATGGAGTCATAGCAGCAACCATACCCGGCAAATGAGCAGCACCACCAGCACCGGCAATGATGGCCTTGACACCTCTTTGTGAAGCCTCAATGGCAAATTTGGACATTCTATGTGGGGTTCTATGTGCGGAAACGATGGTAACTTCGAATGGGACGTTAAATTTCTTTAAAATGTCAGCCCCTTTAGCCATAACTGGCAAATCGGAATCTGAACCCATAATAATACTGACAAGAGGATTAGATTTAGTCTCAGATTCAGATGTTTCCAAAGTTTTGGCATCTCCAATGATGTAAGCCAAACGGCGCTCAGCTTCATTCATAGAGCTAGCAATAACGTTGATATGTCCCATCTTTCTGGCTGGCCTAGTGGTCTTACCATATAAATAGACTGAAGCACCTGGGGTCTCTAAAGTACGTCTACAAGCCTCCAATTCACCGTTTGGTTCTTTGGTACCCAACACGTTCAACATAATAGCATTGGTGTTTGAGGTTGATAATTGTGTAAAATTCTTTGGCAATGGTAAGTTGGCAACGGCCCTAATATGAGCTTCGAATTGTGAGGTTACGCAGGCATCAATGGTATAATGACCTGAGTTATGTGGTCTTGGAGCAATTTCATTGACTAATAGTTCCCCATCACCTAATAAAAACATTTCAACCCCAAAGATCCCTGCACCAGGAAATGTCTTCACAGCATTCTGAGCTAAGATTTTGGCTTTCAACTGGACAGAGTCCGGGACTCTTGCTGGGGCATAGACTAAATGACAGATATTGTTTTCATGGATAGTCTCCACTGTTGGATAGGCAAAGACTTCGCCATCGATAGATCTGACAACCATCACTGCTAATTCTTTCACAAAAGGGGCAAATTTTTCTGCATATAATGGACGGTCGTGTAGGACGTTCAAGGCTTCTTTAATGTGATCTTTTGATTTGACAACATAGTTACCACGACCATCGTATGCGAAAGTTCTAGATTTTAACAAGTATGGATAACCATACTCTTCACCAACTTTCAATAGGGCTTCTTCAGTATTTTTGACATCAATTGATTCGGCAACAGCAATGCCATGTTCAATAAAATGTAACTTTTGTCTATATTTATCTTGGATTAACTTGATAGTTTCCGGCAAAGGGTAGACCTTAACATTGGTAGATTTAGCTACTTCAGCTAGAGCATCAGCATCGACGTGTTCAATTTCCACAGTCAAGACGTGACATTTAGCAGCCAGCTCCGCAATTTTCTTAGCATCGTTGAAGGAACCATCAATATGTTCATCTAGAGCGTTGATCTGTTTAGCTGGGGAGTTTGGAGCATCTAATAGGATTGTCTTTATGTTTAAACGATGGGCAGCTTCAACCAGCATACGACCAAGTTGGCCACCACCCAAAATACCAATCACTTGTGAGTCCATGTTTACTATTATTGATGAATATTAGAAAGGCACCGACGATAAACTTCTTCAAAGGAAGCAACCAGTTTAAATTCCTTTATGTGTCTAAAATAAAATTTCGAGCTCATCTTATCAAAAAACCGAGTCAGAATTGATTATGTAACCCTACGATATATTATTACATAATCAGAACCTTACGTCATCACAGGTTTACAGTCATCTCTCAGGCGTCCCAATTGGGGAAATTGTAAACAAAGAAAGATCAAAAGATGCATAAAACTGTTTAAAACTAACAGAAGAGTGACAGAAAAATTGAGAATTACACAAAGAGCAGCAATTTTGTCGATAGCTGACCTTTTACCTTGATTGATCTTAGCTTTAAACCTTTCTGAAAACGATGTCGAACTCGCCACGTCTTGATGAGGAATACGAAGTACTTGAACTAATCGGGAGAGGTTCCTTCGGTTGTGTCAGAAAAGTGAGGAGAATCAGTGATGGAAAGGTATGTTTTGAAATCAAAGTATTGTAATATCAGGTGGTTATTGACAAATGTGATATAGTTCCTAGTTCGTAAAGAGATCCCATATGGTCACATGAATCCAAAGGAGAGATCACAACTAGTTGCAGAGTTTAGAATCCTAAGTGAGCTAAACCACCCTAATATTGTCCAATACGTCCATCATGACCACATACCTGAGCAGCATATGCTACTACTTTACATGGAATATTGTGATGGTGGTGATTTATCAAAAATAATGAAGAGTTACAAACAGAGCAACGAATACTTGCCAGAGGGCATCATTTGGAACATTTTCACACAGATACTAATGGCTTTATACAGATGTCATTATGGCATCAATTCTCCATTAGTTCCTAACATATATGAAGATATGGAATATCCACAAACATCAGACTCGGTGAGAGTTATAATTCATAGAGATATTAAGCCTGATAATATTTTCCTTGCTAATGGGAGCTTTAAATTGGGAGACTTTGGATTAGCTAAATCCTTGAATCAAGAAGCTGAATTTGCCACAACCTGCGTCGGTACTCCCTATTACATGTCCCCCGAAGTACTTCTGGATAAGCCATATTCCCCATTATGTGATATTTGGTCATTAGGTTGCGTCATTTATGAATTATGTACACTACATCCACCTTTCCAAGCTAAAACTCATTTGCATTTACAAGAAAAGATTCAATATGGGGTATACCCAGATATTCCACAGCATTATTCCTCATCATTAAGAAGAATAATTAATTGCTGTATACAAGTTGATCTAGGAAAACGCGCTTCAACTTTTGACTTATTACAAGATTTGAACTTTAAGATACAAATGAAAGACTTACAATTGGCAAACTACGAACTCAATCTAAAAAAATTTGAAAGGGAATTATTGGCGAAAGAGCAGGAATTATCAAAGATAAAACAATCAATGAATGAGCTCCTGAATAACAATCGTGCTCTGATGGAACAAGAATTGGAGGAAACAAGAGTCTACTATCAAAACGAATTCAACTATGTCGTTGAGAAAGAAGTCAACAAGAGGCTAAAACAACTCAATAACAATGGATCACGGCCTACAACAAAAGCATCTCCACAAGTCTACCATGGTGCTCCAGAAGACCAACCTGCATCTTCTCCAGGCACAAAGCATTTGAAAGGCCCAAGAGATCGAGAATATGAAACCCCTTTCAAGGCACAAGCTTCAAGAAGGCCACTTCAGTTGATCAATGATGAGCCTGCCATGAGCAAGAAATATGCTAAGCAAACCACATCAAACAATGCCTTTGCTATCCCAAAGACTAATCATCTACTGATTAAGAATGCAAAGCTCTTTGAAAAGGCAAGGATCATTGACGATGATGGTATGGGATTACCTAGTCCATTTCAAAGAAAGTTCAATAATGATTGGATTTGAATTAACTGTCGTTCTGGGATTGAATAGGCTAGTTGTGTAGGAAGAAGGCTGGACTTCGGAAATATAGAGAGAGTTAGAGAAATTGAAGGGAAAAAGGAATTATGGAGTCATGTAATATCATAATAATGTACATTTGAAGGGATCAATCAATGGGGGGATCAACCTTCTATATCCACTTCTCACCGGTGATTGATTCATAAGCTTCGATGTACTTCTCTTTAGACTTTTCAGCGATTTCTGGTGTCATACTGACACCTTCTTTACCATTTAGGCCATTAGACGTTAACCAGTCTCTCAAGAATTGTTTATCATAAGAATCTTGACTTTTGCCAACTTGATAAGTTTTTGCATTCCAGAATCTGGATGAGTCTGGGGTGAGAACTTCATCAACTAGCACTAGTTCATTGTCTTCAGTTAAACCGAACTCAAATTTGGTATCAGCAATGATAATACCTTTGGTCTTTGCATATTCTTTAGCCTTTGAATATAGCTCAATGGATAACTCACCAACTTTATGAGCTAACTCTGTGCCAACGATTTTTTCAGCTTGTTCTATAGAAATGTTCTCATCATGTTCACCTTGTTCAGCCTTGGTTGATGGGGTAAAGATTGGTGTTGGGAATTCCTGTGATTCTTGTAGACCTTCTGGAGCTTTAACACCATGAACAGTACCAGTCTTTTTATATTCCTTCCAAGCAGAACCTGTGATGTAACCTCTAACAATGGCTTCTAATGGAACTAATTTGTATCTATGAACAAGTAATGAACGTCCTTCTAATTGTGATTTATACTTTGGCTCTGATAATTTGGCAGGTAGATGTTTAAAGATATCATCAGTTTCAACGATATGAGTTTTTGTGTATTTCTTCAAAAAGTCAAACCAAAATATAGACAACTTTGTTAACAATTGACCCTTTTGTGGGATCCCATTTTCCATGATGACATCGTAAGCTGAGATTCTATCAGTAGCAACAAATAGTAAAGTCTTTGAATCAACTTCATAAATGTCCCTGACTTTCCCACGAGCAATTAAAGGAAGAATTCCTTCCAGATCTGTTGTTGTGATAGCTGACATTGTTGATCGATTGACTTAAGGATGAATTTGTCCCCTTGTTTTGACTTTAGATCTTTCTAAATTTTTTGTTCCATATACTTTTTTTCTATCAAATTAGCGGTTATAAACTCTGACTCGAACCGAGAATCTCGTTGACTTCTTCTGATTGAAAAGTTTTAAAAAATGAAAAAAGAAAACTTTCCGATACGGGGAGTCGAACCCCGGTCTGCTCGGTGAAAGCGAACCGTGCTAGCCGTTACACTATATCGGATTTTTTTTAATGTTTTCTCCACATTTTTGAGGCCAGTGCATCTATTTGCATCCATTTGCTATTTCGAGCTGCTACATGGTGATACTGCAGTGTTTTCATTTGTTCTTATTGATCGATTAAAGCTTCTCACCAAGTTTTCTAGAAACTTGGTTGCTTTTCAAAAGTAGCTCTAAATGTTTAATTTCACTCCTGCTCATAGTTGTAATTATGGAAAGTTTAACTGATTTATCAGTATGTCATGATCATTGTGAAGAAGTCCATGCTACTTTAGAATACTAATTTTAGGTTTTGATTCATAGTATTTTCAACCAACAAAACAATTAGTCTCTCTGGTCGGCGAGGTAGTCTACATTGACATATTCCACTAATTCCAGAACAAACTGGAAATAAACGTCTGAAGTAACAAGTACACGGGATCTGCTTTGTCGTCAACAGACCTTCCTATGCAATTGTCACTGATACATTTGATGATTGCAGTTCTTAGAAATGGCCCATAATCTGTGGTATAGTATACACTTCTTTCTCTCCAAACCCACTTTCAAGTTTTAAATCAGGTCTAAAAGTTTATCCAAATCCTCCACCTCATTTGTATCAACAACTTTCCTCTTTTCATCTTCCACGCTCTTTAGATCATCAGCTAAATGGTCTCTAAACCCTTTAACAACTAATTTAACACTTTGTGGATCAGTCAACTTTTCATTTTCAATCTTAGAACGAATACCTTGATCTTCAACTAGTAACCATGCTTTGATCAAGTTAATTCTTTGCACTGTTTCAAGACCTTCGTTCAATGATACGAAATAGTCTTCATTTCTCCATACATCACCATCATATGAATCATCCCAATGAACTTGAGTTGGTTTATAACGTGATTCAATCGTGTTTAGTAGTCTTAAATTCTTGAAATCTTTCGATGTAAATTTGGAAATGAAACGAATCCTCTCTGTTGACCCAAATGGTAATAATGCAGCTAATCTTGATAGATACCTCAATGCCCTGTGTAACTCATCATCGTCATGCGTCTTTTTAATGTATCCAAAGATGTATTTTAACAAATGGTTGGAATTTATACCTTTGAGGGCATACTTCACATGAACACCTTCGTTAAACCAAGCTTCAATCAAGGGATAGGTCAGGTCTAAATAGATGCTTACTGCAATGTGTTTACCTGTTTCTAATAACTTTGTCATCAGTTCAAATCCTTGATAGTGTAAAAATGCATCATTACCTTGTTTAGTTGAACTTGATAATAATCGTAATAAGTATGAAATTGCTTCAACAAAAGTTTCTGACCTTTTCGATTCTAAAGAACGATGATTATTGATTTGGATTAACAAAGTATCAATGATTTGGGGATAGTTTTGAACAAAAGTTCCATCTTCAATCGTGGCAATCTTATACACCAGGTCAATGGCAGTTTCACTATGGTCAATGTTACCAGAATTGATGACATCGTTTAAAATCAGGAATAGGTTTTCATTATGAAGGATGTAATGATTGATCTGATTATCATTGTAGTTCAATAACGCTTCTAGAGCTTCGAATTCAGGACGTGATTCAGAATCTTTCGTATAATGCAGCTTTAATATCCGTTCATCAACATGATTTTCCATGATAAATTTGAGGAACTCAGTCTGATCTTGTTTATAACTTGGATCAAAGGTTTCAATAATGAATTGGACCAAAGAGTCAGTGATTTGTTCATTTGGATGGTTAAGTAGCTTGATTATTAAATCACCAGAAATTTTTACCAATTCATTAAACAAGGGAGATTCCGATTGTGTGATGTTACAAAGCTCAATGATGGCCTTGTCCAGTTCTTCTTCAGATTCCAAGAAGTTTAATGGTTCATTTGGATACTTTTCTCTTAGCTGTTTGTTTTCTTTATAAGTTGATTTGATCTTTGCAAGGATCTTTTGAAGCCATTTGGAGTTGATTTGCGTGAAGTCTTGAACTGAGTTGACGTACTCGTTGATGTCAGTTTGAGAGACTTTGAGTTGATTGCTTGTTTCCATTTTTTGTTTTGGTGTGGTTCTCTTTGCTTATTTTTTCTTCACTATCACAAACACTTGCAATATAATTGCCAATCAACATCAAAAAATGCCAAATCCACTGATAACAACGAGAATCTTCCACATTTCAGCTCCCGAAACATCTCCCATCCTCATTTTCATTCCTGGAAACCCCGGTTTCATTGAATATTATACTCGTTATTTAAAGTTGTTAGCATCCACAGGGTTTGAGATCCTGGGAATCTCACATGCTGGGTTTGTACAAGGCGAAGAAGAGGTTTACAAATTACAAGATCAGGTTGATCATAAAGTGAGCATTATCAGACAGTTTGTTAGTAAGGAAAGAGATGTTTACATAGTTGGTCATTCTATGGGCTCATGGATAATGCAACGTATTGTTGATCAAACCCCAGATTTAAAGTATAAATTCATTGGTTTCATCATGCCAACGATCATTGACATCCATAAATCTGAAAAGGGTTCTTTGTTATATTCTCTTGTACTATATACACCGTGGTTTGTGAAATTGACAAGTTATTTAACAAAACTTATAAGATTATTACCCAATAGAATCACTGATAAATTGATAGATTATACAATGAATACAGATTTTAAGAATGCAAAAAGTATAACTAAAGAGTTTATAAAAGATTCAAACTTGGTTTATCAAAGTTTAGCATTGGCAAGTGAAGAAATGTTAGTCATCCAATCAGATTGGGAATATCATAATCGGTGGTTGATTAATAATGAGCATGTTTATAAATGGTTTTTCTTTGCGAATAAAGATCATTGGATTAATGATGAAACTTTATCAGATATTGAAAATTCATTGAAATTGATAGACAATGTTAGTTTGTTGAAACATGATTATATCAAACATAATTTTTGCATCAATCAAAGTGATGAATTTGCCGGGATTACAATAAATGAATTGTCATTGGTATAATGATTTAAGCAGCTAAATCAATCTCAAATCGAATATACTGCGGTTCTTCATTCAAATCATCACTTGAATGTAAATTTCTTTCAATGTAAGTCAGATGATAATCCTTATCAACTAGTATAACAGTCTGTGTCCTTGTTCCATAATACTTGCCTGAAAATTCATTGTTTTTGTTATAATCATTAACGATTAAAGGTGGAATAAAGATTGAATCTTTAATCTTGTCATAGCTTTCATGATAATCATCATTCAATTTAAAGATTGTATTGAATGATAGTAGATCAAATAAATCCTCGATTAATGAATCTTTATCCACTGGATTTGAATTATAAAGATCAATACGCTCTTTCAACTTCAATTCGCCTATCTTAACTTTATTCCAAGGTTCATCAAATGAAGAATTGGATAATCCATGATACTCAGGTACTGATGATGTAAAGATCTTAAAATCAATATCATTCTTATTCGAAATGATATCATATTTATTCTTGATCAAGTCACCAAACATTAAATTAAACCCACCAATCTTGCCAAATAAGTCATCATCATTATATTTGACTCTTAGTTCATTCAAATATTCATTTCTTGTTGATGTATCAGATGTGACATAATCCAATGGCAAAACACCTCTTGAAATTGGATTAATCAGCTCTTTGACACCTTCTCGATAATTAACCAGCACTGAAAACTTCTTGTTGTCTCTATTTAATGCAATCCATGTTCCATGATCTGATCTTGCCATATCCAAAGGTGAAATTATCTCTTTATTGTTATAAACATGTTTCGAAACTTGTTGAGTGGCTCTTTTGAAATATTCGTCTCTATTTGATATCAGAATGAAGGGGAAATCTTTGTTGGCATTAGTGGTGAGAAGAATGCACATTCTTGGTGTTTTAAAATTGTATTTAAGTAGTGTGTTTGGGATATAAGTTACTGTTATATTATATATGTGGAGTTTTAGTTTAATACCTATTTGGTTATGTAATAAATTACGTAAGAAGATTGATTATGTAATCATTATGTAATCTTTTGTGATGACATAATCGTTATATAATCAATAGGCAATAAACTCACACACATACACACAAACTCTCTTAGTATTTCAAAACACATCAACTTCAACATTGACATCAACATTCCACATAATATCCCCCACATAATGGTCACTTATGGCTTCTTCCATCCTTACTGCAATGCCGGTGGTGGTGGTGAACGTGTCTTGTGGCAGGCTGTTAAAGTCACTCAGTCACATGATTTGAACTCCCAAATTGTTATTTATACTGGTGATAAAGATTCCAAATCCATCATTCTTTCCAATGTTCTCAAGAGATTTAATATCGAATTAGATGATCAAAGATTACAGCTTGTTTATCTGGATAGGAGATATTTGGTCGATCCTTCCAATTGGCCCTATTTAACATTATTAGGCCAGGCAATTGGTTCAATGTTGTTAACTCTGGAAGCTATTAATAAATTCAAACCTGATTATTTCATTGATACTATGGGCTATCCATTGGCCTACCCGATCGTTTGGTTATATTTAAGGATCCCTATTATCGCATATATACATTTCCCAGTAATTTCTCAAGATATGCTGAATAAATTGGATTATTCATTTGGTTCAGTCGCTGGTATCAAATTGTTTGTTAAATTTCTATATTGGCAAATATTCATGTTAATTTATACATTTGCTGGTTCTTTTGTTGATATATCATTAACAAATTCCACTTGGACTTATAATCATATCAAATCAATTTGGATATTCAATGATGATGTTAGTATTTTATATCCACCCTGTTCAACTGAAAAATTCATATCAACTAATGACTTACAATTGAATAAATGGGAAAGAAGTAATGAAATCGTTTATTTGGCCCAGTTTAGAACGGAAAAGAGACATGATTTGATAATTGAGCAGTATGCCAAGTTTTTAAAAACGACAGTTTTAGCTAATGCTCCAAAACTGATATTCATCGGTTCAATTCGTGATCAAATTGATGAATTATACGTTAATAAATTGAAGGGCAAAGCTGAATTTCTAGATATTCCAAATTCCCATGTTGAATTCATCCTAGATGCTAAATATTCTCTAGTCTTGGAAAAATTGAAAACTGCCTCATACGGTATAAATGCAATGTGGAATGAACATTTTGGAATTGCTATTGTGGAATACATGGCATCGGGCTTGATACCAATTGTTCACGCAAGTGCTGGTCCCAAGTTGGATATTGTTGTTCCATGGGATTCAAAACTCCAGAGACAAGCATATGATAATGATGATGGTTCTACAAGAACAGGGTTTTTCTTCAAGAGTGAAACTGATCCTGATTTTAACCCATCGGAAAAGTACAGTACCTTGGCTGAGACTTTAACATTGGTTTCTTCTTTATCAAATGAGGAAAAATTGGCAATTTCAAATCGTGGTAAACAATGTGTATTGGAGAAATTTTCTGATTCAAAATTTGATAATAAATGGGACGAAGCTTTGGAAAAAGTTAATATGATTAAATTGGAAATTTTAACTGAAGGTTGGTTAAACAGTAGAAATGTCTTTTTTTCAAGTTTTTTAATGTTTATCGTCGGTGTCTTGATTGTCGCTCTGCCATGGTTTTGGAAATTGATATTCTAACGCTAGTTTAGATATTACACGTTTTCTTCTTGGTCAACATCATAGTAACTACCTTAAATATAACCTCAAAATAGCAGTAGAATGTTATAAATAAACATTTGAATGTAAATTAAAATATAGATAAAAACAAATTGATGATATTAAAAAGCACACAATATATAAAAAGAACAAAACAACAACTTATAATCATACAAACCCTAGACTCTACTGTTTCTTGATCAATGAGAGATAAAACAGCAAAAAGGAAACAAGATCACAAATCTGTATGTGTCTCCTTCTTATCAACATTTTCATCTTCTAAACCTTTAACAAAGCTCTTGGAATTGATCTGCGGAGAGGCAGCCTCAACGAAAACCTGTGGAGCTGCTGGTTGAGGTACAATTTTTTGGCCTTGTTGAGGCTGAACCTGTTGTTGAGCTTGTTGTACTTGTTGAGGTTGAGCCTGTTGCTGAGCAACTCGTTGAACATGCTGTTGAAATCCAGGCTCTAAATATGGCTGTTGAGTTGGATCAGCAACATGTCCATTTAAATACCCATTCTGCTCGGCAGAACCTTGAGGATACACAGGTGCAGTTGATTGCCTCTGTTGTGATTGAGGAGAATAGTTTAATTGTAAAGAATAACGTTGTGACTGCGGATGTTGTAAAGCTTGTGGAGGTAATGATTGTCTGAAGTTAGCTTGTGAAGACGGAGATCCTACTTCTTTGACATAAACACCGTTCAGCAATGATTGCGGAACTGGGGTACTCGATGTTGTTGGTAATGATGTATTGTTGTTTGGGACCGATAAGATAGTATCAGTCTCATGTGATGAATTCACAGAAATTGGTCTTTGAATCTTGGAAACTGTAGAGCTCACACGTGATAGTTGTTTTGTATGATGTTTAGAAGCGTAAGCTGAACGTGAAGTTGGAGATAAATTTTTCAAATTCTTGATATCGTTATACCATGCTAACATCACTTCATAACTCTCTGCCCTGAAAATAAATTTATGAGACGATAATTTCCCTACTTTCTTCAGGACAAATTTGTTTTGATTTGTCTCCTTTTTAGAATGTTCTTCTAATTCAATATCATCTAGTGATAATGACATCACTGGAGTTAAATCCTTCTTACGTTCAGCTGATTTGAATTCATGGAAGAAAGTGGGTGTTAAAACGTAGTAACCCCTTGAATATGATTTAAGAAATTTGGAACGACGTTCAAGGAATGAAGATCTAATTTCATAGGATAATGGATCATTTTGCTTTTCATAGATAACATTTTTCAGTTCACGTTTTGGTAAATTTTCGTCAATGAAATTTTTATCTTTGGCAATGAAATTATCCCATTCAAAAGTTGGCTCTTTTTGTAAAAATCCATAGTCAAGATTTGAAATCAATCTTTCAAAAACATTTTGAGCTTGTTCTCCTAGCAATTTAGCATATGTGGTTAATACATTTTGAATTTCATTAACGACAACTTTTTCCAACTCCTTCCCTGATGATTGCAAATTAATAAATGCTTCATGTAAATAATTCTCTTCGATAAATTGCCTTTTAATCTGTTTATCTAATGCAATTTTCAATAGGTATGGATCATTTTTCGGTTGGATAGTTGCTGCATTGAACTTTGCATCCTCAATAGCTTTCAAATATACCGATAAGTCACTCCTTGTTTGTGAAACTTGCTTCGCAACTGAGTTTTTAAAATCTGAATTTAATGATTTAATCTCCTTGATCTTGATCAATAATTCTTTTCTCAATTCTTCCAAAGTTGGAATTACACGCTGAGTTAACTCTTTAGCAGTACGTTGAGCCAGAGCACCAGAACTAGCATGGAAATTTATCAAAATGGAAGGAAGATCTTGGATAGAACCATTACCTTGTGAAAGAAAGAAGTTTACGTGGCTAATCTCCTGATGCTGCTGCTGCGGCTGTTGAGAAGATTGCTGTGACTGTCTATCATTGAATGTTGTGAATTGAACAGCGTTACGAAGACGGGTGTGTTGACGAATGATTTCATCTTGGATACTGGCAACTTCATGTAAATATTTGGATAATGCAGCCACAATGTTTCTCCATTCAGCAAATCTGGCAGCCAGGACCTCAGTAGGATTAGCGTTCGTTGGTATTTTAACGACAAAGGGGTCTCTTGGATCATCTCGACGGTCAAAGACGCTGATGTTTCGGTTGCTGATTGTGTGGACACGGTTCTGAGAGGTTAGCGAGTTGGATTGGTTATTGGTGGCATTGGCATTGGCAGCGGCATTGGCAGTATTCCCAGCAGCATGCGTAGAAGTGAGGAATTGTTGCTGATACTGCGCAGAAGGCTCGTTCTGCGAGTTCTCAAGAACACGACGGTCGTTGGGCGTCAAAGAGCGTGAATTTGCATAGTTTTCCAGGTTTTGTAGCTGTTCTCTGTTCTGTTGTTGTAGGAATTGAGCGTTGGAAATTGAAGATTCCATTGTTCCATTACGAGACATTGTTTCTCGAGATGTGACTTTTGTTGGCGCTTTTTGCTTGCTTCTTGCTTTTTGCTCTTTCCCGGCTTTACAGAAGACGGTTTTCCCAATGGCAAAGAGCTGTTTTTAGAAGAGTTTTCCCCTGTTAACTGTGTGTTTAAAGAGTCCATTTTGTGTATTTTCTGGCTTTTTTCCCTGTTTTTTTTAGAATACAGATATTGTTCGCGGAAATTACCGGATTAGGAAGGAGACAAACATGATAAGCCCAACGTTCTATACAGGTATACAAGATTTCAAGTAGGTTACGTCAATATTGCTATATATTGCTAAATACTTGGTTTCCTATTTAGCTAAATCCAAATTGAAATTATCATCTTCTTTGTAATTTGCTTTGTCCCCTCTTTAACAGCATAAATATAGCATAAATGTAATGTTAATAAGGTATATACATAAATCTTCTGACTAATAAACCTCTGATTCCGACAATCTAACGGCCAAAAAGACCAAAGAAACCCTTCTTCTTTTCCTGTCCCTCATTTTCATTGGTAACTTTCTTGATTGAGATTGAAGAATTGTACTTGTTGCCGTCATTTGGATATGAGACATAATTGAATGCAACGTCAAACAAAACAGGCTTAACGGGGACAGGTTCTAATTTCAAATTAACAATGTTTTCATATGAGTCTGAGAATTTATAAATATCATCAGCTGTAGCCTTATCCTTTGGCAATTCTTCTAAAATGTGTGATAAAACCTGTGAGTTTTGTTGTAACGATTGAATTGAATTTGACAATTTCTCAACATGGGTTTGTGTGATAAACTCGAATGGGACTGTGAAGTTGATTGAAGATAAAGCATTTGAAGCCCGTGAAGATAACAATAATGATTTATTATATTGTTTAATACTGAAGAAGTGTGATGCAATAAGATTTAATTTCACAGATTGATAATATTTGGATATAAATTGTAAATTCTCTAATAATTCATCATCTGAATAAACACCTGGAAGTTCCACAATCTCGTTCAAGGTAGTATCGATAGTATCCAAGATTCTTAAACTCTCTTTTTTATTATTAGAGATCAAAGTTTGATCTCTCTTGATTCTAGTGATTAACAATGAGAATTTGATATAAGCTAACAAGATTTGATCATCTTGCTCTTCATCATCTTGGATAGATCTATTGATGTAAGAATTATGGGTTTCTAAAGCCTCGGCCCATAATGATAATTCTTTATCATAACTATCAAAATCATTTGAATTGATATTGGAAATTTTGGATAGTAATCTTGAAGTTGATTCATCTTTAACTTGGGCTTCATAATTTCTCCATGATATTTGTTTGATTGATTCATTTTCATTGATTTTCAAGTATAATGGATCTTTTGATTCAATCAATTTATAAATTTCATTGGATGTTAAACTAGATACAACAATCTGTGAATATTGTGTTAATTCTAATGAAGATTGTTTTGAATCTCTATAAATTGCCAGCTTGAAAGGCTCATCGACATAATCCTCAATGATTGATTTGTATAACACTTTATCATTTGTGAGCTCTTCCAAGAATTGTAGAGATAATCTTGAAAGAGCAAATGAATTGATTGACGATTTCCAATTTTTGGAAATAATACCATAATGAGAATTCAATAATTGCTTATAAATGAGTAATTCCAATCTTTGTGCAAAGTCTTGTAAGGGGCAATTATCAATCAAATCGTTGATCAGTGATAATGATCTTTTCAATCTTGTTGATATCAATTTTTGCTTTGATTTGATATTGGATGAATTCAAATCTATGATTTTTTGCAATTCCAAGGCAAACAAGTAGTTTCTCTCCACTGTTAACAAAGAAATTAAGAAATATTTGTCATCTTTTGAGTAATCTTCAACTGTGAATTTAGTCGGCTTGTAGTTTTTAGAATTGGATTGTTGAATCTTTAAATATTTCTTCAAATTGTGGATTCTTCTTGAAATTTTGGTTCTTTGTTTATGGAAATCGGAAGCTGAGCTCAAGAAGGCAGCATTTCTTGATCCGAAGGTGATCTTAAGTGGCGAATCAGTCATTGTTTTATTCCTTACTGATCGGTTATTCAATTAGTTTTATTGGTTTCTCTTATTTGACTCTTTTGCTTTAACGTTGGAATTCGCCGATGAATTTTCCCACTTGTTGACACGTTTGGTGATGGCAGCTGGTAAATTGATGACAAGTACATCATCGCTTTAATAACCATCACCAATTTTATTGTGGATCTTCACCACAAATGAGCCTCCCATTGTTTCTGCTCTGCGTCGGTGGCATTTACATCTCCTTCTTAACGTGGGGGATTCTTCAAGAGGAAATTTCTAGCCATTTCTATCAAAACGAACAGTTCAAAGCTCCATTCTTTATCAGTCTGGTCCAATCTTCATTGGCTTCCGTTGTTGGATTTATATATTTGTTAATCACCAAAGATTCGATCAGAGTGTTCAATGTTTCGTTGTTAAAGAGTCTGACGTTGGTCTCACTGACCCAATCTTTGTCAAGTCCAATTGGTCTCATGAGTGTTCAACACGTTGATTATCTTCTTTATCAACTGGCTAAAAGTTGTAAGCTAATCCCAGTTCTTGTGGTTCATACTCTTTGGTATAAACGGAGATTCCCCTTGTACAAATATATGGTTGCTGTTCTTGTTACTGTTGGTGTTGTATTGTTCACTCTGGGCAATCAAGAAATTGGGAATCATCAACATTTATTACTAGGTTCCATATTACTATCATCATCGTTGTTATTAGATGGTGTAACTAATGCTACTCAGGATCATTTATTCAAAAGACACAAGGAACTAACAGGTGCTCATCTAATGTTTGGATTGAATCTGATTAGTGCCATCTTAGGTATTGTCTATTGTCTTTTAAATGGTCAATTACAATATTCACTATCTTTTATCCAACGTCATCCTGTGGTGTTGAAGGAAATCTTTATTTATTCATTATGCGGCGCCCTAGGTCAAATATTCATATTCCTAACCTTGAGTAAATTTGGTTCTTTGGTCTTGATAATGGTTACAGTTACGAGAAAGATGGTTAGTATGTTGTTGAGCGTTGTGCTATTTGGTCATAAACTTGTTTTGATACAATGGATTGCATTGGGTTTAGTCTTTGGTGGGATTGCTTATGAAGCTTTTGTCAAACAAAAAGAGAGGCCAAAGGAAAAGAATATAGATAAAAAGCAGGAGTAATATATAGATAAAATTTGCTGCATTCTATATGGATCTTGTAATTATAACTCTTTTAAAAAGGAATCAACGCTTTCAATAACAACTTCAACTGCATTATCGGTGGACCTTTCAAGGTTATGAGTACCACCAGTGACAACTTTAGAATTTTTAGACCAAATCTTCTCACCTGTGAATGATTTCCATCTGTTAATCAACCCTTCTTTATCAACACTAGATGGAACAAATTCATCAGAACCTGAATATAACACCAACAAAGGAACTTCTAATTTCCCAAATGTATTCTTCAAAGTTTCATCTGATAGATCACTTGAGAAGTAATCATCATCTCCACCTTTTGTAGCCAATGATAACCATCTATAAGCATTCAATGGGGCACCAAAGAACGAATCACTAAACTTTTTTGGCAATAATTCTAATGGATCCTTATCATAAACTTCCTTAGCTTCTTTGTTATAAGAATCCAAATCCAAATTTCTCTTTTGGAAATGATGTGTTATCGCTTCACGATCTGATACTGGAGCTTGTAAGATTATACCATCGATTCCCGTTTTGTGCAAAGCGTAATGAATTGCATTTTGTGTTCCTGTTGAATGACCCAGAATCACAAACTTCTTCTTTCCCAATGTTTTCAAGTACTCAATAAGTTTCTCAATATCTGCAATATCACGATCTAATGAGCCTGTACCCCATCCAATACCTGAAGATTGAACTAACGTTTGATAAATACTCCATTCTGATGAAATTTTACCAGGGATTTGGGTGAAATATGGGACTGTTAATAACGAATCACCAAGGCCACCAATCAGAATTAGGGCATTGGAACTGTCCGAGGATTGCAATTCAAAAGCTTGTAAATGATAAGCAAACAAGTGTAATTTACCAGTGGACATAGTTGACTTTAGTTTCTTACTGAAGAGAAGAGTTTATGAGTACTAATATCGAGTTTGTGTCAATTCTCAAGGCTGCGGATCTATTGCCGGATTAGGAAACGACTCTATCATTATATACACCTCTATAAAGGTAGCTCTTATTTGCCTTCAAAATTCCTTCTGATATTCAAATAATGTTGTAATTCCTCCTTAGAAACACTTGGATTCAATTCTCGTTGTGCCTTTAAGAAATCTTCCATTTCGACAAACACCTGTGTATCTTCCTCTGTAGCAACATTATCAAACCACCATCTCGTAGATACTGGATCCTTCCGACTTCGGTTATACTTTTGGATCTTATGGTCGACTTCTCCGGCAGCTCTAGTCATTGCATTCAACATAGAGTCAGAACATAACGCATAAAAATCGGCACCTGTGAAATTCAATGGACATTTATCACTGATTTTTTGTAAATCAACATCTTTCATCTTGAATTTTCTAGTTAATGCTTCAAGAATATTCTTTTGTTTCTCATGTGTATCAGCGATACCGAGATATAACATCTTGTCAAACCTACCTGGTCTCAACAGCGCTTCATCTAATAAATCAGGGCGATTGGTAGCTCCAACTACAAATACACCATCACCACCATCACCATCACTCATCCCATCTAATTCTGACAACAATTGTGACACAATTCTATCCATCACACCACCTGAATCTCCTTGGTTTCCCCTTTTGGGAGCGACTGAATCTAATTCATCAAAGAATACCACACATGGTTTAGCATCACGAGCTTTTTGGAAAACTTTACGAACATTGGCTTCAGATTCCCCAATATACATATTCAACAATTCAGGACCTTTAACACTAAAGAAGTTCAATGAAAAATTTGTAGCAATAGCCTTCGCTAATAATGTCTTCCCCGTTCCCGGAGGTCCATAAAATAAGATTCCTGATCTCTTTTTAACACCATTCAAGAATAATTCTGGATGTTTTAATGGTAAATCAATCGTATCCAAGATTTCATCTTTGACAACGTCTAACCCACCAATATCTTCCCATTTCACATTTGGAATCTTTGGAGCACCAATTGAATCACTTAATTTGTTTCTTGCATCATTAATCGAATTTTCAAAATCTAATGGGGTCAATGGGATGGGATTGTTGTTCAAGATAAAACCTATCTCCTTCCTCAACGATTCAGATAAATCTTCTAATCTTTCCAGCGATGATGCCTTAGCATTAGCAAAGATTGAGTGTAAATCTCTTGGTGTCAAACCAGCACTCTGTAATGCCAAAGATTGGAAAGAAACATCATTTCTAATATCAACACTGTGATCATTCTGTATCAAATATTTAAAAATGGATAGTCTTTGGGCTTCATTAGGAACACTGACTTCTATTTCAAACTTGAATTTAGAACGAACATCTTCTGAAATTTTATCCTCATCATTCGTTGAAGCTATGAAAATTACTCCTGATTTGGTATATTCATCGATCAATTCAATTAACTTGGCATTTAATAACCCAGGTTGTTCCTGCTTGGGGGAGATTGCCTCAAGATGCTTTAAAAACACAATCAACTTGGACGATTCGTCAACGGAACGGTCTAACCTCCCACGCATCAATCCAATAGTTTTAGAGTCCGATGATGAATTCAACACTTCATAACCGTCTACAATAACATGATGAACACCTAATTTTTGAGCCAAATTCTCAACAACAAACGTCTTTCCGACATTTCTATTTCCTGATTTGATCAAGATACTTGTCCTCAATCCTGGATTTATCAATGATGATCTAATTAATTTGGTTAAATTCTCAGCGTATTCAAATCCTTTGAAGGAAAAGTTTGGTTGCAATTGTAAATAAGTATCCCATGAATACGTCAAATCTGGAGGTGATTGTTTGATGATCCCAGATTGTGACATTGATGTATGACGTGGATCCACTATGAACTGTTTATGACTTTTCTCAGTTACACCATCAATTTCAACGATTTTAAACCATACAATAGAATCTGGGTTCCCAACAGGACTTGAGACTTCTGGGTTAGTTAAGTTTCTAGCAATTATTGAATCAAATGTTATAGGGATCAAATCACCAATTGACACAATTTTTTGTTTCATTTCGAAAAAAGTCTTCAAATTTGATAAATATGACTGTTGGTATATCCTTGATAAAGAAATTGGTGATGCTATTTTCATAATATTTATTGAGTTAGCAATGGGGACATTATTAAGGTTCTTAGTTGTTCTTGTTATGGTTACTTTTGAACCTGGATTATTATTGATTAGGAAAATGGGCGATAAATATAGTTTATCTTTGAACGAATGTGGTTCAATGAATGCTTTTAATCTAATGATTTTGGAATAGTCCTTAAATCTAATCTCAATAAAATCACCACTCAGTGCCCCAATCTTGGATAAGATGGTATTGCTCGCTAATGCTAATAATTCGTCATCCTCCTCTTCTCCCGCAGCTCCCGCATGTTCCTTCCCTGTTCTTTGTTTATATGAATGATCTCTTTGAGTTAGCGAATCGACTTCAATTTCTAATTCTGTGACTTTTGTGGATAGATAGCCGGATATATCAAGGGCAATATCAGGAAGATCAACTTCATCTTTTTGTGAACCTTTAATTAAAGTGATGTTTGTATCTTGAGTTAATAAACCTTGACCAATTGGCTCACAAAGCAACACTTTCCCAAAGTTTAATAAATCTCCCTCATGAACAATATCAATGGCATATTTGTTTAAGACATTGAATAACTCAAAACCTGAATAGTTCTTTATCAATTCATAAACTTCATCGATAACAGAAATGATACAATTTGTCAAATTTATAGGTGAAGCAGTGGAAATTAGTGCATTTTGAACAGTGGAGTCATACAAATGTTGATCCCTAACAATCACTTTGTTAAACCCATCAACAAATAAATTATCTATTTTATAAATGATGAACTTATTGAATGAATTGGTTCCAATTGGTTTTAAACTAAGATAATCGCTAAATTTCGATCTAAGATCGTTTGTTAATGAAACCGTTTTGATTAATTTGGATTCAACAACTTCAATCTGCACCAGATTCGGCTTTGATGGCCTTAACGGCGAGATTGTGGGCATCCTTCCTCAGTTTTACTGGTCTTTTGTGTGCTTATCACTCGAGATTTGTTACCGATTTCCTCATCGCTCATTTATCTGGGGGAAGCCGAACCAAGAGCCGGGTAATTAAAAACGAGGATAAAAATTGGACATTGCTCGTAACCAACATTACTCAAAGTGAACGAATTTCCATCAATTCACTAAGTCTACACTCAATTTCATCTTTTTCTATGAGCAAAAAGAGGTGTATTCCATGTTTCTGCGACGTTATGAGTCCTTCTGTTGCTTTTTGGCTGGTTTATTCCCGAAGTTCCTAACTTGTGGGCTTTATTTCTACGGTATTTATGCCTATTCAATGGTATGTCTTTATCTAACAGGTGGTACTTCTGGATTGATCTTGGCAATCTCAGGGCTCTTGCTGTTCTCTGATGGGGTCTATACGTATTTCAAAGTGATTCAAGCTGGTCCTGGTTCACCATTAGAATTCCCTGAACTTAAAGCAGAAACTCCCCCTGAAGAACTGGTGAAGAATTCAATTTCAAAGAAACAAAATGGAAAGTTTAGATATTGTGCCAAATGTGAAGTTTGGAAGCCTGATAGAACTCATCATTGTTCAAACTGCAGGAGCTGTCACTTAAAAATGGATCATCATTGCCCTTGGTTTGCCAATTGCATTGGGTTTAATAATCATAAATTCTTCATTCAATTCTTGATTATAACAGTGGTTTATACAACTTTAATATTGGTGGTTTCGAGTTTTAGAATTTATAAATTCTTCAAGAATGAGGAGTTTGAAGATGCCTTCATTGATCTTAACTTGTTGATTGTTGGGATTTTAAGTCTATGTATGTCAATTTCCACTGGTATCTTTACTGGTTTGAGTCTTTATTTTCTTCTCAATAATATAACCACTATTGAAAATTATGATAGATTTAGAACATCAAGGGATGCAATGATTTTGAGTGATAGTATTAATGGACTGTTTAAACCACAGGCTAAGCATCCATATGATTTAGGATGGAAGGAGAATTGGAAACAAGTTATGGGGAATGATTGGAAAGAATGGATATTTCCCGTTGAAAATGTCAAGACTGGAGATTATTATGAAAATAATGGATTAAGATTCAAGATTGATCCTGAAATCTTTGAAAGTTTGAAGAGTATTGATCCTTTACAACAAAGATTACAACAACAGTTGCATGATAGACTTCTGGTTTAATACCTGAAAATTTTAATGACCTAATGACGCAAATAAATATAAAAAACAAACAAGCTTCTAATATATTTGGAGTTTGATTTCTTTATTAATGCTTAAACATATAACTCTTTTCTAAGATTTCTTTGGCCTCATTAATCTTCATTGATAAATATTTACTGCCACCTTTATCCGGATGATTTTTAATCATACATTCTCTATGTCTTTTCTTCAAAATCTCCTTTGTCAAATTCATAATATCGTCGCCCTGTATATTCAAGATTTCTAATGCTTCAGCTTCAGTCATCCTATTTTGAAATCCACCTGGGAACTTCATGAATTGTGTCCGAAGTTGCGGATTGATGTTTATTATGGGTTGATTATTGAATCTTATATTATTCAGAGCAGCAATCTTTATATTACTCAAACGTGAATATTTTGAATAAGCGGAAAGAAGGTTTCTTGTAGTTAAAGCTACAATTGTAACACCGATACCGATGATTATGGGCAGAACCTAGCAATCGCTGTCAGTATGACCATAAGTGAGCAATCAGCAACGGAACAAGACAAAGAACTCACCATTTCAAGAGTTGTCCGATAACGAAGATGCGGTATTTGTCACAGCCTTGTGTCCTCTGGGTCCCTAGTAGTTTTAGTTTAGTGTGTATCTGTGTATCATCTGTGTATCTGTTATAAGGCTTAAATGCAGCTTCCGGATAACGCTCAAAAAGTGATACTGTATTACATAATCTATTACATAATCATCTTGATTATATAATCTCCGCATAAGCACTCGTCTTTTCGAAATCAAAACTTTTGTTTCTTCTTCATTAACACAAACTCCAACAGAAACTTCACCAAAAATTAACAATGGGAACCTCCAATTACGAAAGCAAACCTTTCGATCCAATCACCGTCAAACCAAATGAGAAGAAAAGTGAGTTAAGAGCAATTCTTACTCAACCTATGTGTATTTTTACTAACGAGTCCCTAAGGAGTGGCATACTTTTATGATGGTAAGATCAATATCTTCAATAAGTGATGAAAACCAATACTAACTCTATGACAGCTGATGTCGGTAATTACGCTTATGGTGCGGGACACCCTATGAAGCCTCATAGAATAAGAATGGCTCATTCTTTGATCATGAACTATGGTCTTTACAAAAAAATGGAGATTTATGTTAGTATATTATTCTTATTGATCTTCTTTGTCATATGCTAACTGTCAAATAGAGAGCAAAACCTGCTACAAAACAAGAAATGTGTCAGTTTCACACAGATGAATATATCGATTTCCTTTCAAGAGTTACACCGGATAATCTAGACCTTTTCCAAAAAGAATCTGCCAAATTTAACGTTGGTGATGACTGTCCTGTGTTTGATGGTCTTTATGAATTTTGTGGTATCTCTGGTGGTGGTTCAATGGAAGGTGCTGCCAGATTAAATAGAGGGAAATGTGATATTGCTATAAATTATGCTGGTGGCTTACACCATGCTAAAAAATCTGAAGCTTCAGGTTTTTGTTATCTAAACGATATTGTCTTGGGTATCATTGAATTATTAAGATATCATCCAAGAGTGCTATATATCGATATAGATGTTCATCATGGCGATGGTGTCGAAGAAGCCTTTTATACGACTGATCGTGTCATGACTTGTTCATTCCATAAATATGGGGAATTTTTCCCAGGTACTGGTGAATTAAGAGATACTGGTGTTGGTAAAGGTAAAAATTATGCTGTTAATGTTCCATTAAGAGATGGTATTGATGATGCAACGTATAAGTCAATTTTTGAGCCTTTAATCACTAAAATCATGGAATGGTATCAGCCAAGTGCTATTGTTTTACAATGTGGTGGTGATTCTTTATCTGGTGATAGATTGGGTTGTTTCAATCTGTCAATGAATGGCCATGCCAATTGTGTAAGTTTTTGCAAAAACTTGGGTGTCCCATTAATGGTTGTTGGTGGTGGTGGTTATACAATGAGAAACGTTGCAAGAACATGGGCTTATGAAACTGGGATCTTGAATAATGAATTATTAGCTCATGATTTACCATACAATGATTATTACGAATATTATGGCCCTGATTACAAACTGGACGTTAGACCTTCAAATATGTACAATGCTAATTCACCTGAATATTTGGATAAGATTTTAACTCAAATCTTTAGTAATTTAAGTCATACTAAGTTTGCCCCAAGTGTTCAAATTAATGATGTCCCATATGATGCTGAAGATTTGGGTGATGAAGATGAAGATTTACCAGATGCTATTGATACAAAAGGTGGTTCACAATTTGCTAGAGATAATATAATAACCCCAAATAATGAATTTTATGATTGATTAATTAAGGGGTTATTGGTTTATTTTTCATTTCTGTTCTCCTTTCACTTGGCTTGACTCAAGGGGTAGACGTTTGTAATATATATACTACTGTGTTTTGTTTGGATAAATAGAATACGAATATGGCCGTAGGCATTTGAATGTAATGATTAATCATCTCTGACTAAAAAAATGGAATACAAACACATAGAAAAGAACACAGCAAAAACAAACACAAAAATGGAGGAAAAACATGAAGGATAGTAACAAATATTAAGAAAGATGTATATCTCTGCTTCTAAGACGGAAAAAATATTAAGTCAACCGCAACAGCAAATTCTGCTCCAGAAACCTCTATCCGAATCTTCTGATCTCAAGTCATTTTGATCAGTGATTAAATTTTGTTGCGGATCATTAACCTTATGAGAATTTAATGCATATTGTGATGAGGTCAACAAGTAACCACCTTGTTGGCTTAGTTTTGGGGTCTTGTGTCTTGAGTTGTTCACTGACTGAACTTTTGATTTCAGCTGTTGATTTGGAGGTGCTTGAATTTGGGAAGTGTTTCTTGGGTTTGGATTCCCATAACCATGTAAATTTGGCTTCTTGTTGATTTGAGAGTCCCAACCTTTACCACCATTCAAAGCCATCCAGTCATAATAATCATCTTCCTGTTCACCGATGGATTCTAATGCTAGGTCCATCAATGATCTTAAATATTCATAGTCTGGATCTTCTTCAAACTTCAGATTACGAACATAAGTCAAGTAATCACCAAATTGGCTTGGCAAACCATGCACCAAATCACTAATTGGAGTTGTTTGTTTCTTTTCACCGATCTTTTCGTATTTCTGTTTATTAGTTGGAGCTTTTAACCCTTGCCATGGCAAAGAACCTCTTAGGAAGTAAAGGAACACATGACCCAAACTTTCTAGGTCATCTCTTCTTGACTGCTCTCTTCCCAGGTGGGTGTTGATTGACATATATCTTGCCGTACCACTCAATGATTTACGCTCCCTGTATGGAATATGTTGTTTTGTCTTTGGATCTCTATAATATTTAGCCATACCGAAATCAACAACAAATACAGTGTTTGCAGTCGGGGTTTGAGCTCTTCCAATCAAAAAGTTATCAGGTTTAATATCTCTAAAGATAAGATCTCTATCGTGAATGGATTGAACTCTTGTGATCATTTGTTTGGCAACCTGGGCAACAGTTTTGGGGGTGAATTTTCTCCCACACCAATCAAACAAGTCCTCTAAAGACGGGCCAAGAAGATCAATGACCAAGATGTTATGCAGACCTTCTTGACCAAAGTAATAAGCTCTTGGAATACCATAGGAACCAGCCAATATTCTATAAGCTCTATATTCATCTCGTAGTTGGGGAGCCTCACTTCTTCTTGGTTCAAATTTGATAGCAACTTGTTGGTTATTTAACAGATTTACACCTTCAAAGATGATACCGAAAGAACCTTCGCCAATCTTTTTTCCCACTTTGTAGTGAATACCAATCACGTTTGATGATTGCTGTTGTGATGATGCTGACATTCTTGAGGATTGAAGGGAATGTAAAGGGAGTACTGTTGATAGTTCGAGCTATGAAGTGAAAAATTGAGAGGGAGAAAAGTTAGCGATGATAAATATCGAAACCAAAGCACAGCTGTGTTTGTTTGATAATGACAAAGAACTGATAAGTTCTTTTACACTGAGCAAGAGCACTTTTTCTTCTTCTTTAAGAATGCAAGTGCACAATTGATGTTGGCCAAATATAAATAGAAAAAAGGAACAAAAAAAAGGTAACAGTCAGTACCAACTTGTGATTTTACTCGAAGATCCAGTCTTAAAAACTAGTAAAAACCCCACAATTTGGTGTATTTTTGGTGTGTGTTTTTTTTTGTTGATTGATGTTTTGTGGAATTTTTTTTCTTTGTGATCGTGAATAACAAAGACTTCCTTTTTGGGAAATAACTATTACCTAGAAGTGTTACCCGCTTTTACTATTTCCGACTGTAACAACTGATTGAACCAAATCCAGTCTCGAGTGCCTAATCAACAAGCAAGAAACGCTAAAAAGGGCCAATTCTGCGTGTAAAAGGGAGGAATGTCAGAATTGGGTGTTAACGATAAGTGCCTGGCTTATCATGGTCCTCTTTTATACGAAGCTAAAGTCTTGAAAATCCATGAAGCTGGTGCTAAAGTCGCTATAACAAAACAAGGTGAAGAAGAGATTGAAGAGGATGAAATCCCTTCTGAATTGCAAAATGAACGCGTCTATTTCGTCCATTATAAAGGTTGGAAAAATTCGTGGGATGAATGGGTTAGCGTCGGTCGTTTGCGTGAATTCAACATTGAGAATTTAAAATTACAAAAGGAATTAAAGAAGGCTGCCTTATCTGCAACTTCCTCTGTTTCTGCTTCTTCTGGTAAGAGATCTATAGATGTCTCAAAATCAATGAATGGTGGTGGGGTATCAAGATCCAACAAAAGAAGATCTGAATTGGGACTAGAAAATGAACAAGAGTACTTGAAAAAACAAGAAATAATGATTATAATACCTGATTCATTGAAATCATTACTCGTGGATGATTGGGAATTAGTCACTAAAGACCATCAACTCCTCAAAATTCCATCAAAACCAAATGTTGAAGATATTCTAAATAAATACAGAGAGTCCCTTGGCAAGAAATCAGTGACCGATACTGAAGTCTTGAACGAATTTTTAACAGGCTTAAAAGTTTATTTTAACAGATGTTTAGGAAATATTCTACTGTACAGATTTGAGAGACAACAATACCTGGAAATTACCAAGAACCCTAAATATAAGAGTCAAGAGCTTTCAAAGATATATGGTGCTGAACATTTAATGAGATTGATTGTGTCTTTACCTGCATTAATTGCTCAAACTACAATGGATCAGCAGAGTGTTGGTACATTAAAGGAACATTTAGAAGATCTTCTGCGTTATTTGGAAAGAAATAAAAAAGAAATCTTTTTGAAGAATTATGAAAATGTTTCTCCTGGTTATGAAGCTTTAGCAAAGTCTGTTTAGCTGGTTTATGATATTGTATTATTAGTTCGTTAATTGGGAAGAAAGAAGTTTACCCACTAGTGTAAGCATGTTCTATATCATGTCAAGGATTAGTCCTCTTCAATTTGGTGGTTCCCAAATTACATCTCCTAAGTCGAACTACGGTAGGAAGTTTGAAATAGATATGCATTGACTGGTATCATTAGGGCTCGTAATATTTAAGACCTCAAATATAGGTTGGGACCTGAAGTTGGTGACTGTCATCAGGTATTATCGGTAAAGATTTCATTTTTTGGTGCGTCTCGAATTCATATTCAATGACAAAGGTTTCATTAATGGTTGAATCTGAAACTCTTTTGATTAAGGTCTTACCATCATCAATCAAGGTATGTAGACTATTTTCGCTATCATTCTCATGTATCGTTAGACTTTTCTGTTTGTTATGAGTTGGTGAATCAACCATTGTGGATGTCGGTGATGAGGAAAACCCTTCATTAGAACTGTTCCCACTATCTGAGCTTCCAGACGTAGACATTTTTTCGGTCCCTGGCAGTGACTGTAACAGTTGTTCCATCATCATTCCTGAAACACCCTCCTTCACGTTATCATTAGTTTTATCATGGATACCTAAGAACGAATCTGCATCGATCGATAGAATTTTATCCTGAGTGGTAACCAATTCGATGATTGAATCTTTCGCAGCTGGGATAAGAGTACCACATTGTCTTTTGTTAACAACTTTATAGATATCAACATCATCTGTCATAAAGGAGTTGTTATAATAGTTAATTGAGTCCAGCCCACCGTTCAGACAACAGTTTGTTAAATCTTCTTCGAAGTTCAAGTCCCAATGAACAATGTTACCATCTCTTGAACCACTATATAAGGCACCTCGTGAATCCTCTGACCACTGTACCGAAGTAACTAGATCATTGTGTCCCTTTAAAGTACCGAAATAATTTTGAGCTCGGATATCCCATAGTCTGATTGTTCCATCTAAGTGTGAAGCAGCTAATACGTTTGAGTCATATGGAGCCCATTTAATATTGTTCGAGCCAATTTTAAACTCATTACTTGGGGTGAAAACAGAAGGTTCGTTCAATGAAGCACGCAAGTCATTAATTGCAACACCAAAAGTACCAGCAACAGCAATGATACCATGGTTAATTGGTGAGGAATCAAAATTCAACATTCCAAGGTTTTGATGTTTAAGGATATATAGATCTGATCTGTGATCTAGGTCCCATAAAAAGATATTTTCATTGCATAGAGTGAGCACCTTGTTATGTTGATGGATATTGATCTGTTTGATGGATAAGTTCTTGTATTTGTTACCAGTGAAATGTTTCTTGTGGTTGAATCTTTTGATGATACGGGCATTTTCGTTTGACTCTGACTTTGGAATGGAAACCAAATGTAGAACACCATTTTTGTGCCCACTTAAAAGTGTGCTTTCGTCGATATCATAGTTTAACCAGTTAAGCTTTGAAATATAAGGCAATGTGATGGTTTGTTGATGAGTCAGATTGGAAGTATCATTATCAAATTCGTAAATAAATAAATTGGAGGAAGTTTGACCAGACGATATTGCGATTTGTTCGTTATTTTCTCTATTGACTGAGATTGATGTTAAATACTGGTCATCATCAGGTATCTTCCAGTAGCTTGAAGCAATTTTAATTTGTGCATTTGAAGATTTCTCAATAATCTCAGGTGTGGAAGAAGAATTCCACATCCAAGTTTCCGAAGAAAAGTTTCTCTTGGAACCACTTGTATTTCTCAACGCATTTTGACGAAATAGATTTTTTGGTCTATAGTAATCCATGGTTATATCAATGAAGAGCAGCGGTTAACTTCAATCACGATGGATGATAACTCAGTAAAATGGAAGATCCACTCGGAGTTTATATAAGATTTTGATGGCTGGTTGATACCATTTCAGCTCATCGCGTCAAAAAAGATTGAAAATCCACATCTGCAAAAGAGTATTTTCACTCTTTTCATATCGTCGGTTTTGGGTTTAAAACTCCACCAAGAGTGGGCTGGTCCTGGAGGAGTTTTTTGTAGTTGATAGTGGGCCATCATGCACGTTATCTGGAAGGTATGCAGGGTTATGCGAGATGAAAAACCTGTGCTGGCTTTCGGACCTCATCTGGGCAAGCTCTAAGCATTTAACAGTGGGAAAAGAGCTCTGAAACCGAATATTGTTACACTCAACTTTGGTCATTATTAAAAACTTCCTTCATTTCATTCATGACCTGACCTATCATGCGTTTTTTTACTGCGTTTTTTTGCTTGTAATTTTTCTTATTTGTCCTTCTGATGACGATATTTTTGTAACACTTCCTGGTAATTTACTGGCACAACCCGCCATCATCTCAGAAGGAAACAACTACGATAAAAGCAACCACAGAGTGCTGAACTCAGGTGACATCCTAACGCAAGCTGGGGAGATTGAAAAGAAAAGTTCATGCTTTGCGTTCATCCAAACCTTTGAAGATTCTCAGTGATCTTCACATGTTAATTGGTTATCAGGATCGTCAATCGATTTCCCTTGAGGGAGACTAAATATCCTACAAATTGGTTATAGATAAACAAAAAAGGGAGTGAAAAAATTAAAAGTGGGACCAATGAACTTCAAAGTTTTGATAAATATTAGGCCCTTGCAGTAAAGCCCAGATATGGGCTTTATTACTTAATATCTGGAGAACGTCATGATGCCTGTGTGCGTAGAAGGGATATTGGATGCCATGGAAAAATCACTTATATATAGCAATGAGACAATAGGAAATCCATTTGATTTGAAGTGGTCAAGAGTCAGCAGTTTGCTCTCGCCGCTTCAGTAATAGCAGCGCTTCTGGAGGAAAGTATTAGTCCCCGAGAATGCTCAATTTACTCTGTGAGGATATGTCACGTGAGTCCTCAAATAACTCAGGTTCCCAATCGCTGAAAATCCCATGACAAAGGCATACTTAAGGGTCTGTAACATACAAGTCTGAAAACAGTCCTCAGTTATGGCTGAAAATGAGAAGGATCGGTGTTGGATCTGTCTTGGTGGAGAAGATGAAGCTCCTCCATTAGCCCAACCATTTGAATCTACAAAGTTAATCAATCCATGTTCTTGTTCGCTAAAGGCTCATAAACGATGCTTAATTGACTGGGCTTCAGATCGTGAACTCAAAGCTAGATTGAATACAGAAAATGGAAACCCCACGGATAGGTTTCATCAAATTCATATGGTACCCTTTCGCAAGCCTGGTTTCACTGGTGTCATCTCGTTGAAACCGGAAAAAGGACTGAGACTTTACACATCGAATCAAATACGTTGTCCTCAGTGCCAAATGAATATTTTGGTATCAATGAAACCAAGTTCTATCCTTTCATTCTCCAACATCATCAATTCTGCTGCTAGAAAGTGTGCTAAATACACCACTTTGTCAATTCTTGGTGGAACTTTCATATTTGCTGCTTCTGCGTCTCTAGTCTCATCTCTACTTGCAATAGGTCTAAAGTTGTTCGATGCTATTGCTCCTCGGAGTGTACAAATGACATTACTATCAATTAAAACGAGAACATGGGAATCTTCTCTGATCAACGACGAGACAAGCTTCAGGCAGTTTTCCATATATGGTGGTTTACCAATCTTCTTATACTCCCTGAGATCCAAGAAGACCCTCTTATACATACTGGGCAATCTTTACCCTCTTTTATTCTATGAAGATGTGACACAAACCAGTCTGAAAGACCCAAGAATATGGCTGCCTCTACTGCAGCCACTTCGTGAGGTCTATGGGTTTATTTATTCGCTTACTTTCAACAGGGTCTACTATCGTTGGGTTCAGAGTTCAAAAGCCTTTTTTCTGGCTGATAGATTACCAGCTGAGGAAATTGATGAAATGGAGGCAGAAAATGAATCGTTTATGGACTTCAGGAGAAGAAGACTGGAGTCGGTGAAAGGATTTCCATGGCACAGAAAGTTGTATCATTGGTTCTTCCCAGGATATTCTGCAGAAGAGTCAAAAGTTGCCCAGCTACGAAGATCCAGAGAATTCAGAAACATCTTCACCAGAGACTTCTCCTCCTTCTTCCAATATCAATCCAGAATTACAAGAATGTTAACAACTTTCCTGTGGCCATTTTCTGGTCATGTTATTGGAATTGTACTTTCCCAAATGCCAGCCATTCGATCACTGTCCAACGAGCTTGTGAACACTCCTGATGAATCCACATATGTTATTAATCTCTTAGGAATGTGCATCTCATGCGTCCTGAAGGATCTCCTCAATTTATTCATTGCCTGGCGTCAAGTCAGACAGTATCAAAATATGAACATTGTTGATTCTCTGTTTTCAGGGATTACCTTAGGTTCAATAACCTTATACGAGCCAGAAATGGCAGTTGATGACGTACTTGCTAATGAAAATCGAGAGAGGGACCATTTAGATCAAATAGTTCAAGATCGATGGAATCCAGAGAATGGTGTTCCAGTATGGGATATGAGATCTGGGAGAATGGTGTTGACCACCCTTAGTAGAATCTTCAGCGATGTTTGGGGTACTGCTGAATAATTGTATTTAGGACCACCATATGTCAACTTTAGTCTATACATAATTGGAGGGTTCTGCCAAGACCTTGAGCTCAACTTATATTACACAAAAAGAAAAACTAATTCTTTTTTTTTCCAGCTTCTATTTCGTTCCGTAGGAATAGTAATGTCGATATATAGATAGCCGCATGATTGTATCAGTCGTAACGATACCATCGGTAATTAAGAACATTTCCGGCGGCAAAACAAATTGTACATAGTTTGTTGCCAGCAAGTGAACTAGTCTCGCAATAAAATATCAAAATATCAAAGGTGGCGAACTATATACAATATCTGGATCAAATATAATTGGCATGCAAATTACCAGTCTATAATTATAAGCTGATGTTCAACCAAATTGCGATTTATATAACCAGTTTATGATCTATTTTGAATCTATTTAACATCAGAACCGACGATTTGTTCCCATGTCTTGCCTTCGTTCTTCAACTCTTCATTCAATTCATCTTTAATCTTGGAAGCTAATCCAGGACCTTTGTAGGCAAAACTTGTGTACAACTGAACAAATTTAGCACCTGCTTTACCAAATTCTAATGCATCCTTCCCCGATGAAATACCCCCGCAACCAACAAGGACCAGATCTGAACCTTTAGAATACTTAGCAGCTGTCCTCAAGGCTTTCAACGCAAAGGGTTTCACTGGAGCACCCGATAAACCACCAGCCTCCTGCAATAAATCTTTATGATGCAGATGTTGTGGACGCTGGATTGTAGTGTTTGAAATGATTATACCATTTATCTTGGAAGTCTTAGCACTTTCGACAATTGATTTGATCTCAAACTCGTCTAAATCTGGAGCAATTTTGACCAGGATTGGCGTTGTTTTACCATGTTTCTCAATCAATGAATCACGTTTAGCAACGACTGATGAAAGTAGAGTGGTTAGTTTGCTGCTATCTTGTAATGATCTTAAACCTGGGGTATTTGGAGATGAAACATTAATTACCAAGACATCAGCATATTCGTTGAAATTGGCGACACCGGTGGTGTAGTCAGTAATCTCATCACCTGTTTTATTCTTACCCAAGTTGATACCCAATAATTTACCATCGTGTAACGATAAGTTGCCACTAACATAGTTGACTAATCTCTTTTTCAAACGGACAATAACTTCATCATGACCCTCAGAATTGAAACCGTATCTGTTAATAACAGCATCGTCTTTTGGTAATCTGAAAAAACGAGGTTTTGGGTTACCTGGCTGCGGCAATGGTGTGATAGAACCAATCTCAACATAACCAAAACCACAGCCAAACAGCGAATCGATAGCTTCACCATTCTTATCTAGCCCAGCAGCGACGCCAACTGGGTTGTCCAATTTTTTCCCAAAAACATTGACTGACAATCTTTCATCATCAACATCTTTGTATAGTCTTGGCGATAAGCCATACTTCATCAACAAGATACCTAGCTTATGACCATCTTCAGCATCCGTCACGGTTCTGATGACTGGGCAGAAGACATATTCATGAATGGCAGATCTAGCATCGAAACAATAGTATAAAACAGCACCTGATGCCAAAATACTAGTGGTTAAACCAATAGGAGTGGCCAAAAATGCTGATTTCAAGAGTGGACGGGATCTTGGTGTCCTAATGAATGAACGAAGAAAGTTGAGTCTGCTCATTCTGGTAGAGATTGAGGTCCTTTAAATCATCATTAATGAAATACCTCACCGATTTTTATTTTTTTTCACTCTCTCAGTGAACTTTTTTCGTGCGTGATCATGGAACACCATGTGCTGAGGAATAACGTCACACCATAGTGGTATTCAAAAACCCGCTAGAGAGACTTCCTGCTACGCTTTCGTATGGATTATACGAGTCAAATATTAAAAGCCAAATGATTTATTCGCTATGATAGAATTTTTTAAAGATAAAATTAATCAGACAGTTGGTATCAAACTTAGCCATGCCGTCAAATAATGAGATTTGAGGCTTGTTTTCAAATTGAAATTCTAATAATTGATCGATTGTAAGTGTTTCCAATGATCCATTTACAGCTACGGTACCGCTCTTGGAAGATATAGTAAAGACGCCGGCTTTGTCACAGTTGAACATGAAATCGATCTTGGGAAAATTAAAACCTGGAAAAAAACCAGAGCTTGAAGAACCCAAATCTTGGTTCAGGCCACGAAGTTCAACTAGTATACCTTTTTCATAAAGTCTCTTTGATGAATATTTGTAAGCACCAAATTTGGGAAGTTTGCCAGCCTTTTTCAATTCTCTTTCATAGAAAAATTGCTTTGTAAATGGCAATATTCTTTTTTGCTTTGTTGGTTTTGATTGTAACTCTTCCATAGATTTATCAATGTGGACATTATAAGCACTTAGTTGACCGTTCAAGAAATTATGTTTCTCATCTAGTCTTATCAGCGTGTTTTCTGCAATGGATAATTGTTTCTTTCTTGCTAATCTTTGATCATGTTTAGTTCTAATATCATAAGCAATTTCATTTAGCAGAATCTGGAAAGAGTTCTTTCTAGTCACTTTGCCCATGCCTTCTAGTTCTAAGATTCGTTCTAGTGCCAACTGTTTTAGCTTATGATAAGTGATAGTTGATAGATCACCCAAGAAACCTTGTCCGTCATTAACGTATTCATTTACGCGATTGTACTTGATATCTTTGTTCTCTCTCGATATGATTTGCTTGAACTTAATCTCATGAATTGGGTCAATCTTCGATCTCAATAGATCAAACAGGTCAGCAGAATCATCTTGAACCTGTATGAGATAGAGCACACATCTCTTAGCTTGCATGAATAAAGATTTTACTCGTGTGTCTTCTGATGATGTCTTGTATGAGGATGGATTCAAGTTCAGTGTGTAATAACCATGTAACTCAGAGATATCCGAAGCATTGTTAGATTGGATTTCAACGATAACCTCACGTAAAGTGTCATCAGCTAATGGTGCAATGATATCAACTTCTTTCTTAATCAATACATCAATGGATATCATGTCAGAAATTCTCAATGTCAGTTTTGGTCTGTTATGTGCTGTGATATCATCATAAACCGTCATGTTATAAACAGTATCGATTTCACCAACATCAATGATACTTTTGATCAACGATCTAACACCATCAACAGATGAATAAATGAACTTATTTAATGGCTGCAAATAGATATCATCAGCACCAAATGGTTTCATTAGAAATAACTGTGTTAGAAACAGGGAGATTTGTTTTAAGTTCCTGTGGGAGTTGTCTGATGTACCAAAAGAAGTCGTAAGAAACAACTGAGGTGTTTCCAAAATCATGTTGATGAAACCCTGAATTATTACATATCCTGCATTGGCCAAATGTTCTTGTTCTAAGTTTTGTGGGAACTTCCTAATTGAAGCCCTGTATGCGGCCCTTGCTAAGACTCTGACATGGATTGGTATTCTCTCAAAATTGTCATTGATTATACGATAGATTTCTGAACCATATTCTCTCAATAGTTGCAAGTTAGAAATGAATGCGTTCTTAGTTTCTAAATCTTCAATAGCTCTTTCCACAGGTAAAGTCTTTGGGGTATTATGAACAGATTTGTAAATTAACGTAGGATCACTTTCAAATGTCAGTTCTTCATCAGTCATGACCCCTTCAACCAATTGACCCAGAAGATTGTACAGCAGGCCCTTCTGAGTTTCATTGAAAGTTTTCAGCAACCTTAACCAACCTAGATTCTGGTGTTTCTGGAAGTCATCCACCGATCGGGATTTGGAAATGAAATCACTTAAAGTTGTTTCGGTTAAACGAGTGAATAGATACTCTTCCCTGGTTGGCAATTCTTTAGCTTGTAAATCGCTGAAAATCTTCAAGGCAACATCAACACCACGATAATCACTGTGAATCAACCTCGTTAGATACAACGGTTGTGTTTGTAGAAGGTAAAACAACTTCTCATAAGACTCCATTCTTGTTTTTGCCCTTCTGTTCAATGAACTAACGTCAATTGTGGATACGCTGGAATTATTCTTATAGTTTGAATTCTTCTCCAGTAGTAGCTCATCCAACGATATCTTGTTCTTTTGCAGCAATGCAATCTTCAGATCTAGCTGACTGATATGCTTCTCCAGTTGCTCATTGGAATTTGTCTTCTCGTTAATTGATTCTTTGATTCTTGTCAAATTGACCTCCTCAGCAATATCGACGTCATTGTCGTTCAGTAAATAAGCGAATCTTCTAATGACAGATAATGGCGGATTCTCCATTGAAATTAAGGATTTGTAAGCGCTTCCCAAGTACTTTCCTCTGATAAAACTTTGAATCTTGATAATAGCTGGAAGATGACCTTCATAATACTTCATGACCTCTCTCTTAGATTGTCTGTACAGGTACCCACGAATTGATGACTGCAAGGCAGTTGTTTCTTCTTGATGGATCTCCAAGTTGTCCAGGAATAAGTCATATCCGAACCTTGAGAGCACACCACGGATATGTGACTGCATTAAAATCACTGAATCTTCTACGTCAGATAAAGTACATTGTAAAATCTGGTACCTGGATCTCAAAGCTTTACCCTTAGCAACAGCAGCAAGCTCACGTAGTCTAGCTTCTTCAAAGTCAATGACATCAAGGACATGGTTCAGCATGTTACGCGCTAAACCACCACGAGCAATGGATTGTAGCTCAGCCACTTTATCAGCATTGTCATAGTTTGCACTGAGCTTGAGAGAAACATTGGATCTAATGATTTTACCACGAATGACTGACTGAAGAATCGTAACAGCATCCTCCGCTGAGTGTGCCTCTTTCACTGATATATTGGTCTTTCTGAGATAGAGAGCACGGCGTGCTTCAGACTGAAACTTGATGATTGTGCTTCTCACTAGAATGGCATTTTTGGTTCTTTTTTGGAACTTGATTCTCTTTAAAGCGGTTTGCAGAACTGTAATTTTGTCAGACTCCAATAGAAGACCAACTTTGGTCTCATGATAATGCTTTCTCTCCAGATGACCACGGCAAATACTCTGGAAGGTAACAATATTATTACCAGGTAACACACCAGTGACCTCTTTGAGTTGGTTTCTTTGTCTTCTACCCCTTATCAAAGACTGGAGAAATACAAAACTGGATTCAAATTGGTTGATTGTGGTCACATTGGTTTTGAAATTCACTCTAACCAAAGATCTTCTAGCTAAAGATTGAACCTGCACAATACTTTCTGCCATTGATTTTAACATTATCCTGTCAACAAACATACCATAACGGAGAATAGAACCTCTTGCAATTGCCTGAAACCGTGTAATATTTGTGAGATAATCCGTTTGAGTTAGCGCTCTTCTTTTTGATAGTGCTCTGTTGTATCTCTCAACTAAACTGGAGCCAAAATCATCCTCTATCTCTCTTAATGATGCTTTGCTAACAGGTCTTGGTAACTCTTCAACAGAGGATTTCAAAATGTTAATTGGTGCCCTAGAATGCGGGAATACTGGGGAAGCATCAAGATCACCATCGAAGAAAGGACTCTCCAGCTTTGCTTTTATTGGAGACAAAAGTGGAGCCTTCGGTGATATATCCTGCCTTTCAGCTTTTGGAATAGCCAGCTTGGGTGGCGATTTTGGGAGCTCACGACCAAACTGCTTATTCATAGAGTCAAAGTTAGGTAAGCTCACGCCAGCCAAGTTACCTTCAGACTTTTTAATTTCTTCTTCAGTGAAGTCGAGTTTCCCACTCAAGACTTCCATTGTCGGGGCAGCATTCTCTTTGGATAGCATAAAACTTAGAGCATGAACACAGAAGATGATCTTTGGGATATTCTTCTTGTCATACAGGTCAGTCAACTCGAATCTGAACAAGTCGGGCATTCGCACATAGTCTAGGAACTGGAAAAATACGTTTATGTTTTCTGTGTGCTTGAATTGTAACCTAGCACCAGGTGGTATTATTCTCTTGACAAGGTCCGGCCTGAAGTGTTTTGTAAGCTTTGCTAAGATGACCCCATCTCTTAACGCGTCGCCAGCCAACTCAGAAGCAGGAGGAATCTCTTCACCAATAACCTTCTCGATCCATTCCTTGGCTTCTCCAATACGACATAAGTATTCATAACCTTTTTGCGACTTTCTATTGGATATTGTCCATTGTGTGGAGGGTGGCAGAGGTTTGTGGTTGATTGAATATTTTGATTTTGAGGTTCGTTTCAAAGGAGAAGGACTGTCTAATTTCAAGTCTTGTAATGACCGCTGAATTTCTGTGGTGATAGGAAGTGGTGTAGTTTGCAGTTTTGGTGTTTTGATGATGGCAGCGTCGTGTTGCAAGGCCGTTCTCTTAACAGGGGACAGTTGTTCCCTACCGATACCGATATTACCAATTTCATCGCTTGCTTTCGTGAGTTTCGAAGGGGATCTTGGAAGCTTTTCAGCGGTATTCAATCGAGCAGATGGTTGAAGTGGCCCACTGTTGCCACTGTTGATGTTGTCAAGATACCGAGATGCAATACCCATGGCGGCATAAGGATTATTTCCTTTTTATTACTGCAGAAAATCAGTGGTCTGAAGATAAAAATCTAACCGTGTTTGTGTGGATATTACAGATTTTCTCGTTTTTTTTTGTTTTGGAATCTGGAAAGTAAACATAGAAAACCATTTCCCTGGAAACCAATTTTTATTGAAATATCGATTACGTAATGTGTTCTTAGGGAAATTGAAACGGAAAAGGCTTGAAAGTTGAAGCTGAACATTCGAAGACATTCAACCATTGCATATGGAAAGGGGCCATGGAAACGCATATCAAGTCGATTAATGAGCGCATACACAGGTAAAAACAGAGAATACTATACTTCCAATAAGTACCTTGATTGTTTTCAGAATGAAGACATGTTCTACAAAAAATAGGGAACAGAGTGGATGAAATTTCCTCTATCTCACGTTGCTTGGTCCAGTTCCTAATCAGTACTCCTCCGTTGATCAAAGTGAAACCGAATGGCTTGAATGAAGATGCCAACGATGAAAAAGTGGTTGATTACGATGATGATAATGCTGACGTCCAACTTTCACTGAACTTCGCTGATAAAGACTTTGATCTGAAACAGTTAGATGATCTTCCAGTTGATTTGGAGTCAGAGTTTGACTTCAGCTATTTGCTATTCTATTCTTTCCTTTCATATCTCAACCAGCTCACTACTTCATGCATGAGCATGAACTGGTTCCATATTCCAGGAAAGAGACCCTAAACGAGAATATCACCAGAGTCCTTGCAAATCTTGTCCAGTTTGTTCGTTCATTTGAAGATGATAAATTAGCATATTTAAAAACAGTGACTGCGAGTATAATATACCATTACAATGAGCTGTACTGACAAATCATGAAGAATGAGAAGAAACTGAAGGATCGCAGAGTTTCTAAACGCAATACTCAAAACAAGCTGCTCAATTGACGAGTTTTCTCATTGCCTATGACAAGCCGCCGGAGTCAGAATCGTTAGATGACTTCAAGCAGTCATTGGAGTTGATCCTGAAAACTTTCGCTAGGAGCCCCAAATATTAGGATTATCAGAATCATCTTCAAGCCTCGCTACTGAAAAATAGCATGGATCATGCTCCACAATTGGAATATTAGCAGAAGATCAGGGAATTTTTTCATATGAAAGACCTTAAAGCATCACTATTGAATTTTGCTGTCACGTTGGCCAACAAAGTCATTATAGAGGTTGCAATATACAAGGGTTTAGATTATCTTCTCACCTATCCATCAACCATGCCAAAGAGAGTGAGGAGATGAAGGCGCTTTATGAAAAACAACTTAGAGATCTAAGAGGAAACGTTGAGAAGGAAATTAATGAGAAAAGTGCCACGGTAATTAAGCATCTGAAAACTAGACTTTTGAACCATGAGGAAGAAGTCAAAGTTCCAAGAGCACAATAAGCCTCAAACACTTTCAATGACCTACGCTGAATTTGAACAAAATTATCTAGATTTACACAGTAAAATAAAGTCGCCAATTGGTAAGCTTATACTATCAAAATGTTATGGCTGGGTTGATGAATTGCAGAGGAAAGTCTCAATCCTGGAGAATCAACTTGCATCAGACCAAATAAAAGATGTGTTGAAGACCGCCAACGATAACCCAACTAAGAATACTGATAGCCAGCAACCAAAACACAAAAATTCAGAAATCAGAGTTGAAGCAGTGGAAGATGACACTGACCAAACAAGTACTTAGGAACGGAGATATGAGTCTAGGGATGACTGCTTAAGTCTTGTCAGACACCAAGGTCACGATTCACCTCACTCTCATGGTCAAAATTCAGTTCATATAC